>CM038146.1:123680552-124198589 GCA_021437245.1 Aegilops speltoides | reverse complement strand
CGCCAAATTAATCGGGGCACAATCAGAGTTCTCCGGTGCCGCGTAAGTAGCCGATGATATGGAATGTAAGGCAGCAAAACACAGGAGCCGGGCAAACCCAACATTTGACCAAAGACATGATTCGAGCTGATGCATATAAGGCTCATCTCGAGACGCCTAACACTCCCTAAGGTGTTCGGTCTTTTGTGGTAATGGGCGTAACAATGCCCTAAGCCCCTAGTGTCCGTGCACGAAGCATGGTCCTCTCGACGCGCCGATGCCAAAACGTCAGCTCCACTTTGGTTATAATAAGAAACCAAGGATTATAACAAGAAGAGACAAGAAAAATGTTTACGCAGGGTCTTAATCTGAAAAGAATCTCGCGACGGGTCCCTACCGCACGCCCTGCACCAGGTTCCAAGCAGCCGCTATCCCGACGGGTGGGCATGTTCATCATCGTGAAAAGAGAGGAACTTTAGCTTGAAAGGAACTTGTGCAGTAAAATATATATACGAAGGAAGAAATATAAATAAGTAAAGCGGAGTCTTTGTGGGCTCGCTGTTGTTTAGCGCCGCAGCCCCTTGTAAAGGGATGTGCGGCTAGGGAGCCCCTAGCTTACTTATGCCGAACTCGTTTAACCATGTCCGGGTCTTTAAGTGACCTCAAGATCAAATGATGCCACGTGGACCGCATCTTGAGTGTAAGAGACGCCGTAATGTGGTATGGTGTTGAACGATTAAAGCTTCTCGCCCCAAGAGTGCTTGATAGCCACTTTTAAATGGGACGATATGAAATATTAGTTTTTCGTCGAAAGTTGTTCGTGATCCCAACACGACTTCTAGTAATAGGGAGCCTGTGCACTTGGCGAAGTGCTCGCGCCACTCCTTTAAAGGAAGTGCGGCTATGTCAAATTTTAGTAGGGTCTATCCTCAACTTGCGGATTGTGTTTGGATACAAAGACGCTTAAGTCGCCGCCTCCGGCCCATCGTGACTTGAGTAAATTGTAGTCCATCGATTATAGGATCCAATATCGTGGCAGTCCATCCTACATTTTAACGCTCGAATAATCTGTGTGGTCGAAGTGATTGGTCTTGATGTCCAATCTCTATGTTCCGCTTATTGGACCGTCGCGAGACCCATTTTAACGGTGCCGACTGTTTTTCAGATATCACATGAAGTGAATTTACTGCTTGACCTCTTGTGGGAAATTCTTTTGTTTTCCCGTGCTCACTGGTGGGGTTTATCGTTTCGCTGACGCGCCGAGCCCCTTGTGTTCGGCGTTAGTCGGCCGGACTGCTTGAAAACCCAACAATCTCGCGGTGTTGTTTGCAGCCTTCCGGGTATCGTGGATTTGACCTATCCGACCCAAAATCTTGTTTGTTGATAGCTCATCGCTGTTATCCTTAAGATGCGGTGCTTTGTTGTTTGGCCGCGAGCTTTTGAATCCGTGTTAATCGCCGCGTTTTTGGGCTTTTCTTTTATTCCGCGCTGCTCTTTTCGCTACCGTGATTTTCCGCTTTCCATCTCTGATTTCGATGTACTTGGGTCGCTGGTGCTCCATCTTGCTAGCTAGCTGTCCTCTCCCGCACAAAAGCGGGTCAAGAGGCTTGTTAGCGTGGACATTGTCCTCGGCTTCTCTTGCCCGAGGTGTCTGGCGAGCCATTCCTCTCGGACGTTGTGTTTAAAAGCTGCTAAGGCTTCGGTGTCCGGACAGTCCGCTATTTGGTTCTTTTTGGTGAGGAACCTGTTCCAGAATTTGCGCGCTGACTCTCCGGGATGTTGAGTTATATGACTTAGATCGTCTGCATCCGAGGGCGGACATAAGTTCCTTGAAAATTTGCTCTAAACGCGTCCTCGAGCTCTTCCCAACTTCCAACAGAGTTTTCTGGGAGGCTTTTGAGCCAATGACGGGCTGGCCCTTTGAGCTTGAGGGGTAGGTATTTTATGGCGTGGAGATCATCTCCTCCGCCATGTGTATGTGTAGTATATAATCTTCATCCAGACACTGTGGTCCGTTGTTCCGTCAGAGGCCTCTATGTTTATGGGTTTAAACCCCGCCGAATTCGTGATCCGAGCCTCGCTGGTGAAACATAGTGGTGTGCGCGCCTCAGTATTTGGGTGCACCGATGTCTTCGGACACTTGGCATGTTGTATTGCCTCCTGGGGCCCTCTTCTTTGGCCCGTAAATTGATCTGGCTGGGCCATCCGCCTTCCAGGTCGTTAGTTGGTTTATATGCGGCGCCGCTTTCAGATTTTGGCCTATCATCTCGCCGCCTATCCGCCAGCGCCTCTTTGTTTTTTGACCGTGGGGCCTGTGGCCTCCTCATCAAATTCCGCAGAGATTGCGTTTGGTAGTTTCATTGATGGCCATTGCCGATTTGTTCAGCGGGTTTTGAGCACTTTGCTCCACCTCATTCTCGAGTGTATCTTCCACCGCTTTTGAGCTTCCGCTTTTCCTTTTTCAAACTTCTGCGGTGGCGACGAGTCTTTTTTCGAGGTTTTATTCTCCGGCGTGTGTCCGGCGTGAGGTCGCTCGATCTTGTTTTCGCCAGCCCGGCTGATTATCTCGACTCATCCTGTTCGGACGATTGCTTGTCTCGCATATTCGCCGCCCGCTTGTTTCCGCCAGTATTGCGGGTCGTGAGGAGCGCTTTTGTTGTCGAGGCGGGACTTAGGGCGCGCTCGCGGCCGCTGCTTTTGGTTGTTTATCGGCGGGTTATTTTCGCCGCGCCCGCTGGTCCTCAAGTATCGCTTCCTTTTGGGGTATCCACCATATATACGCCGATGACGAGGTGGTCTTCAAAGGCCCTCGTAGGCGCTGGTTCCCGCTCGCCTCCGCATCGCCGCCCACAGCATTGATGTCTTCGAGTCGTAGTCTCAGCGGTCGGCTAGATCGCCGATCAGGGCTACAAAGTGGGTGGTGGGTGGGCTCAATTTCTTCGCCGTCCCAGATCCCAACCAGCCTCGCCATAGTCCGCCAGACTCTCCCGAGCAGCGAAGATGCTTTAGCGATTTAGGATGTCGCCAAAGGCGAAGTTTTGAAGATGTCTCGCGCGTGAATTTTATAACCGCGCCTAATCCGATTCGATTGGCAGGGCGCGCGGAGGTCCGGAGTCCGCACTCGGAATCACGAAGTTTCGAGGGACAAGGTTAGTGTTTGGCTCCATCGCCGCGGAAGTTGAAGCCCCGAGGTGGTGTCCATCCACCGGTCTCGATCCGGGCGATCGCTCCGACTAAGTGCCGAGGCGGATTCGCAGCGCTGACACCAAGGCAATCGCTCGCGGCAGAGATAGATCATGCCCATCGCAATAAGGGGCGCTTTGGCTTTGGCTCGAGCCCGTCAAGATCAAGTCCCCGCGATGTCGGCCGTGAAGTTTAGGCTTCCGAATCGACCCGATGGCCAGGGGCGAGCTTTCGATCTGCTCCGATGGCCAGTGAATTAGCCCGTGCAAAGGCGGTCGCCGGATAAAGATCTGTCCGAGGAGAAAAGTCTCACCTCAGACGGCGCGCGTTGATTGAAGATGCCATTGAGCCTATCGGTGACGACACGTAGGAACTCTCAATGAAAGCACCAATGTCGGTGTCAAACCGCGGATCTCGGTAGGGGGTCCCGAATCGCTGCCTAGGCGATGGTACCAGGAGACAAGGGACACGATGTTTTACCCTGTGTTCGGCCCTCTTGATGGAGGTAAAACCCACGCCCCGCTTGATTAATATTGATGATATTGGTAGTACAAGAGTGGATCTACCACAAGATCAAGGAGGCTAAACCCTAAAGCTAGCCTATGGTATGATTGTTGTGATGTATGTTGTGTCCCACGGACTAAAGCCCTCCGGCTTATATAGACACCGGAGGAGGCTAGGGTTACGCAGAGTCGGTTACAATGGTAGGAGATCTACATATCCAGACATGCAAGCTTGCCTTCCACGCCAAGGAAAGTCCTCCTGACACGGGACGGAGTCTTCAATCTTGTATCTTCGTAGTCTTGGAGTCCGCGGACGATGATAGTCCGCTGTCCGGACACCCCTAGTCCAGACTCCTCACCACCCATCCTCACACTACTCCAACCCAAGCACGCTTAACTTCGTAGTTCTATCCAACCCTAGCAACAAATTTCACTTCACGTGCACTTGTTAATATATCTAGCATATCAATCCTATTATACCTTGTTGATGTCTAGGACTTTGTTCATGTTCATGACTATGATGAAATTTTGAAAAATATTTCAAACTTCCCGGTCATATTACATATAATTTTTTGAAAAAAAATTCAAAACCATTTTTTTTCTGTTACTAGTGGCGCACCACATCCACGGTGCGCCACTAGTAAGTTCGATTTTTTTTGAATTTTTTTGTCTCTAGATCTTGAAAGCCCTTTAACTTTTTTTCTGTTAGGTTTTCGGGGATTTGGAAAATGTTTAACCAGGTTCCCCAAGTTAAATTCAGATGTAACTTCTCGAGTAGATGATTTTTCATATAAAAAACTTTTTAATCCGAGTTTGTATGCAAAAGTTATGCCCATTTTACAAATTTCCAGAGAGATTTTGCAAATAAAGTCGAAATTCATATTTGTAAATTTTCCCAACAACTAGACCACATATCACATGGGAAACTTATTTGATTTTATTTTTTAAAAAAATTATCATTTTCTTTTATTTTTTTAAAACTGAAAAGGCGGTCCACGGGGGGGGGGGGTGCATTCGTGGAATTTTTGGGTTGTTAGTAATGGCGCACCGTGGGAGTGGTGCGCCATTACTAGTTCAACTAGACTAGTAATGGCGCACCACACCCACGGTGCGCCACTACTAGTTTTAAAAAAAATTGATTTTTTTTGAAAAAAAATAGTAATGGCACACGAGTGGACAGTGCGCCATTACTAGTTAAAACTAGTAATGGCAGAGTGCGCCATTACTAACAATTTTTTAATTTTTTAATTTTTTTTCAAAACTACTAATGGCGCACGGTGGGTGTGGTGCGCCATTACTATGACAACTAGTAATGGCGCACTATCCCACGGTGCGCCATTAGTAACAATTTTTTTTATTATTTTTTCAAATCTTAATGGCAAGATTACACACCAAAGCGCCATTAGTAATATATTACTATGGCGCACTGCAGTGTGGTGCGCTATTGTTGAGAGATTAATGGCGCACCACACATGTGGTGCGCCATTAGTGTCCATTTCATCTATAGCCGTTTTCCTAGTAGTGTTAGCTGCGACCCCGTACTCGCCTAAGTTAAAAACATTCTTACTAGAGAGTGATCCTCCCACTCGGAGGCTTAGCTGTGACCCCGTACTCGCCTAAGTTAAAAAAAATCTGAGTGGAGAGTGATCCTCCCAGTCGGGGGCTTAGCTGCACCCAGACTGCCTAAGTCATGAAGATCCTCCGAGCGCCACAGTACAACGACGCCCATCTCGACCGTAAGGACGACGAGGTGTCGACTGAACACAATGTCAGAGCTGCGTCACAAGTACAACGTATGCTCCATCTTGATCCGGAAGGACGACGTGGTGTCAACTGAACACCACGTCAGAACCACTCAATAAAAGGTGAAAAGGACAAGTTTCACTCAGTATCGAAAGAACATTCTAAGTTGATAAAGGCAAAGCCATCATATTCAAACAAAACCGAGTTCAGATAAATCCCACAAAAGTTCAGAACCGCAACGGGCAGAAGTACTCAGGTATCAGGCCTGAAAGAGTTTAACGGTTACAAATCTACTCGGCATTCCGAGGCAAATAAAAGTGGAGCATAATGTTTGTTCACTCGGCAGGAGGAGGACTTGCTGGCTCGACGAAGCTGTCAAGGTTGATGCTGTCTTCGATACGAGTGGCGGTGTCAAGGAAGGTGTCCATGAAGGACTGGAAGCTGAGCTTCTTAGTGTTGGCAACCTTGAGAGCCGCCAGCTTGTCTTCTCTGACATCCTTGCGGTGGACTCGAACCAACGACAGAGCAACACCGACGCCACAGCGAGCAGACGACTTCTTCCACTCCTGCACTCGACCAGGGATTTCATTCAATCGAGTTATCAGAGACTTGAGATCTTTTGGGAGTTCCACTTGAGGCCAGAGTTCAGCATTGATCCACGACATTGCCACCTTCAAACGAGCGAGATAATCCACAACACTGTCCAGACGAGACTCGAATCGCAGCATGATCATCGCAACGTTATCTTTGACAAGAGAGTTTATGGGGTCAAGACCTGTCTCGACCCACCCAGTCTCTGCTTCAAAGTCTTGACAAAGTTCTGCAGTTAGAAAAGCGATGAGTCAACAGCTTAATAAGATGTGTCAGTCGACACCGACATATCAGTCGGACAAAAGGAAATACCTTCAAGCTTCAAGACCATCTTCTCAGCAAGTTGTCCCAAATAAGCCTCCAGTTCGCCCTTCTTGGCCTTGAGACTTCCAACTTCGCAGTCAAGCTTTCCTTGTCCTTCTTTAGCCTCACAACCTCCTGGTTGGCTTTAGTAACGGCAGTCCTCAACTTGGAGTTCTCCTCTTCCAACTTGTTGAACGAGGCCAGCTTCTTGTCAGCAAGTGCCATTTTCTCTCGCGCCTCCTTTTGAGTTGCGGCAAGGTCTTGACCCTTCTTCTCTTGAGTCTGCTCCATTTTCTCTAAAGAAATAACATTCTTCAGACGAGCTTGGAGTTGACGGTTTTCACTACGCACATCTGCTCGAGTGGAGTCACTCGGTTCAAGAGACTAAAAAAGAGTCATAAGGTGGACAGTCGATGAATTATTACCTCCCATGGTAGCTGCTTCTTCGTGGGCCTTCTGGAGATTCTTCTTGGCCAGCTCCAAGTCGAAGTTGAGGCTCTAATCTGCTTCTTCTCCAGTTCAGCAAATTGAGCTCCAATATCACAACATTTCTGCGGTCAGCAAATAAGATATGTGAGTCGACAGAAACAAAGGTCAATCACAGCGAAAATTGCCCTAAGACTATCGTCGAATCAAACATTCAACGGTAGTCTCGGGGACTACACCCAATGGGTGCACTTGGCGCCCCCAGTGGTCCGGTTTTCCACTCTGCATGGTCTGCCCAGCATGAGTATGCAAAAAAGGAGAGAGATTCTCATACCCCAGCCGACTACCATCAGTCGATGGCGGTCTCGGGGACTACACCCAGTGGGTGCACTCTACGTGCCCCCACTGGTTTGGATCCCACTCGGATCTAGCTATTCAACCGAGTGAAAGAACAATGAAGTAACATTCGACAAAGACCCCCGCCGCATCAAACACCCGACGGCAGTCTCAAGGACTACACCAATGGTGCACTCTGCGTGACCCCACTGGTTCAGAAAAATACTTGACGTAACCTGGTCGACTCAAGTGGAAGAACTATTCAACACTAAGTCAGAACACCCATTGGGTGATTGGATGCAACATGCAGACCCATGATAGATGCACATAAAAGGTTCCAAAACGCTCATCCAGGGACACCTCACGGACAATGAAACAACATTCGCATCTACCACTAATGGAGAGATCAGTAGGAAATTCAACTAACCTTGACATTAACATGTAGAGCAGAACTAACATTGTAGGCGGCCTGACTGTCCTTGTGCACTATCTTCATCTGCTCCATCATGAGGTTTGCTTGGAGTTGAGCCTCTCTAGCTGTCGGCGTTTTGGGAACGGGGGTCCCCAGACTTGCCTGCCTACGACCTGCGGCGTGGCTCAAGTGTTGGCCCAAAGACGCCCATCTTCATCAAAGACAAGACTCAAGACCTTGCGAGGCTGGCCTCACGGGTGGACGACGCACGACTTCCTCAGAACGGCCTCGCAGTGCAGGCTTACGAGGAGGCGGGAGATCAAGGCAGGTACTCGCGAGGTGCTCGTGGACGCAAGCCATGACGACGAGCCTAGGCAAGCCCGCCTCCGCGCAGTGTCCTTGTTTCTCTTTGGTGCAAAGGGGGTGGCACAGCGTGAGTACCGAGGCATCGTGCAAAGGTTGCAATTTCAAAGGTAATGAGACCAAGACCAGCTGAGCGGCAGGATGGAGGTCACCGTGGAGCCCAAGACGGCGTCATCGCCAGTGCTTTTGGCAGCCGAAGACCGACTTTAGTCAGGATAACTTGTACTAGATATTCCCCTTCAAAACGGCCGTTGTTGGTGCCCTTCCTGCTCAATATTTGGGAAGAGGACCAGGGCCTCTATAAATAGGACTAGCCACAACAGAGGGAAGGGGAGACGGAATCGAGTACTCACTAGACCTAGAGGCGATCGAACTCACTCGAGCAGTTCATCGCACCAGCTCAAGAACACCTCTCGCGAGGCTGTTCTCCCCCTATACTGTTCATCATCAGCCCATGAGGCAATCCACCACACCACACACTGGAGTAGGGTATTACACCACAACAGTGGCCCGAACCAGTATAAATCTCGTGTCCCTCGTGTTGTTCATTGTTTGTAGCTTAGATCTCACGAGGCGATCGGACACAGATCGGTAGGGGAGAGATCTTCGTGCGCACCCCAGAGTTCGAACCTTAAGGGTCTGCCGTAACCCAACATTCAACATTTAGCGCACCAGGTAGGGGTGTGCCAGAGCTCTCCCTTCCGTCGACCCATTCTCCATCAGCACCATGCTCTGCCCTCATGGCGGCCAACACACTGCTTGCTCCGGCTGTCGACACCGACGCGGAAACCGGGGGACTCCGAGCCCTGGCCCCCGCCTTGCGATAGGTGTGGTGGCTGAACAAGTTCAAGCAGGACATGCTGACGCGCTACGACAACGCGGCTGACCCACTAACCTTCCTGCTAGCATATGAAGAAGCCGTCCTCAAGGCCGGAGGCGACGACAAGGTCATGGCTAACTGGCTGCCCATGGCCCTCACCGGCGTCCCGCGCATGTGGCTATTCCACCTGCCAGCGGCTTCTGTGGCCTCCTGGGAGGAGCTGCGAAACCTCTTCCTCGCCCATCACGCTATGCCGGCAGTCCCAGTCGTCGTAGCCCTCCTGGGCGGATCACAGGCACCCCCTTCGAGCCGCCACATCAAGCCGTTCGTCTGCCATATCGGCGCTGCCCTCAAGCGCCGTGAAGCCCCCCGGGCTGGGTGGCACCCAAGGCTGATTTGACCTTCACCGACGACATTCTCCAACACCGCCTGCTCGGGCGACTCGATGCTATGCACCCCACCATCTACCTGTGGGCTGTCACCAGACCTCATCGACGGTGGTGCCGCCTTAACGCAGCTTCCTCGTGGAGGCCTTCAGCCTCCTCCACGTTCCACTAGACCGGCTTCAACCCAGCAGGCCCTTCTCAGGCGTCGGAGGCAATTCCACCGGCTCCCTGGGGCAGATCCGCCTCCCGGTGACCTTCGGCACCCACGACAACTTCCGCACGGAGCTGGTCGATGAGGGAGTCCCGGATTAGGGGGTGTCTGGATAGCCGAACTATCACCTTTGGCCGGACTCCTGGACTATGAAGATACAAGATTGAAGACTTCGTCCCGTGTCTGATGGGACTTTCCTTGGCGTGGAAGGCAAGCTTGGCGATACGGATATGTAGATCTCCTACCATTGTAACCGACTCGGTGTAACCCTAACCCTCTTCAATACCTATATAAACCGGAGGGTTTTAGTCTGTAGGACAAACAACAATCATAACATAGGCTAGCTTCTAGGGTTTAGCCTCTCTGATCTCGTGGTAGATCTACTCTTGTACTACCCATATCATCAATATTAATCAAGCAGGAGTAGGGTTTTACCTCCATCGAGAGGGCCCGAACCTGGGTAAAAACATCGTGTCTCTTGTCTCTTGTTACCATCCACCTAGACGCACAGTTCGGGACCCCCTACCCGAGATCCGCCGGTTTTGACACCGACATTGGTGCTTTCATTGAGAGTTCTTCTGTGCCATCGCCATCAGAAAGGATGCCTCATCCCGCTTTTAAAGATCTGCACTGTTGCTAAAGGAGCTTTGGCTATCACAAACTCTCCGCTAGGCGGTTTTTATGACCGCCTGTCCGCCACATCACCGACGATGACTTCTCGGGTCATCGAAAGCAATCTTCACGTTAGCTTGAACTCGCCGAGCGCTTGATCCGGCGGAGCTTCTTCCTTAAACGAGCTCTTGGATCGTGACGTCATTCTAGGAGTCTCTACAGACTACGATCAGATTGGGCCTAAACCCGATCTGATAAAGATCAACTCTCCCCAGGTTACCCACCACGTTATTGTGGTTGAGGAGCAATACGGCGACCCTTCCTCTATTTTAAGGACTAGCTATGTCCGGATTCCCGATCCCTCCATGCCGGATTCCCGCGGATGGGAGGACGTCACTCAAGCCCTGAACCTAAAGTCAGGCAGAGGGCTAGATTCATTGGACAACATCCAAGAACCCAAGCTTCCAAGTTCGGAAACTTCTTGGCCCCTGAGTCTTAGAATGGACGGGTTCCGAATTTAATTCCACCCGCCCACCCAAACATAAGCGATCTATCTCAAATCTGGCAAGAGCCCGCAAAACAAAGACATCATTATTAGGCGATTCCTCCGGTCATGAACAGGATAAAGGATTGCCGGAGGAGGACGCAATTTCATTCTTCCGCAATAATTGCACGGACAAGGAATCCTCAACGCCGAAGTCGTCAGGAAATCACACGCTTTGTTGACTTGGCGTCCATAGTACGCAAATCTGTATGCGATGGAAAGCGCCTGGAAAACCGAAATAAATTTTTGGGACAATCCGGCCCTGAATACAACCCTGGTCCGAAATAAAAGGGTGCATCATAACCAGGCACCTGGGTTAAATACCAAGAAGCAAAAACCCTCTATAGGGCATGGAACCGTACTGGAGGAATGGCTCAATGGACCCTGCAAAATTCATAGTATAGAGGGCGCCACTCCAACTCATAGCCTTAGAGCATGTTGGATACTACGGCAGGTGGCCAAAAGTGGCGAAGAGCTTTTAGCTCCAGAGCACCAGCCCAGTGATACCAGTACGATATTAACAGTCTTCAAGACTTTTGCATCAAATAATATGCGGAAACGAACACTCAGCAGCCTTGCCGAAGTCTACCAAGTCGCAACAATAAACCCATGGAGTGACACGGCTATTACCTTTAATGCCGCTGATTTAACCTAAATTCGAACAGCCCGAGCACCACCAAGACTGGTCCTTAGTCCAATAGTGGACGCTTTTCACCTTACCAAGGTACTCATGGACGGTGGCAAAGGATTGAACTCATTTATGAGGAAACCTCCAAAAATGGAAATAGATCGAGCCGCATTGAGCGAAGCAAGACAACCATTAGAGCAATAATCTCCACGGAAGCATGTCAGACATTAAAAATCACATCGATGTGGTATTCGCACGCCGATAATGACAGTCCGAGGAGGTCACATTCCAAGTGGCCCCATTCAGCAGCGGATATCACGCCTATTAGGGCGAGAGGCATTCACAATTTTTCAAGCTATACCCCATTACGGGTACATGAAGCTCAAAATGCCCGCCCAACGGAATCATCACTCTTGCTAGTGACCCGACATAGCACTCCGCTACGAAAATAAGACAGCCAGATCGCCCTTGAGGCTCTATCCGGCTTCCTAGCGGCGAGGAACTCATCGCGCCGCTTCCACGGGGAATAGGGACGACGTGATACTCGAAAAGAGATCCAAGTCCACCTCCTTTAAACCAGCGGACGAAATAGTCAAATTCCAAGTCCATCCAACGGACCCTACAAAAATGGCCTCCATTGGGGCACAATTAAACCCTGATGTAGACGCCGCACTACGAGAATTCCTATGCGAAAATTGGGACATTTTTGCCTGGCACCCTTCAGACATGCCAGGAATCCCACGCCGGCTGGCCGAGCACAGCCTAAACATCCTAAAAGGATTCAAGCCAGTCAAATAGGCTCTTCGGCGTTTCTCCGAACCCAAGAGAGAGGCCATGGGAGAGGATCTAGCCAAATTATTGGAGGTCGGATTCATCAGAGATATAAAACATCCGGGCTGGCTAGCAAACCTGGTGATGGTACCAAAGAAGGACAAATCCTGGCGCCTACGTGTCGATTTTAAGGACCTCAACAAGGCTTGCCCAAAGGATCCTTCCTCCCCCGTGATCGATCAAATTATCGACGCTACCAAGGACATGATTCATTGTGTTTCGACGATACTCAAAGCTACCACCAAATTAAGATGGCAGAGTTCGACCAGGCCAAGAACGGCATTCATCACCCCATACGGCCCATTCTGCTTCAACACAATGCCCTTTGGGCTCAAAAACACCGGCGCAACATATCAGCGCATGATTCAGACATGTCTGGCAAACCATATCGGCAAAACAGTGGAGGCATATGTAGACGATGTGGTCGTCAAAACCAAGCACGTCGAAACTCTAGTAGACGATTTGAGGCTCATGTTCGATAATCTCCGAACGTATGACATTCAGCTTAACCCGGAAAAATGTGTTTTGGCGCATCAGCCGAAAGCTCTTGGGCTTCATAGTATCCGTAGAGGAATTGAAGCAAACCCAGCCAAGATCCGAAGCTCTTCACAATTGGATATCCCAAAGGACCTCAAACAAATACAAAATTGACGGATGCGTGGCGGCTTTAAGCAGCTTTATCTCCCGTTTAGGAGAAAAGGCATTACCCCTTTATCGCCTCCTCCGACGCACCAAACACTTCGAGTGGACGGATGCCGCCACGGCCGGACTCGAAGAAATAAAAGCCATATTGGCAACAAACCCGGTCCTGGCCGCGCCCAACATGGGTGAACTAATGCTATTGTATATCGCGGCAACTCATCAAGTGGTGAGCGCGGTGCTCGTTGTCGAACGAGAAACGAACAGACACAAGTTCCCCATTCAAAAACCAGTTTACTACGTGTCCACTGTCCTGACTCCATGCAAGTCACGGTACCTGTAGTATGAAAAGATAGCGTACACGGTGTTCATGGCATCCCGGAAGCTTCGACACTACTTTCAAGAGTGTTCGATAACAGTAGCCTCCGAAGTACCTCTTAATGACATTATAAACAACAGCGGCGCGACGGGTCGAATTGCCAAATGGGCCATTGAGCTCCTCCCGTTCGACATAACCTATAAGCCACGACGAGCTATTAAGTCGCAAGTTTTGGCCGACTTCGTCGCCGAATGGACTGAGGCCGAACTCCCTAAAGAGTACAGCGCATATTCCAACTGGATCATGCACTTCGACAGCTCCAAAATGTTGTCCGGTCTAGGGGCTGGCGTTGTTCTGACGTCCCCAACCGGAGATACGGTTCAATACGTACTCTAGATAATGTATACGCCTAGAGGTGCACGAGGATTCGAACCTCGCGATATCCCGAATAAATGGAGACTTCGATGCCAAGGATCCAAAAATGGCAGCTTATTGCAACGCCGTCCTAAAAATGTCAGCTCGGTTTGAGGGGCTCAAATTTCACCATATAGCCCGAGATAACAACCAGGCAGCAGAAGTATTGGCACGCATTGGCGCAAAGCGCGATGCCGTCCCTCCCAACATCTTCCTAGAGAGGCTGTTCAAGCCATCCGTACTATGGGACGGGGAATCCGGAAATAACAACCCGGACCCAACCGCATTGCCCGACAACGAACATTCTGACACAATTGGTGGTTCTGCCAACGAAGTAACATCCTCAGCCCATGTAATAATGGCAGTAATTGCCCCGTGGACGGAACCATTCCTAGCCTAACTAACCAGGCAGGAACTTCCCGAGGACCAAAACGAGGCCCGCTGCATAGTGCGGCGATCTAAAGCCTATAAGGTCCATGAGGGAGAGCTTTACAAGAAAAGCACAACCGGAGTCCTTCAAAGGTGTATCTCCGAAGAGGAAGGGCGGAACCTTTTGGCTGAAATTCATGCCGGACTCGGCGGGCACCACGCCGCAGCCCGGGCCCTTGTAGGCAAGGCCTTCCGTACAGGATTTTATTGGCCGATGGCCTGGGCAGATGCTCAAGACTTAGTCCAACGATGCGTCGGTTGCCAGCTCTTTGCTAACCAAAGCCACATGCCACCCACCGCCCTCAAAACTATACCCATAACCTGGCCCTTTGCGGTCTGGGGGCTTAACATGGTTGGAGCCCTTAAAGGAGGAACCCACAAGCAAAAATACCTACTGGTCATGGTGGATAAATTCACCAAATGGATAGAGGCCAAACCTGTTAAGACGACCGAATCCGGACCGGTTATAGACTTCATATCAGGGGTCGTACACCATTACGGCATCCCCCATAGCATCATCACTGATAACGGCACGAACTTTACGGCCGACGAGGTTAAACTCTGGTGCAAAAACATGGGCATCAAGCTCGACAATGCTTCAGTCTATCACCCTCAAACTAACGGTCAAGTCGAGCGAGCAAATGGTCTAATCATGAGCGGCATCAAACCCAGGTTAGTGCGGTCCCTCAAGGAATCTAACATGCACTGGGTAGAGGAGCTTGACTCCGTACTCTGGGGGCTGCGGACCACTCCGAATCGCACCACCGGATTTACACCATTCTTTATGGTATACGCATGCAGGCAGTTCTGCCTGCTACATAATTCATGACTCACCTCGCAGACGCATGTACGAAGAAAGAGAAGCCGTGCTCGATCGGCAGGACAGTTTGGACGCATTGGAGGAGGAGCGTGACGTGGCAAAAGCCCGTTCCGCATTCTATCAACAGCAAGCTCAAAGATATCAAAGCAGAGAAGTACGGGCCAAAACTTACAACGTTGGCGAGTTAGTTCTACACCTGCCGGACAAGAAAAAGGACAAACTCAAGCCCAAATGGGAAGGTCCCTTCATCATCGACCAAGTCCTGACCGGTGGAGCGTACCGTCTGCGAGATGCATCGGATAACCGACTCGAGCCGAACCCATGGAACACAGCCCGTCTCCGAAGATTCTACGCCTAGAGCCAGATTCTGAGTTCGTCTCCTTCCTCCGTCTATATTTTACATATTAGTTGTCTTCTGTTTCTCTCCTTCTCCCTCCTTTCCTATTACAGCCTTTGAAAGCTTGTTTGCCCATTGTTCGCACACACTTGACGCGCTATCCCCGCTCATTATACCTGGGGGCTTCTTTAACAGAAGCTTATTTATACGGGCTTCATGCCCAACACATGTGTCACACTTCCGCATGTACCTTTTATTCACCATTATATGCATCAATATGACTTAAGTTTTGGCCAAGCTGGGTTGCTTCGCTCTGTGATTACCCCTCGCTCCCGATTGTTCGGCTAGGCGGTAAAGGAGCACCTCTGCGATTGTTATCACTGGTCACCGGATGTACCTCGACTAGGTGAAGCCGAAAGCTAGAGTTCTTAAGGGAATATTCGGTCAGTGAACTAAAAGATGATTTCTTATCTATTTATTTATCTGCCCCTAGATATTTTTCTGCTTTTTTCGCAGTCCGGACATGCACTTTAGGGCATGTCTCCCAGGGAAAGGAACCCCTAGCGGAACTATTCCCCCTGGAAGATGTTTCTTACTAACCATGTAATATAACATAACTAGTTGGGCACTTGTCTGATAAAGCACTAATGACCCCTACACCTGGTCTCCACGCATGCCCTGGTTCTTATATAACCGTGAGGGTATTCGGACACACTCCGGACTATTGGGTCCCGAGGTTGAAGCCAAAAGGTCCGCTATGAAAAATGATCTACAATCTGGCTAGAAGGCATTTTACATGTCATCTTAAATTACATAGTCAACTTGACTGGGCATATTCCTCTTCAATGCCATCCAGCAGGTTGTCTAGTTTGCAGTCCTGTTGGAAATACTTTGCAGCCAATTCTACTTGGCTGTACACTAAGCTCACAAGGATCTCCTTCCCATCGGGCCCCGCGGGTCCAACCTCGGCCATGTGCTTTGGGTCAGCCTTCGTGTACCGCGTCTTCACCATGGCCCAGGCCTCCCTGGCGCCTTGACTGTAGGCCGATATCTTCCATAAGCGGAAGCGCTGCCGCGCTCCCTGAAGCCTCTCTGCAAGCTCTCCAAGGCCTTTTGGCGGGGAGACAGATGGCCACAAGGCCTGGGCGACGCCTTTCATCACCTGTCGAACTCGTTCGTGCAGTTGCAAGAGCTCGGGAAGAAGGTCACCCATAGAACCGGGCATTTCCTCTGCAGGATGGCCTGTGAGCATACCTACAGACATAACTCTGTTAGTCGACTTCCTCGCCGAACTCTTTTTTCAAAAAGTCCATTCAAGCACTTACTAAAAATGCCGCGTCGAAGCTGCGGATTCTCCTTAACGGAGTCAGACAGCTGGGCACGAACAAACTTTAGTTCCTCACCCAGCTAGGTGTTGACATCTTGGAGATTATTTTTCTCTTGCCTCACCCTTGTAAGCACATTCTCGTCGGCCTTTAACCGGCGCATGAGCTATTGCTTGTCCGGATCTATCCCGGCGCCATCTGCAATATTATTGTCAGACTTATACGCACGCCGCACTTCACAAATTACTCATCTTTTGAAGCATATATTACCAGAGGGAGTCTCTTTGGCTTCCCACGCTGCGGCTAGTGCGGCCTCAAGTTGGGCTTTGCACTCCTCCAGCTCCTGGGACAGTTGGGTATTCTTTTCCGTAAGATCTTTCACAATAAATGATCCTTAAATCAGTTATTCTAACTATTTCAAGTCTCGGGGGCAACTGCATATATAATTGTCAAATTTTTCACCCGATGTCTTTTACATCTCGCTCCGTGGCTCGCTGACCATTTTGAGCGGCACGGAGGTGCGCATCTCCCGAATTGAAGGCATGCAATGCCTCTGGGGAGAAACATGCGTCACGAAGAACTATTGTCCGGCGACGCCTGTGATTCATGGCACTCTCCACCTCGGAATTGATGGCAGATAATCTGTCGGCATCCTCTGTCGGAGAAGCACCCGACGCTCGCCTCGTGTTCGCCTCCGCTTCGGGACCTGGCTTTGGAGCCTGGCGAGCGGAGGATTGATTGGCAACCTCTCCGGATACAGTCCGGCGAGCGCTCTTCTTCCTGAAAAAGCACGAGCATCAGTATGCCTCCCGGGAATAAAACCTGGGAGTAGATGACACGCCATACCGTTGCGCCGGCATTTCAATCTGGACTGCACTTCTTTTTAGCCTGTTGGGCCTCGCTGTCCCTTGTTGACTAGCCGTCGCAGGCTCGGCCTTCCGCCTCAAGGACTTCCCCTGCGAAACACCATTGGTATACGGTGATAAAAAATAAGCACGGATGTGTCATTTTCAAAGTATTGGGACTTCGGTCTCAGTTACCTGCGAGGCCGGAAGTATTCCGGGGTAATCGGTCGTGATGGCGACCAAGGCATTATCGATGCTCAGTTGGTGAAATACCCCATCTATCAGCTCCACCGATATATCCAGATCCTATTGGGAGGTCGGATCGAGGAACCGTTTCGGATCCTCGGGTTGTGGAGGTGGAATGTTTATGTCCTTTACGGCCTGGTGCAGTTCATGCGCCGAAATCACAAAATAAGATACTTGACTATGGGAATATGGATCGGATAGGCAAAAAGAAATGTCCGCTTACCCAGCTCGGAGGATTGTACATAGAAAATCCGTTCTGTGGATTGACGCAGAGAAATTCCTCCTCTTCTCCCTTGTACAATGTGGACAAGATCTTCATCAGATCAGCGACCGATCCCGGCCCCTTACGGCCGCAGCGGGTGGCATCATCCTCCCCGTTGAAATCCCACATGGGGTGGCCTCTATACTGGAGTGGCTGCACCCCCCGCATAATGCATGTGGCCATGACCCCGATCATGGTCAGTCTGGAATGAGCTAACAACCTTATCCGGCTCATCAGGTAAAGGACGTCCCTGTCGTTTTCCTTCTGAGGGCTCCGTGGACGCCAGCTTAGGCGTTTCTTCAAAGGAGCATTATTAAACTCAGGGAGGTCGACCCGAACAAGGTCCGGCAGGGGGACATCTTCTATATAAAACCATGCCAAAGGCCAGTCTTCGGATGCCTTCTTCGGGGTTCCGGATAGATATCCGGTCCCGGCGATGCGCCATAGTTCGGCTCCGCCCACTTGATATATTGACCCCTCTTGAGAACGGGGCACAAGGCAGAACGACGTCTTCCACAGCGCAAAATGAGCCTCGATGCCCAAAAATAGCTCGCAAAGGGTCACGAAGCCCGCAATATGCAAAATGGAGGCAGGCGTAAGGTTGTGCAACGGGAGGCCGTAGAACTCCAGGAGCCCCCGGAGAAACAGGAAATCCGAGCCCTCTTATCAAATAAGAGACAAGGCATACTCGCTCTCCTTTGGAGGGGCTGGGGACGCTCTCCGCTTGCTTTCCGTAGGTGGCGAGTCTGGCTCGAACCGGAACCATGAAGGCTGGGGGAAGAAATCCCTTGGTTTGGAGCGCCACTAGCTCACTGTGCGGGATGGAGCATCTCTCCCAATCTCCAGGCTGAGGGCTGGGAGGGCGAGAGGAGGAGCCACGTCAACTCTCCATGATGGAATGGATTTCTGTCAGATGCGCTCTGATGAATGCTCGCGAAGGGAGGATGGTGTTATTCAGATCTAGATCCTCGTCTCTTTTATAGGCACCTCATTTGCGCAGCTAGGGGGGTAAATGTAAAAATACCCTGGCTTTTTGCATTCACGTGGAAAATGGCCATTATTGGGCGTGGAAGCCGAGGAGTGCAATATTTACAAGAAGCCGGACGCTATTCAATAGGTACACAGGATTTGGAGAAGAACCCGCCTTGCAATGCCGAAGACAATCTACGCTACGACTCATCGCCATTGAAGCCTGGTTCGGGCTACCTTGAGGAGTCCCGATTAGGGGTGTCCGGATAGCGAACTATCACCTTTGGCGGACTCTGGACTATGAAGATACAAGATTGAAGACTTCGCCCCTATCGATGGGACTTTCCTTGGCGTGGAAGGCAAGCTTGGCGTCTGGATATGTAGATCTCCTACCATTGTAACCGACTCAGTGTAACCCTAACCCTCTTCGGTACCTATATAAACCGGAGGGTTTTAGTCCGTGAGGCGAACAACAATCATACCATAGGCTAGCTTCTAGGGTTTAGGCTCTCTCGATCTCGTGGTAGATCTACTCTTATACTACCCATATCACCAATATTAATCAAGCGGAGTAGGGTTTACCTCCATCGAGAGGGCCCGAACCTGGGTAAAAACATCGTGTCCCTTGTCTCCTGTTACCATCCGCCAAGACGCACAGTTCGGGACCCCCTACCCGAGATCCGCCGATTTTGACACCGAGAGTCGACTTCGACATCGCCCCCATCGGCCTCCCGTACAATGCCATCCTCGGCTACCCAGCTTTGGCCCAGTTCATGGCAGCGACTCACCCGACATACAACCTCATGAAGATGCCCGGGAGCAGCGGCATCCTTACCGTGTCCGGAGACACAAGGGATGCGCTGCAGGCGCCCAAGCTTGCTTTCAAGACGGTCGTGGTGGCGCAGCCCGCCGGCGCAGATACCCTCGAGCCCAAGGGGGCTGCGCCAGCCAAGAAGAAGGAGCTATTCACCCAAGACAAGGCGGAGACCAAGCAAGTACCGGTCGACGAGGATGGATCCTCTAGCGCCACCTTCACCATAGGCACCAACCTTGATCCTGAGTAGGAGGAGGCCTTGGTGAAATTCCTGCGCGCAAACAAGGAGGTGTTCGCGTGGGAACCTGATCATCTGGCAGGGGTCCCAAGGGATGTGGTTGAACATCATCTCAATGTGTGCCCCAACATGCGCCCCATGAAGCAGAAAGTAAGGCGACAGTCCACTGAAAAGCAGGCCTTCATCGTCCAAGAAACCCGCAAGTTAGAGGCAACTGGCGTCATTCGCGAGGTCCGCTATCCTGAATGGCTGGCCAACCCTGTTGTTGTGCCAAAAAGGGAGGAAAGGAACACATGTGTGTCGACTTCACCAACCTTAACAAGGCCTGCCCACAGGATCCATTCCCGCTCCCTCGCATCGACCAGATCGTCAATTCTACCGCCGAGTGTGACCTATTGTGCTTCCTGGATGCCTTCTCGGGCTATCACCAGATCAAGATGGCGAGAAAGACGTGGAGAAACGCCTTCGACCCCGTGGAGTATACTGCTATACCTGCATGCCATTCGGGTTGCGCAATGAAGGCGCGACCTTTCAGCGACTGATGCACATCGCCTTGGGCCGGCAGCTCGGGAGAAATGCCGAGGCCTACGCTGATGACATTGTGGTGAAGTCTCGGGAGGCGAAAACCCTGATACAGGACCTAGAAGAAACCTTCGCGAGCCTCCGTGAAGTGGATCTGCGGCTCAACCCGGAGAAGTGCGTATTCGGAGTTCCCTTGGGCAAGGTTTTGGGCTTCCTCGTATCCCACAGGGGCATCGAGGCTAACCTAGAGAAGGTCAAGGCAGTCGAAGACATGAGTCCGCCAAAGACCCTCAGAGAAATGCAGAAGCTCACCGGGCGAGTAACTGCATTGGGACGCTTCATCTCCAAGCTGGGGGAGCGAGCCCTGCCCTTCTTCAAGCTGATGAAGAAGAAGGGCTCGTTCGAATGGACTGAAGAGGCCGACAAAGCATTCCAAGATCTCAAGAAGTACCTTACCAGTCCTCCGGTGATGGTAGCTCCGCGCCCTCGGGGGCCCTTGGTGCTCTACCTTGCAGCCACACCCTACTCCGCCAGCGTAGCCCTGGTGGCAGTACGGGAGGACCGCCGGGCCAAGGCCGCGCCGGCCACAGCCACGGCCGAGGCAGAGCAAAGCAAAGAAGGCCTCACGAAGACCACAACCACAACAAACGGGGATCAGCCTCAGCAGGGGGACACACCCAGAGAGGAGGAGGCCCTTGAACGACCACAAGCGCTGGGGCTCCGTGCGTCAGAAGCGCCTCAACCTCCAAAGATGCAGAGCTGCGCCAAGACTCCTCAACCTCGCCGAGCATCCCAGATGCTTACGTCGGACGGTGCTACGGGACGCAAGGGCGCGATACCCCATGCCCCAAAAACTCCTCCTCGTGCTGTTAGTGGCTTCACGCAAGCTGCGGCACTACTTTCAAGACCATCCCATCAAGGTCGTCTCAGCATACCACTTGGAAAGGGTACTCAGGAGCCCCAACTCAGCTGGAAGAGTCGCTGAATGGAACATCGAGTTGCAAGCGTTTCAGCTAGAATTCAGCACGACCAGAGTCATCAAGGGAGCCGCACTTGTAGATTTCGTGGCAGAATGGGCGGAGGCATCGGGGCTCAAAGCGGGCGAGGACCAGTCGCTTTCCCCGGGAAGTGAAGCGCCAGACGGCTGGGTCATGTACTTCGACGGGGCGTTCTCGCGACATGACGCGGGGGCTAGCGCAGTGCTCATATCCCCCACTCAGGACAAGCTCTACTATGCTGTGCAACTCTGCTTCCAGCATGGAGAGAAGGTCTGCAACAACATAGCAGAGTACGAGGGCCTGATAGTGGGCTTGAAGGCTGCAGCCGCCTTGGGGGTAAAGCACCTCATCATCAAGGGCGATTCACAACTCCTCGTCAACTTCTCCAACAAGGTGTACAAGCTGAAGGACGAACACATGGAAGCATATCTTCCGGAGGTCTGCAGGATGGAGAAACAGTTTTGGGGGCTAGAGTTGCAACATGTGCCCCGCGGCACCAATCAAGAGGCTGATGACATCGCGAGGAGGGCGTCCAGGCGGTTGCCTCAGGAGCTTGGCGTCTTCGAGGAGCGACTCTTCAAACCTTCAGCGGCACCATCACTATCGAGCACAGCACAGCCTCAGGAGGAGCTCCCTCAACCTCCGGCGTCGGGAGCCCCGGCCTGTGGCCCGACCTCAAGAGCGCGCCTGCTCCTGGCGCTAGAGCCTCAGGAGGGATGTTGGACCGCGGAGTTCAAGGATTACTTGGTGCGAGGGATTCTGCCAGAAAAGGAGGAGGACGCGGAACGTGTGGTGCGGCAGGCCACGGCCTACTGCATCCAAGACGGGGAGCTCTACCGGAAGCGGCTGAATGACGTTACCTGACGTTGCATCTCCAGGGAGAAAGGGAAATAACTACTGACACACATTCACGGTGGAGACTGCGGGCACCACTCTTCTTCACGAACACTCATCGGCAAGGCTTTTCGCAGCGGGTTCTATTGGCCGACAGCACTCAACGACGCAACCGAGCTAGTGAAGGCTTGTGAAGCCTGTCAATTCCATGCCAAGCAGATTCATCAGCCAGCTCAGGGCCTTCAGACCATTCCCCTCTCATGGCCATTCCCTGTTTGGGGACTGGACATCCTAGGCCCATTTCCTCGGGCGCCAGGGGGCTACTGCTACCTCTACGTCGCCATTGAGAAGTTCACAAAGTGGGCGGAAGTGGAAGCTGTCCGCACCATCCCGGCTGGCTCAGCAGTCAAAATCATCAAGGGCCTCGTGAGCCGGTTTGGGATACCTAATCGCATCATCGCCGACAACGGTTCGCAGTTCACCAGCAATCTCTTCAAAACATATTGTGCTAACCTTGGAACGCAGATATGCTACGCTTCGGTGGCACACCCTCGGAGCAACGGCCAAGTTGGACGTGCCAACGCGGAGGTCCTGAAAGGCCTCAAAACCCGGACCTCCAAGAAGAAGCTGGAGGCCTGCGGCAGGGGCTGGCACGACGAGCTTCAGCCCATGCTATGGTCCATCCGCACTACCACTACCAAGTCAACTAGTGAAACCCCGTTCTTCCTCGTCTATGGTGTTGAGGCGGTCTTTCCTCACGAGGTCAGGCATCGCTCTGCGCGGGTCCTGGCTTTCGACGAAGCACAGCAGGACGCCATGCGGGGGGTGGACCTCGTGCTTGGGGAGGAACGCCATCGGGAGGCTGTGCTTTGGGCTGCGAGATTCCAGCACGCGCTGCGGCGGTACCACTTTTGCAGCATCCGCCCCAGGACCCTCGAGGTAGGTGACTTCATGCTCAGACTGGTGCTCTCCAGGGAGGGGCTACACAAGCTCTCACCCATGTGGGAGGGCCCGTTCAAGGTTGTTCATGTCTCCAGGCCTGGCGCCACATGCTTGGAGACTCAGGAGGGGGCGCCCATCCCGAACGCGTGGAACATCCAGCACCTCCGGAAGTTCTAACCTTGAAGAAAGGCCCAGTGCCTGTAAAGAAGGCCCGGTGCCTATGAAGAAGGCCAACGCCTGTGAACCTCATTCCCCCGAGAAAGGCTCAGAGCCTGTGAAGAAGGCCAATGCCTGTGAAGCTCGCTGCCCGTGACATTCTCACGTAATAATGAGTTGGGGCTGTACACACCCCGGAGTCTCCGGAGAGCCGCCCTCGGGCCTCGGGGGCTTCCGCCCACGCCTAGTGGCAGCACTTAGCTCCGCGCTCGTGAGAAGACGTCGAAGACTAGATTAGGTGCCGGACGCGGCTTTTTCATTTGCTTTCTGCAGTTGGCTTGTTCGTTCCTATTTGAAGTTTTATTGGAGTTGCTTTCAGCGTTGTTGCCATCCCAGACCTGTGACTCTCTGTCTTTTTTGCCCACTTGGCTTGTTTTCTCTCTCGTAAGTCTTGCGAGGGGGCTACGTGGGTGCCCTCGCGAGAGTTTTCTGACTCAGTGTTGTAAGGCTTTCCTATCCAAGTCCACTACGGGAGCACCCCTCCCAGTCCATGCCCCACGGGCATCGCGACACAAACACATGACCGGAGTCAGTGGCCCTCACGACCGAGACAGGAAGTTACCCCTGCTGACCAATTCTTGCAGGCCACAAAGCGCGTGACGAGGCCTTGGCCTCGAGAAGCGAAGACTACGGCGAGTCCCTCCGAGTTAAGTAATTCTTACACGCGAGCACGCAGCGCAAAAACACAACACGGGAATAACGGGGATGGCATAATAATTAATGGCAACTATCCACCACGCCCCTGCGGGGCCTTACACTACTCATTCTTTGCGCAGGAAAAGGAGGGAAAAAACGGGCGTGGCTTGCTCGGCACCGACCCGTGGCGAGGGCTCGTACTGCCCCTGGAGCTTAGTCGGACCCCTCCTCACGCTTCACCGAGGCACGACGGTGGGCTGACCCGCTACCTCCCTCAAGGCGAGCACGATGGCGGCGGGGCTGGTCGCGACCACCACTGGAGGAGCTGCCGTCCTAAGAAGAACCGCCGAGGCTTGGCGAACTGCGAACGCCGCCGGCCACATGCCCGCCTTCGTCTTCATCCCGACCATCGCCGAGGTCGGGCACCCGGCTTCCGTCATCATCTTCGGGGCAACACCCAGCGCGGCGGCCGTCTTCCCCGAACACCCTCACGTAGAGGGTGGCGTCGCCATCGAACTTGAAGTGCAGGGTGCACCGCCAGCTCAGGCCACGCGCGCGGGCAAACGTTTGCCAGCCCCGGGTCAGGGCCACATTCCCGGCAGCGGAGATCTTCGGCGAAGCCCAGGAGGCCCTGCTGCAGCAACCGTCCGCTTGAAGCCAGTGGCCGCCAGGAGCGCCGGCCGGAAGTTCAACTGCAAAGAAGCGAAGCTGGAGCTAGATGCCGGTTGGGTCCGCTGACCACACGGCGAACTCCGACAGCACCTCCGCCGAGTGGAAGCGTGACTTGGGAGGCCGCGCAGCCGAGACGCGCCTTCCCTCACCCACCGGGCGCCTATCGCCGCACCGGAGATCGCAGCCACGACCGCAGGAAGCCACTACAGGAGATGCAGGATGCTTGCGGGGATGACCCCGGCCGCGCTTGGGGGGGAGAGTCGGGCCCTTCCCGACGAGCCTTTCCCTTCTCCGCGGCCTAGAACCTCTTCGGTCGCGCCATTGGAGATGGCGAGTAGCTGGGATGGGGAGGAAGAAGGAAACAAAGAGGAAGATATACAGCGGAGGCTCGCGCTCTCCCGCCTTTATAATCGGAGGAGGCCAACCATCGGCCTCCACAATCGCAGGTAATCATGACCCGTTTCTGCATGCAAGGACTTGTCAAGTCGGGAAGTTGTAGAGGCAGCGTGGGGAAGCGGAGACGCCCACGTCCAATCAACCGCCACACGGCGCCCTAGGCTGCAGGCTGATGGGGCCCGAGGCGCTCCGCACTTGCCTCTTTGCTTCTCCGCTAAGCCAAGTCCGAAGCGCCTTTGGGCTCTGAGGCTCTTGTCGGCTTCAGGAACGGGGTCCCCAGACTTGCCTGCCTGCGGCCTGCGGCGTGGCTCAAGTGGTGGCCCAGTACGACCCATCTTCATCAGCACAAGACTCAAGACCCTCGCGAGGGGCCAAGCCTCATGGGGTGGACGACACATGACTTCCTCAGGAACGGCCTCGCCAGACAGGCTCGCGAGGAGGCGGAGAGATCAAGGCAGGGTACCTCGCGAGGTGCTCGTGACACAAGCCATGACGATCGAGCCCAGGCGGGCGCCGGCCTGCGCAGTGTCCTTGTTTCCTCTTTGGTGCAAAGGGGGCAGGCACAGGCGTGGAGTACCGAGGCATCAGGCAAAGTTTGCCATTTCAGTGCAATGAGACCAAGACCAGCGGAGCGGCAGGATGGAGGTCACCGTGGAGCCCAAGACGGCGTCACCACCAGTGCTTTTGGCAGCCGAAGACCGACTTTAGTCAGGATAACTTGTACTAGATGTTCCCCTTCAAAATGGCCGTTGTTGGTGCCCTTCCCGCTAAATATTTGGGAAGAGGGCCAGGGCCTCTATAAATAGGACTAGCCACCACAGAGGGAAGGGGAGACAGAATCGAGTACTCACTAGACCTAGAGGCGATCGAACTCACTCGAGCAGTTCATCGCACCAGCTCAAGAACACCTCTCGCGAGGCTGTTCTCCCCATGTATTGTTCATCATTAGCCTCTGAGGCAATCCACCACACCACCCACTGGAGTAGGGTATTACACCACAACGGTGGCCCGAACCAGTATAAATATCGTGTCACTCATGTTGTTCATCGTTTCTAGCTTAGATCTCACGAGGCGATCGGACGTAGATCGGTAGGGAGAGATCTTCGTGCGCACCCCAGAGTTCGAACCTTAAGGGTCTGCCGAAACCCAACATCCGACACTGGCGGCACCCGCCGGATCATCTGGAGTGCGATGCACAACAAAGAGCGACGAGGGCGGTACGGTCGGAGCAATCACGGGATCTGTAGCATGGAGTCGTGCGGGAGCGGCAGTGACCTGAGCAGTCGACACCGAGGGACGATCAGTCGACAGTGGATTTGCAAAAGTAACATTGGCCCGAGCCGGGTCTCCGGATCGCAGGACCACCATCTCTGGTGTCAGTGTCGACTGAGACACTTGGCCTGCGGCCGTCCTCCTGCTTGAAGCCCTGCCCCTCCTTCCCGTGGCTTTCAGAGGTGCTTCTTCTTCATTGTCTAGAAGCTCAATGATGTCCTGCGGAGCTACACAAAATGCAATCATAGGAGTTTAGTCAACCGACAACCCAGTCGACAGAACAAGTTCAAATTTACAAGATCGTACCGGCTTTGTAAGTTGCCGCATCTTCAGTCTCTTCGTCACCTTGGGCCCTGTCGATATCCATTGAGGTCCCAGAAGTTGCGGCACTATAAAGTTCATAATCCATTCGGTCAGAACAAAGATGTGAGTCGGTAGGGAAACACAGAAAGGCAGAACACTCACGCAGAAGGAACAGGAACGTCCATCTTGATCTTGGGCAAGGTCTTCTGAGACTTTGAAGGGGCAATTTTGGGCTGCTTGGTAACCTTCTCTGACGGCTCCGGAGTCAAAGTCCGAGTGCGCTTATGCATCTGCGTACTCGGAGCCGTAGCCTTGCCGCCTGCCCGCTAGATCATGGAGCTGCTTGGATCGACACTCCGTTCGAGGTGGTGAGTCGACCTCCTCTTCTTCATCGTTCGACTCACCACTCTCTTCTTCATCATCGTCATCAGGGGATTGCCGGTCGCCGCTCTCTTCTGTGCTGTCCATTCCCTCCTGGACCAGCTCCTAGGCTTGTTCCCATTCGGCATCGAATACATCTCAGTGTAAATCTGCAAGACAATAAGTCAATCAATCATCAGTTGGATTCAGAGACAGCTGCAAAACAGAATGAAATACACTCGATAACAAGGATCAGACCTTGTCCGACTGGTTGTCGGAGTCGAATGGGTCGCTAAAAGCACATTTGCTCCCTGGGTGGTTTAGGTAATTAATGACAACATACTTTGTGGTTGGACTAATGCTTTTATCAAGTATGTTTCAGGAAATTCAACCACATTGGCATGGCAAAAGGACTGAAGAGGTGGACCCCTCAAAATGCTAAGGCAAGCATTGGCAAAAGCTCAAGACTCCATTTTTGGTTTAGTGATCCAAGATCACATTGAGTCTATAGGAAAGCCAATACTATTAAAAGGGGATGAGGTTATGATAATGATCTGGTTGCTCAAAGTGCTTAGTGATACATCTCCTAAACTATCAGCAACTCTTACTGCCATATACACTCATAAGTAATCTTGGTCCCACCAATTTTCCAAACTCAGTCACACCGAGATGAACCACCTCAGCCATAAAGCCAAACCCTAGAAATTTCGGATTTTCCGATTCTGAACACGGTCTCACCGAAACTTGAGTTGCCAAGCTTCAGAATACATCATCAAATCGGTGTCACCGAGATGATGAAGTCGGTCCCACCGAGATTGGCAAGCTCTTGTCTTTACACGAATCGGACTAACCGAGATTGTATTTTCGGTCCCACCGAAAATCCCAACGTTCACATGATTTGAACTTTCAGTCTCACCGAGTTGTCAACTTCGGTCTGACCGAGATTGGTCAAATGTGTGTAACGGTTGGATTTTGTGTGGAGGCTATAAATACCCCTCCACCCCCTCTTCATTCGTGGAGAGAGCCATCAGAAAGAACTACCACTCCTACCTTACATTTATGAGAAGAGAACTACCTACCCTTGTGTTGAGATCAAGTTGCTCCACTCCCACCATATGAAACTTGATTTCTAGCCTTCCCAAGTTGCTTTCCACTCAATCCTTTCTTCCTCCACAGCCAAATCAGTGAGGAGAGTTGAGTGTTCGGGAGATTATCATTTGAAGCACAAGAGCAAGGAGTTCATCATCACCAACACCATCTATTACCTTTTGGAGGGTGGTGCCTCCTAGATTGGTTAGGTGTCGCTTGGGAGCCTCCGTCGAGATGTGGAGTTGAACCAAGAAGTTTGTAAGGGCAAGGAGATCGCCTACTTCGTGAAGATCTACCCCGAGTAAGGCTAGCCCTCCGTGGGCGTATGCCATGATGGCATAGACAAGGTTGCTTCTTCGTGGACCCTTCGTGGGTGGAGCCCTCCGTGGACTCTCGCAGCCGTTACCCTCCATGGGTTGAAGTCTCCATCAACGTGGATTGACGATAGCACCACCTATCGGAACCACGAGAAAAATCTCCATGTCTCCTAATTGCGTTTGATCTTCTCCACTTCTCTTTACTACTTGTGCAATTTACTTTCCGCTGCCCATACTCTAGAATTGCATGTGTAGTATGCTACTTGACTTGTGTGTTATGCAAAATCTGCCAAAATCTTGTCTTTGTCAAAAGGCATAATTTTTATCTTGTCGAGTAGTCTAATCACCCCCCCTCTAGACACTCTCACCTTCTTGATCCTACAATTGGTATCGAGCATTGGTCTCCATTGCTTTGGTTTACACACCATTGGAGGAAGATGGACGTGTCTACGTTTGGGAGTGTTAGCCATAGAGTGCCTATTCTTGATGGAATGTCCTATAACTCGTGGAGGATTGAAATGCTTATTATCTTTAAGATGTATAACTTGCATAAATATGTTGAAACCCCATATGTGCCTCCATTTGACCCCTTGCACCCTACCATGGATGAAGAGCTTGATTTGCTTCAGAACCTTAGAACTGTAAATCTTATCATTAGAGGTTTGCCCGATAACTTGCTTAAGCTCGTCACAAACTTTGAGTGCGCCTATGCTATGTGGAAGTTCTTGGAAGAACTTTATCCGGACTACTCTTTGAGAGGTCTTGATGAAATTCTATACAAGACTATTGAATTTGATATGATGCTTCAATGATCCCAACTTTGATAAATGCTTCTTTGAGCTTCGTGATCTTATGAAAAGAAGGGTGATCCTTGTCTTATCAATGCTCTAATTAGAAATGCTCTTGTATTGCATTACGATGATTATTGTCACATTGACAAAACTAATGCAAGTTGTTGTCAAATTGACCTAGGTGTTGATGATGAACTATCTATGGGTCAATATGATGATGAGCATGAGCATGATGATGATTACTCGATTCGGACACCGAGCTAGACAAGATCATGAAGAGTCTCAATCTTATGGCAAATCTGAGAGACTACATATCCGGTGGAAAAGAGTGGATTCTTGATAGTGGATGCACCGATCACATGACCGGAGATGAAGACATGTTTCGAGAGCTTGCAAAGAACGATGGTCCGCAAGTATGTGACTTTTGGAGACAACTCCAAGGGTAAGGTACTTGGCCTTGGTAAGGTGGCCATATCTCATGATAGCTCTATTCAAAATGTCATGCTTGTTGAATCACTTGGATACAATTTACTTTCCGTGTCTAGATTAGTGACTTTGGATTCAATGTGCTATTCACGAAGTAGATTGCCAAGTCTTTCGTCGTGACAATCATAACATGGCATTTACCGGTATCCGTAGAGGTGATCTATATATTGTTGATTTCACTAAGAAAGCCCAACCTAGAACTTGCTTTATTGCTAAATCCGCTAAAGGTTTGTTATGGCATAGAAGGCTTGGACATGTTGGTATGCGTAATCTAGACAAGCTAATCAAAGGTGATCATATTCTTGGTGTTAAAGATGTTTTCTTTGACAAAGATAGACTTTGTAGTGCTTGTCAGGCAGGAAAACAAGTAGGTGGAAGTCATCCCGTGAAGAACATCATGACCATAAGGAGACCGCTTGAGCTTCTTCATATGGATCTCTTCGGTCCCAATGCTTACAAAAGCCTTGGTGGTAACTCTTTTGGTCTAGTTATAGTTGATGATTATTCCAGATTTACGTGGGTATTTTTCCTTGATGACAAATCACAGGTTCGAGAATCTTCAAAACCTTTGCGGAAAGGCCCAAAATCAATTTGAGGTGAAGATCAAGAAAGTTCGGAGTGACAATGGAGCGGAGTTCAAGAACGCCCATGTAGATTCTTTTCTCGATGAGGAAGGATTCTACATGAGTTCTCGACTACGTACACTCCTCAACAAAATGGAGTTGTTGAGAGGAAGAACGAGCGCTCATAGAGATGGCGAGAACGATGCTTGATGAATACAAGACACCAAGCATTTTTGGGGAAGCGGTCGAGACAGCTTGTCATGCTATCACAGGATTTATCTTCATAAGCTCCTCGGCAAGACATCATCTGAGCTCCTCACGGTAACAAACCCCAAGTGGGATACTTTCGTGTCTTTGGTTCAAAATGCTATATCCTTGATAAGCATCGTCGGTCTAAATTTGCTCCTAAAACTCATGAAGGCTTTTTCCTTGGTTATGGATCAAACTCTCACACCTACCGTGTCTACAATAATTTCACCCAAAGGTTGAAGAGGCGGTAGAGCGTGAAGTTTGATGAATCTAATGGCTCATAAGTAGAGCAAATGCCTATTGATGTAGGAGACAAGGACCCATCGGAAGCCATTCAAGATTTATCTATTGGAAAGATCCGTCCCATGGAAGTGAAGGAGAGTACCTCATCTACATATGTGGAGCCCCTACCTCACGGCAAGATGAACCTCAAGGCAACATGGAGGCCTCCACAAGTGGAACTCACCAAGATGAGGAAGTGCAACAAGAAGATCCACCACAACCTCCTTCTCCACCGCCTCAAGACAACACCAACAACAATGAAGAAGAAGAGGAAGATGAGGATGATGAGGAAGCTCAGCCACAACCTCAACAAAAGCTATCTCGAGTTCGAGCAAGAGTCAAGAAGAATCATCCGTGGAACAAATGATGAACGACATCAACTCAGGAGAATTACTCGCTCTAAAACTCGCTTAGCTAACTTTTGTGAGCATTACTCATTTATCTCTAGTATTGAACCTATGAAGGTAGAAGAAGCACTTGAAGACCGGATTGGGTGAATGCTATGCACGAAGAGCTACACAACTTCGAGAGGAACAATGTATGGACTTTGGTAGAAAGCCCAAGGATGATAAAACGCGTCATTGGAACCAAATGGGTGTTTGGAACAAGCAAGATGAAGATGGACAAGTCATCCGCAACAAGGCTCGTCTCGTAGCTCAAGGTTACACACAAGTCGAAGGTATGGACTATGGTGAGACCTATGCCCCCGTTGCTAGACTTGAGTCCATTCGCATTCTTCTTGCTTATGCCAATCACCATGACATTACTCTCTATCAAATGGATATTAAAAGTGCTTTCCTAAATGGTGAAATTGAGGAGGAAGTATTTGTGAAACAACCTCCCGGATTTGTGAATCCTAAAAAGCCTAATCATGTTTACAAGTTGCACAAAGCTCTTTATGGCCTTAAACGAGCTCCTAGAGCTTGGTACAAATGCTTGACTAGCTTTCTTCTTGAAAAAGGATTTGAAATTGGGAAAATTGATTCTACGCTTTTTACTAAAAGGGTTAATGGTGAACTATTTGTGTGCCAAATATATGTTGATGATATTATCTTTGGTTCAACTAACCCTCATTTTAGTGAAAAGTTTGGGAAGCTAATGTCGGAGAAATTTGAGATGTCCATGATGAGTGAACTCAAATTCTTCCTTGGGTTGCAAATCAAGCAATCTAAGGAGGGTACCTTTGTCTCACAAACAAAGTACACCAAGGATCTCTTCAAGAAGTTCAACATGCAAGAAAGCAAAGATATCTTTACAAAACCTCTTGATGAGAAGGTGTTTTGTCGCTTAAGGAGTGAGTTGAACATCATTGATGCTTCAAACTTGGAGTGAAAACTCCATTGATGCATGCAAGGCATGAGCCTACTTGACTAATCCTTGATATTTCTCTTATGATGATGATCATATGTCTTGGACACATTTGCCCCCTTGTATTGCATCTAACTCCTTGCAGGTACTTGGATGATCAACATTCCACAAGATTACCACACACTCAAATCTTGAGTAATCTTGTCATTGACCAAGTATCTAGCACTTTGGGATGTTGAGTTTAAGGAACAAAATTCCACATATCCTTTTTGACACCTTATACATCTAGTACTTCAATCTTGTCATCTTGGATATCCTTGAGTATTTCCTTGCTTGCCTAACCCATGTAGGAAGATGAACTACACAAGTGAAAATGGCGCTCCAACTTCACATTCAATGAGCACCTACATCAAGTTCACCTACATGAACAAAGCAACAACAAGCCCAAGGTATGTTTTTCACATCTTTAAGGAGCTTTGCTCAAAGTCATGAGTACAAGCAGCTTCATAAGATGTGATCACATCAAATGCTTAATCGAAAAATGGCAACCCCATTTTGAGCTTAAACGATGAGTATGACCTATGATCAAATGTTCTCATTTGACTCCTAAGTCAATATACTCAAACATAGGTGACCTAGTCGCCGACCCCTATCTAGATGAAGTACATATGTTTTGGAGTTTTTCTATTTTCTCTTATGTTCTCTCTTTGAGTTTTCATTTAAAAAAAACTTCATCTAGTAATCTTTTTCATTTCTATTCTTCTGTCTTTGTGAATATCTTTTTGGTTCTGATCAATTCCTCGAAAATCATTTACAAATTCATTGCAAATCCTTTGAAACATTCCTTGCAAAGTGAGCTGAATTATTTCTGAATTTCCTTGGAATTAAACTCGGCGTCACCGACTTACATATTTCGGTTTGACCGAAAAGGATCTTCCCTAAGTCCATGACTTTCGGACCCACCGATCCATCTTATTTCGGTGTCACCGATTCATTTCTTTTAGGATATCATCTTCTGCAGCTTCACTGAGTTTATTGCCCTGTTGTGATTCTTAAGGATCCCATTTTCTTCCTTTCATCCTTCCCTGACCTTCCTAGTTTGCTGTCCTTTTCGGCACTTGATGTCAAAGGGGGAGAGGACTTAGGGGGAGAAGAGAAGATTTATGGGGAGAAGAAGAGCAATCTTACCTTAAGGGGGAGAGAATCACATCAAAGCTTTGCAGTATTTCACATTGGATATTACATTTGGCATCATTCTCTTGATTTTGCTTTTTCCTCAAAGGGAGAGGAATCTTCACAATTGATATCTTATGGAAAGCAAAATCTCTCAGAGTTCATTGAAAATCTTTTAGCTTCAGGAGACATGTTTGCTGATTCAAGCTTGTGCTCAATATGAGACACTCTTTATACATGTCATTCCTGGCTTGGTACTCTTGATGTTCTTGCAGTTGGTTGAAGAAATACTCTTGTGTTATCTAACCTTGTTTTCCCAAGTCTATTTCTTCAGGTACAATATCAAGGAACCTCAAGGTAAGTATATGCACCTTGCAGAATGTGCATGATGGTGACTTGCTTGTATATACTTGTTTGCAAGAAATCACCATGCACATATGCATTATCACTCACTTCTTTTCATCTGCTCTGATGCATATAGCCAAGCTGCATGTAGCACATCTTGCTTTTCTCTCTTGTGTGCTTGTGGTAGTCCAAAACCATGATTTATGAAAATCTTGCACACTTGTAGGGGGAGCCTGTGTACTACATGTTTGTCAAAGCTTTCGTGATGATTCTGTCTTTCTTTCAATAAACTTTGATGGATTATTTTGTGTGTTGCCATCAATTACCAAAAAGGGGGAGATTGAAAGCACATTTGCTCCCTGGGTGGTTTTGGTAATTAATGACAACATACTTTGTGGTTGGACTAATGCTTTTATCAAGTATGTTTCAGGAAATTCAACCACATTGGCATGGCAAAAGGACTGAAGAGGTGGACCCCTCAAAATGCTAAGGCAAGCATTGGCAAAAGCTCAAGACTCCATTTTTGGTTTAGTGATCCAAGATCACATTGAGTCTATAGGAAAGCCAATACTATTAAAAGGGATGAGGTTATGATAATGATCTGGTTGCTCAAAGTGCTTAGTGATACATCTCCTAAACTATCGCAACTCTTATCGCCATATACACTCATAAGTAATCTCGGTCCCACCGATTTTCCAAACTCACCACACCGAGATGAACCACCTCACCATAAAGCCAAACCCTAGAAATTTCGGATTTTCCGATTCGAACTCGGTCTCACGAAACTTGAGTTGCCAAGCTTCAGAGCCTACGTCATCAAATCGGTGTCACCGAGATGATGAAGTCGATCCCACCGAGATTGGCAAGCTCTTGTCTTTACACGAATCGGACTAACCGAGATTGTATTTTCGGTCCCACGAAAATCTCCAACGTTCACATGATTTGAACTTTCGGTCTCACCGAGTTGTCAACTTCGTCCGACCGAGATTGGTCAAATGTGTGTAACAGTTGGATTTTGTGTGGAGGCTATAAATACCCTCCACTCCCTCTTCATTAGTGGAGAGAGCCATCGAAAAGAACTACCACTCCTACCTTACATTTAGAGAAGAGAACTACCTACCCTTGTGTTGAGATCAAGTTGCTCCACTCCCACCATATGAAACTTGATTTCTAGCCTTCCCAAGTTGCTTTCCACTCAATCCTTTCTTCCACCACAGCCAAATCGGTGAGGAGAGTTGAGTGTTGGGGAGATTATCATTTGAAGCACAAGAGCAAGGAGTTCATCATCACCAACACCATCTATTACCTTTTGGAGGTGGTGCCTCCTAGATTGGTTAGGTGTCGCTTGGGAGCCTCCGTCGAGATGTGGAGTTGAACCAAGAAGTTTGTAAGGGCAAGGAGATCGCCTACTTGTGAAGATCTACCCCAGTAAGGCTAGCCCTCCGTGGGCGTATGCCATGATGGCATAGACAAGGTTGCTTCTTCGTGGACCCTTCGTGGGTGGAGCCCTCCGTGGACTCTCGCAGCCGTTACCCTCCGTGGGTTGAAGTCTCCATCAACGTGGATTGACGATAGCACCACCTATCGGAACCACGAGAAAAATCTCCGTGTCTCCAAATTGCGTTTGATCTTCTCCACTTCTCTTTACTACTTGTGCAATTTACTTTCCGCTGACCATACTCTAGAATTGCATGTGTAGTATGCTACTTGACTTGTGTGTTATGCAAAATCTACCAAAATCTTGTCTTTGTCAAAAGGCATAATTTTTATCTTGTCGAGTAGTCTAATCACCCCCCTCTAGACACTCTCACCTTCTTCGATCCTACAGTCGCCTCTCCAAGCCCCCTGGGGTTATCCTTGTTTCCGGTAATGCTCGTCAGCCACAAGGGCATAGTCACATCAGGCACCTCCTCTGGGTGGACCCAAGCGGTGTCATTGGCGCTCGAGTACATCCACATCGAGTGGTCGCGGGCTTGGAGTGGCTGGATGCATCGACTGAGGAACACCTCCAACAAGTCTAGGCCAGTTACACCTTGACGGACCAACTGGACTACCCTCTCGACCAACATGTTCGTCTCTACTTTCTCCGTTGTTTTCACGGTTAGTGAAGAAGGCTGTTGGGCACGATCTAGGGAAAAAGGAGGAAGACCAACAGTCGAGTGGTAGGGTCATAATATCTGTGATAGACCCGAGTTGTTGCCAGCCCACACCGACTTCGGGAAGTATCATGGCAGGAAAAGTGCTCCTCTTACTCATCTGGATCCCTAAACCCCCGCACATCAGGATCACGTGTGTCCTCTCATCACTCGGATTTGCTTTCCTCATGGTCTGGGAGCGGATTGTGAAAATGTGTTTGAAGAGACACTAGTGCGGTCGACAACCCAAGAGGTTCTCACACATGGACATGAACGCAGCAAGATACATGATGGTATTGGGAGAGAAGTGGTGATGCTGAGCACCGAGGAATTTCAAAAAACCCCGGAAGAAAGGATGCGGAGGAAGGGAGAAGCCACGGTCGACATGGGTAGCAAGAAGGACACACTCACCCGACCGCGACTGGGGTTCTGTCTCACCATCCGGCAGCCTCGCAGCCCTGGCGGCTATCAAATCAGTGGCGACTAGATCTTCCAGATCATCTGGCCGGAGCATAGATTGGATCCAGTCTCCCTGAATTCAACCCGGCAGCAGCCTAGACCTCGACGACGACCCCCGATTCAACTTCTTGCCCTTCGCCGTCGCCGTCGCCTCTTTCGCGCGCTCTAGCGCTGCCGTCTTTTCCTTCACCATGGTGACGGGCTGTGCACTAGCGGAACAACGGCGTCGAGGGCGAGAGACAATGCGGTGGAGAAACACCGGAAGAAGAAGGGAATGGGAGTGCACAGTGCAGACGCCTCAGCCTCGACGCCTTTTAAGGGCCTACTTCCGAGTGGCTGACGCGTGGGCCCGAGCGATCCTGTCAAATCCCAGCGATCGCGCACGGATCGTGGCAAAAAGGTGGCGCCCAAAATCGGCGCCCTATCTATCCATCTGTTTCTTGTCTTTGCGCTCCACCTCATGCGCTTCCCCAAATTTTTGAATTCCATGAGATCCCGGATCCGTGGTAACCAATCGCACCAAAGATTTCGCGTCATATCAACACTCAAAGAGTACCAGCGTAAGATCACTCGACAACCTTTGAATCAATCAAGGTGACTGAAATGAAGCCGAAGTTTCAGCATGGACCTTGAATCTAGTATGCATGCTCGTGAAGCATAAGAGTCAAGGCAGGACCAACTTCAAACTTCTTTCCACTCGGACCTCAATCCATTCGGGGGCTAATGACGATGCCAAAGACCTAGGGTAGGGTCATGAGCCTAACCTATACGCCCTACCCAAGGTCACTACCCTAGAAGCAAAGACATTCAGAGCACAACAGGAAGTATCAATTACAGCCATCGAGTGCAATCCAGTCGAACAGTCTCCTCACTCGGATACCCTCAATTTCACTCGACCATACAGGAAACCACTCAGAGTACAGAAGACCTAAGGTCACTCAGGAGGGCAACGGCCAGACATTCACTCCATAGTCATAATGATCATTGATAACACTTTATAGCTGGTTTTACCAGTAACGCCCCATCTTAATGTACATTGAACTCCTTGTAACGGGGGATGGCTGGTGTTGGTATACTAAAGTAGGGGCACTCCTTTGTACCACTTACTTGAGCATGGGCAGTCGGAGCCACAGGCCGAAGCCACACTTAGCGGGGCAAAAGGGAGGAGTCGAAGCCACAAGACAAACAAGGCAACGCCAAAGACCGAGACCACAGAGAGCAGACGGGCAAAGCAGGATTCCCCCAGAGAGACCCTTGCCGAGGCAGCCGCAGCAGCCCTGGCAAGACCCTTATCGGGGTAGCTTGCCCACAACAACAGAGTGAACCACCCTCAAACCCACGGTCTCCAACACCATCAACCACGTTGGGCCAGGGCTCGGGAGGCACCTCCATGGTGGCATGCAGATCTTTGTGAAGACAAGGAATATTCAAGATCAGATGAGGATTGGAAGGTAACGATCCTCGACAAGATCCTTGTCGAGGAAACCCGCAAGACCCCCGGCAAGATCCTTGCCGAGGGGCGACAATGCCACCGCAGCAAGACCCTTGCCGGGCCACCCGCAGAGCCCTTGCCAAGAGGCGTCCATGAGGCCATTGTCGAGCCAGCGCCAACCAAGTCTCCACCGCCGTTCTGCGCAGCTGCCAGGTAACCAGGCTGGGCGAGGCACACTGCATGGCAACATGCAGCTTCCAGGCCAACTCAGCACACACCTGCGTGGCGGCATGCAAATCTTCATGGAGGCTCCACCACCGCGCCACCTCAGCTGCTTGCCTGCCTACATGGCGCTGCATGCATCGCTGGCCAGGGCTCATGTCGAAGCGAGGAGGAGCGGCGACAGACGGGACGGGCCTCGCTCCCATCCCCGATAAAGCAAGAGGACACCTAAGCTATGCATTAAATGTGCCTTGTCCTGTAATACGAGCGATAAGCTCATAGCACTGTAGGCCTTTCCACCTCTTGTGTGCCACTGTGGCAACCCCTTCCGACTATAAAAGGAGGCCCATGGCATACTGGAGAGGGATTCGGCTCTGCGGAACCATGCAGCCACAGTAGCTAGTTTGAGAGGTCAAGAACACTCAATACATCCACCAAAGCAGGACTAGGGTTTTACGCATCCTCGCGGCCCGAACCTGGGTAAACGATCCTTGTGCTGATTGTCAATCCTGCTCTTCTCACAACCCTGCGCCCCGGCAACCATAGTAGGGATTCTTGTGATCCCATAGGTGTAGTTTCCCACTGACATCTTTGGCACACCAGGTAGGGGGCGCAATTGTGAGAATCCGGTCTAGTAGTTGGCCTAGGAGTTCTTCATAGCCATGGCTCCTAAGAAGAAGATGGCCACGGTGATCGGTTCATCTGGGACCGGACTGCCAGTACCGGTGCAAACCAGTAGCAGGCCAGTTGCGGAGAGAACCCGTGGCGCGGCCCGCGAACATCCACATCATCCTAGCAGTCCAGGCCTTGTGAGCGGCGTCAATCTTACGCCAGGCGACAAGCCACGCATCGCGGGCTCCAGAGATGGAGTCGGGCCCCCCGCAGGCGGCGCGGGGCCCTCCAGGGGCATCGTCATGCCGCCAGACGGCGGCGCGGCGACCTCCAAGACATCAACACCGGCGCCCACGGCACTCTTCTCAGGTCCTGCGCAATGAGCAGCGCCGCCCTGCCGGTGACCCTGGGCGCCGCCCTGGTAAGAGTCCCATGCGCCCTTCACACGATGAGGAGGGCCAGCATGCGCGCCGAGGTGCTGGCGGAAGTGGCACACGGCTGCGGGGCCATGATTGGGCTCCCTCTCACGTGGTTAGAAGTCGAAGCGCATCACGGTCCACACAGCTTTTGCTGCCACCCACGCCAGCAGAAGCCCTAGCACGTGCGCAGGTGCTCCTCGACTTTCCTCCCGCTGCGGAGAAGCTTGATGAATGGAAGGCCACCATCCGGAGCCTCGTCGGCATCGCTAACAACGACGAGTTACGGCCGGCGGGACCCGTAGGCCGTCGCTCCGTCGAGCCACCGCATGCCAGCGGAGGACGGGCCGGAGGCGATGCGGCCACGATGCACTCCCCTCCTTCATACCGTCCACCGTGGGTGTCGGTCCGTCGCGACGATGCTCGTGATGATATCTCCATAGCATCGTCCGACCCGTGAACCCGCGGCGACCAACGTCAAGTTCTTCGGGAGCGAGCTCACGAAGACGCTCGAACGACCATCGAGCGCGGCGTGACGCGCGCCACCAGTCGGACAGGCGGGCAGGGCCCACTATGGACCACCCAGCACCGGGAGGCTATGGTGGCCTACTCTACGAGGTGGGTTGTCCGGCTTTCACCCGTGAGCTGTGGCAATACTAGTGGCCCTCCCACCGCACGTTCAAGCCTGACGTTGGCGAGAAGTACAATGGCAAGACCCACCCGTTGGAGTTCCTCAGCATCTACACCATCGCGATGCAAGCTGCCGGGGCTCGCGATGATAAGGTGCTTGCCAACTGTCGGTGTCAAAACCGGCGGATCTCGGGTAGGGGGTCTCGAACTGTGCGTCTAGGCGGATGGTAACAGGAGACACGGGACACGATGTTTTTACCCAGGTTCGGGCCCTCTCGATGGAGGTAAAACCCTACTCCTGCTTGATTGATATTGATGATATGGGTAGTACAAGAGTGGATCTACCACGAGATCAAGGGGGCTAAACCCTAGAAGCTAGCCTATGGTATGATTGTTGTAATGGTTGTTGTGTCCTACGGACTAAAACCCTCCGGTTTATATAGATACCGGAGAGGGCTAGGGTTACACAGAGTCGGTTACAATGGTAGGAGATCTACATATCCGTATTACCAAGCTTGCCTTCCACGCCAAGGAAAGTCCCATCAGGACACGGGTCAAGTCTTCAATCTTGTATCTTCATAGTCTTGGAGTCAGCGCGGGCGATGATAGTCCCGCTGTCCGGACACCCCTAGTCGAGGACTCCTCGGTAGCCCTGAACACGGCTTCAATGACGATGAGTCCGTCGCGCATGATGTTGAATTGCAAGCGGGTTCCTCCTCGAATAATCCATAGAAGATTGTGAACACGAGGATAGTGTCGGCTCGCAAAATACCACATACCACCGTAGAGAATATTATGTACACAAGCTCAATCTCGGCGTATTATGTAGCATGACGTCACGCCACTACCAAGCCTTTACTTGAATCGTTTTCATTATACCACCTCGGTAGCGTTTAGCGCGGTTTCCTTGGCACGTCTTGTCGAGCGCAGATCGTGTTCCCCTTATTCCGGATTCTCATCAATACGGACGTGGGTAACCAAACGCGCCATTGATGGTGGCGCTGGGAGATAAGCGAGTTTTACCGGGCTGGTGGGGCGTATAGTCTTCGTCGCCCATATATAAGGGATAAGGATCTACCCTTTTACCTCGCCTTCTTCCTCCTTTGCTTATCCATCTTCCGCACCCTCGAGCTCCAGCGCCCAAGTCCATGCATCTCGTCTCGACCTTCTCCGACCATGTCGGGCGGGAGGCAAATGGTTAGCTTCCTCCGTGACGGAGCACATCCTAAAAGCTAGCGCAGCGTCGGATACCTCTCCCGGCGACATCAGCGCCGGCTGCCGACAAGGGCAGCTCATCCCCCAGGCCCCATGAGAGGTCGTTTCCTTCCCTTCCTCCATGGACTGGGCTTTCCACTTCATCCCTTTGTCAGGGGCTCATGTTCTACTACATCCTGGATTTCCACGATCTGGCACCGAACTTCATCCTCAACATCTCGGCGTTTATCGTCGTGTGCGAGGCCTTCCTCTGCATCCAGCCCCACTCCGGCTTGTGGCTCAAGACCTTCAATGTCAATCCGAAGTTAGTGAAGGGCACTCAAGTGGAGTGCGGAGGCGCCATGTTGGGCAAGATGCCCAACGTCATCTGGTTCGAAGGGGCCTTTGTGGAGTCCGTCAAGGGGTGGTAATCGGGGTGGTTCTACATCACCGAGCCGCGCGACCCTAAGTGGGCGGCAGCCCCCGAGTTCAGATCTGGTATCCCTATGCAGCTCACCTCACGAAAGAGAAGGGCTTGCTATGGGGTAGTTCGGAGGAGCGGGACTCCAAGCACGTATCCGTAGCTGGTGAACAAGAAGCTCGAGGCTTGTCAGCGTGGTCCAAGTCATGCTCATCCGCGGGTTCTCCTTGCCAACAGGCGTTTAATTTGTGGGAGTTCAATCCGGCCTGACACCGAGGCATTGAGCGGGCTCTTCGACCCGACGTCTGAAAGGCGCTGGAGGATGCTTTTTCAAGGGCGCGAGGCTCCGCATGACGCGCCATCAAGATCGCGGATTTCGCTCGCAGGCGTCGGTGACGAGGTAAGTGACTCTACTCCTTTACGGGACACTTGTTAATAGTTTGACCCTACGTGGGTTTCAATCTACCTTTTCCTTTGACAGGACTGGATGAAGAAGGCCGAGCAGATCATCTACCCGGCTCCCATGCCAGAAAACCCAGTAGACGCCCGTCTAGCGGGGCTGCTGGTTCCGGCACCCCATGTGGTGCCGAGAAGAAAAAGAAAGGAGGCCACGGGAACTCGAAGAAGTTCCGGCGCCGAGTGATGTCGGACTCATCGTCCGATGGCTCGAGGCGGACTCCTTCCCGAGCGAGGAGGAAAGAGGACTCTCTCGGGGAGGGAGAGAAAGAGAAGGCCTCCCCAATAGGGGAGGCGAAGAATCAAGAGGGGAAGAACTATTCCCCCGGACAGTTCCGCCAACGCCAGCGTTGGCGATGAAGAGTGGCCCTCAAGGGCCAGGCCTCTGGCAATATCGTAAGTATCCAGATTCCTGAATGATCTATAATTTCTTATGTGTCACATAGTGTCCTTCTAATGCCGCTGCACCTGCTGCAGTCCGGCCGATGATGATCTCCCCGCTTCGTCGGCGGGTCGTTAGCTCCGTCGGATGTAGATTCCATCTCGACGCCTCCACCCTCGCGCCATTGAGGACGCCGAGGTGGGATTCGGAAGGACCCATCAGAGGAGTCTCGGGCGCCGCAAGGCAGCCACCGGACTTTGTGCCGGACTCCATCTTTGGAACCCACAGTGGTTCCGGAGTCCGGCAGGCGGCCCCTTCGCAAGAAGGGCAAGACCGTGACGCCGGCGGCCCCCGTCCAACCGGAGGCGTCGGACAACTTGCTGGAGGCGCTCAAAGGCGCTTCCATCGAGGAAGAACACCACACTATCATGAGTGCGATGATTCAGAAGGTTCAGCTCGCCAAGAGCGGGCTGACCGAAGCCTGCAGTAGCCTTCTAACAGGCTTTGAGGTAAGAAGCTAAAATTATGTAATGTAATACCACATAGATAGTAGCCCCTGATGCTCGGTTCGGTGTTCGGAAAGAAAAGCCGGACTGAGGATCTAAAAAGATATCTGTGAGGTTGCTAAAATTATGTCAATATGGGTTTGCAGGCTGCGCTGCTGACCTCTGCCGCACTGACTGCGGAGGTCGGTGCTTTGAAGCAGGACCTCGAGCGGTCCGAGCAAGAGCTCGTCCGTGCCAAGAAGCAGCTCGAGGACAAAGAAGGTGGGTAATACCTCTTTGAATATTTATCTTATAGAAAAGGATTTAGGTTGCAATAAAAATAACAAGGATAACATGGGTACTGCAGGGGGCCACGAACGAGGTGGCCACCCTGAAGGAGGCTGTGTCATGCGTCATAATCTGCGGCCGCTGAACGGGCAGAGCGAGAGAAGCAGGAGGCGCGTGGCGGAGGTGCGGCAAGAGCTCCAGGCTCTCATGGAAAAGCATGAGAGTTTGGAGCGCGACTCGAAGACTCGGGAGTCTGAGCTTGCCTCGGCTCTCGAAAGTGCCAAAGCCGCCAAGGCCGAGCCCATAAGGCCCTTTAGGAGGTTGAGGATGTGAAGAAAATAGCGGCTGGTAAGGCATTTTTCATGCAAAGCAAGCATGTTAATGTAAACATCCCGATACTTCCCCGAATTCGGAGATCTCCAGGGGCGTTTGCAGATCTGCCTCCCAGTGCGTCCGATGCCGCCGCATTCTACCATGGCGAGGAGGGGAGCTCAACGAAGAATGTCTTCTGGTCTCAGTACGCTGAGGCCGGCCATCCGGTGCCCCCTAGCGACCAGCTCAAGCAGCTGGTCGAGCTCCACAAGGTAGCCGAGCAGGCCATGAAGGCCCTCATAGTCTGGCTGTGGCCTAGAGAGGCCATGCCGGGGAGCTACTTCAGCCTCGTGCGGCGGATGGTGGATGCGTGTCCCTGGGTGGAGGTCATCAAGCGCTCCGCCTGTATTGAAGGTGCTCGTCGGGCCCTTGCCCGCGCAAAGGTGCACTGGGGCAGGCTGGATGCGGAGAGGCTTATCACTGACACGCCGCCAGCGGGCAAGGGGTATCATACGCCCGAGATGTACTATAAGACTGTCCTGAAGGGTGCCCGCAATATTGCGGATGAGTGCCCCAGAGATGTAATTATTGAGTAAACTCGCTATGTGTTATCCTGTGCGCTGAAAACTTTGTTCATATGCGCTAAGCAACGCTTGTTTAATTTAAAATATTACCTTCTGCATGCGGCCGTTTATAAAATCGAGAGATGGCAAGTCGTGGCTTCAGCCCCCATGCCATGAGTGCTTGGGGTGTCGGGATAAACTTGAGCACTCTTCTTCCCATTTTTGGGTCCATCTAGGGAGGCGCTCAACACAACGAACAAGGCAACCGGACTTATAATGCTTGAACACTCTCACTTAGCCATAGAATTCTATAATTTTAAATTTAGGCGAAGCCCCTAGTATTCGGAAGACCGAGTTCGGGCGCTATCCACGCCTTGGCCGGACATTATCCGGTTCTTCGCTCAAAGCGGCATAAATCTTTAGGGACTCGAAAAGACCTCTCGAACAGCGACCAGTCTCTCGCCTTATCATGCTAGTCGGTTTTAGCTTTCTCCACTGAGGCGCTCGCCCAGCTCAACCGGGGTGCAATCGCAGTGGTTCTCTCAGTGCTAACTTAGCCGACGGAATGGAACGTCAGGTACCAAAACATGGGAGCCGGGCAAACCCAACTATTGACCCAAGACATGATTCAGAGCCGATTCATATAATGCTATAAGTTCGGGGTGGCGCACTTGTGAAAGTGTTCGGACTTATCACACCATAATCTCGGGGAACATAAGCCCTGGTGTATTCGGCCGTACCAGAATATCTGGTGCAGGATGTCATTAATGAACATATATGTAAAGTAATGCAATTATAGGCAAAAGTGCTGCATTATTTATTTAAGGAATTCTGCTATGAGTGCGGAATGAAACAAATAGTCTGCGTAAGCCAGGATTGGACTAATTAAACATGTCCCCCTCTAGGGGTGGGCTGCGGACGGTGTGTATAATCAAATTTAATGCTCGTAATGGAGACCACACAGTGTTAAATGCAGCCTTTTTTCCCTCCCAGGCTGTTGCATCGTGAGTTCGGCGGGTTCGCCCGGACAGGCCTCTGGTGAGCGGAGTCCTGTGTATAAAAGAATGAAAATAAAAATAAAAAGCGACACACTTGGGAGCCCCGGTGTGGTCGAGCCGCACTGGTCTGCAGTGTGCTGGTCGTGCCTCCCCTATGCCCATGGTATCTCCAAAGCGTAATGATGTCTGCGGAGGGCTTGTCTTGCAATCATGCGAGGGCTGGGGTTGGGGCGCATTGCTCGGCGATGCTCGGAATGTGCTGTGGTCTTGATTGATATTGCTCGGCGCGTTTGGCGTGTTCGGTCATTTAACGGCGGATTCGAAAATTGCCTTGAAAGGCTGTTCGTATTTCGCGCGAGAGTCGTTGTATGTTCCTCCGTTCGGAGGGAGCGTTCCGTATTTCCGTTGACCGTGATTACTCCACGAGGTCTGGCATCTTGAGCTTGAGGTATGCGTGTCTGGCACGCGTTGAACTTTATGAACACGGTTCGTCCGAGCATAGCGTGATAGCCGCTGCGAGCGGGACTATGTCGAAGATTAACTCCTCGCTCCGGAAATTATCCGGGATCCAAGACCAGTTCGGTGTGGTGAGCTCGTACAATTGGCCTCAACGCCGGTATGGCGCCTTTGAAGGTCGTTTTGTAGGTTTAATCCTTGAGGGTCTATGCCCATCTTGCGCCTTTGTATCTGATAAAGCGAGTTCAGAACTCTGCCGCCGTCCATCGGGACTCTTGTGAGGTGAAATCCATCGGCGATTGGGTCTAAAACCAATGCGCGCGAATCCGCCATATGGCGGATCTTGGTCGGATGGTCTCTTCAATCGAAAGTGATCGGGCAAGAGGACCATGGATTGAACTTTAGGCGGCTGCTCCATCGCATATCGTCCCTTAGTGCGCTTCCGCTCCCTCTTGGGTATATGGGTTGCGTATATCATGTTTACCGTCCGCACTTGTGGGGGAAACCCTACATCCTCTCTCGGGCGGTCGGGTCTCTTCTTCGTCGTCATTGTGCAGCCCCTTGTCATTGTTTTCGACAATTAACTTGCTCTGCTTGAATACCCAACAATCTCTGTTGGTGTGGTTGGCTAGCTTTTTGAAAGTGCCATGTATCCGCAAGAAGCGGTCGAGTATTCGGTCCAAATTGGACGGACCCGGACTGGTTCTTTTGAATGGCTTCTTCCGCTGACCGGGTTTAGAGCCTCGGAATCCGGCGTTGACTGCCGTATCCTCATTGTTATCGCCGTTAACGCGGCGTTTGTTTTTGCTTCGACGCGACCTGCCGTTGTGGTCCTTAGTATCCGGACTGCCAGCATTTTTACTGAGGTTGTTGCTGCGACCTAGCTAGCTATCCTCTCCCGCACAGAAGCGGGTCATTAGTGATGTGAGGGCTGCCATGGATTTCGGCTTTTCCTGTCCTAGGTGCCGGGCTAGCCACTCGTCGCGGATGTTATGTTTGAAGGCTGCGAGGGCCTCTGCATCCGGACAGTCGACGATTTGATTTTTCTTTGTTAAGAACCGTGTCCAGAATTGTCTGGCCGATTCGTCTGGCTGCTGAATTATGTGGCTTAGGTCATCGGCGTCCGGTGGTCACACATATGTGCCCTGGAAGTTGTCGAGGAATGCGGCTTCCAGGTCTTCCCAACACACAATTGACTCTGCGGGCAGGCTGTTAAGCCAATGCCGAGCTGGTCCTTTAAGCTTGAGTGGGAGATATTTGATGGCGTGGAGATCGTCACCGCGGGCCATGTGGATATGAAGGAGATAATCTTCGATCCAGACCGCGGGGTCTGTTGTGCCATCGTAGGATTCAATGTTTACGGGTTTAAACCCTTGAGGATTTGATGATCCATTACTTCATCGATGAAGCATAAGCGTGTGTCTGGCGCCTCTGTATTGAGCAATATCGGGGCGTAGCTCAAGGGAGCGTTATGCGCTATGTTCGCCCGGTCGGAGTTGTTGTATCCGTGGCGGTATTAAATGCGTGGGTCGTGGGGCACCCATGTGATCCATATATTGATCTGGATTGTCCTGCCTTGTCCTCCAATATATCCCGCAAGTCGTAGCGTTCCCCGTGGCCGTGCTTTTCGAGCGATGCCGAGTGCGGTCTTGATGGAAGGCTGAATGCCTCTCTGTCGCGACCACGGGGTGGTCGGTCCGCCGTACAGCAATCTGGTGATGAAGGTATATATGCTTCCTCCTCTAGTCGGGGAGCAACTTGCGCTTTGGGTAGCTCTTGGAGGCGTTCGAGTTCATACTCTTGACGCGAGGACCTCGGTCCATCTGTCGACCACGAGGTCTTGATCAGCTTGAAGCTGCTGCTTGCTTTTTTCTTTAGGCTATTTGTTGTGTCCATTAGCCTGCGTTTGAAACAGCTCTTGTTCGATGGGATCCTCGAGCACGATTTAATTAAGTCATCGTCGAGGCTTGCCTCGTCTTGAGGGAGGTATGTAATTATCATCCTTGACCTCTTAAATCACCGCTCTCTCGTGAGGGCTTGCTACGCATCCTCCTGCTTTGAATCTTCTTTGGAGGAGATTGTCTTCGGCACTCTCGGGGTGTTATTATCCCTGTGCGGAATCTCCATTCTTCTTTGTGGCGGGATTTAAATGGCGCCGCTGATGTCGGCGCTTGGGCTGTTCTTTAAGGAATCTGCCTCCGTGCTTCTTCACCATCCCCATCTTTTGGGTGTCCACCATGTATATGTCATATGACGAGGTGGTCTTCCAAATTACCATGGGTGCTGGTTCTTGATCGTCTCGGCATAAATCGTCCATACCGTTGATGTCTTCGGAGCCATAGTCTAGCATGTCGGTTAGATCGTCGACAGTGGCAACAAAGTGGGTGGTGGGTGGGCTTTGAATTTTTTCGTCGTCTGAATCCCAACCATCCTGGCCATAGTCCGGCCAGGGCTCTCCGGATAGCGAGAGATGCTTTAGCGAATTTAGGATGTCGTCAAAGGGTGAGTGCTGAAAGATGTCCGCGGCGGTGAACTCCATGATCGGCGCCCAATTGGATTCGACTGGCAGGGGAGCAGGAGGTTCGGAGTCCGGCAGAGAGTCCGGCACCTCGGAGTCACGAGCCTTATAAGGGACGAGGTCAGTGTTCGGCTCCATCGCCGTAGAAGTTGCAGCTCCCGAGGCGGTGTCCAGCCACCCGTCCTCGATCTGCGCAATCGGCTCCGAATTATGGATCGGAGAGGATTTGTGTGCGGCCTCCAAGGTACTGTCCGGCGGTAGAGTTAGATCGTGCCCATCGTGACAGTGCGGCATGCTCGGCTGCGGATCGGATTCGTCGAAGATCAAGTCTCCGCGGATATCCACCGTGAAGTTTAGGCTTCAAAATCTGACCTGGCGGCCAGGGGCGTAGCTTTCGATCTGCTCTAGATGCCCAAGTGAATTGGCCCGTAGTGCGAAGCCGCCGAATATGAAGATCTGTCCGGGGAGAAAAGTCTCACCCTAGACGGCATTGTTATTGATTGAAGAAGCCATCAAGCCTATCGGTGATGACACAAAGGAACTCTCAATGAAAGCACCAATGTCAGTGTCAAAACCGGCGGATCTCGGGTAGGGGGTCCCGAACTATGCGTCTAGGCGGATGGTAACAGGAGACCAGGGACACGATGTTTTTACCAGGTTCGGGCCCTCTCGATGGAGGTAACACCCTACTCCTGCTTGATTGATATTGATGATATGGGTAGTACAAGAGTGGATCTACCACGAGATCAAGGAGGCTAAACCCTAGAAGCTAGCCTATGGTATGATTGTTGTAATGGTTGTTGTGTCCTATGGACTAAAACCCTCCGGTTTATATAGACACCAGAGAGGGCTAGGGTTACACAGAGTCGGTTACAATGGTAGGAGATCTACATATCCGTATTGCCAAGCTTGCCTTCCACGCCAAGGAAGTCCCATCCGGACACGGGTCGTAGTCTTCAATCTTGTATCTTCATAGTCTTGGAGTCCGGCGGACGATGATAGTCCGGCTGTCCGGACACCCCCTAGTCCAGGACTCCCTCACCAACTATTTTCCGTTGGCACTCAAGCCCAATGTTATGTCATGGTTGATGCACTTGCCGGTGGACTCCATTTCTTCTTGGGCGGATCTGTGTCATGAGTTTGTTGGCGCCTTTACCGGAGGCCACCAAGCTCATGGTCAGGCGACTGATTTGCATATCATCCCCCAAAAGGAAGGAGAAAACTTGCGTAAGTACATCCAAAGGTTCTGCCGAGTGCAGCAGAACATCCCCAACGTTCATCCTACCGCCGTGATCAGTGCATTCCTTCAGAATGTGCACAATCGTAAGATGCGTGAGGAGCTGGCGATGAACAAGGTCAAGGATGTGGCCAAACTTTATATTCTGTCCGATAGTTGCGCTCGGGCTGAAGAGGGAAGGAAGTACCCCGGCGAAGACGTCGGTGCGGGAACCGACTCCACGGATGACATCGCTACCCCGGCGAAGAAGGGCCGGCGCCGTAACAGGAAGTGCAAGGGCAAGACTGTGCTTGCCGTCGAGGGGTCCGACGATACCGGCGCCACCAAGAAACCCAAGGCGAGTGACCCCGGCAAGGAGGTTGTCGGGTGTGTCGCTTGCTGGGCCTTGACGGCTGCCGATAAGCCAGGGGGCTCCGACAAGTAGTATTGCAAGATCCACCGCACCAAGGGCCATGACCTCCAAAACTGTCGGCAAGTGGAGCTGCTCGTTGAGAAGCAGAAAGCCGAGTATGAGCGGCGGGACAAGGAGAAGGGCCAAGAGGGTGCCGAGGGATCTGGAAAGAAGCGTGGCAGCGAAGGAGGCCACCGCGGCAAGGATAATCAGCAGGAGAGGCCCGCCTGGGGCCGTGACAAGAAGTAGGAAGACGATGATCACGACGAGGATGATGAGTCCGGCGACCAAGAGTTCCAGAAAGCCACAGAAGCCATGTGTGTTGATGGTGGCGCCTCGCTGCATACATCCCACCGCTAGCTCAAGCAGTGGGCGCGGGAGATCACAGCGGTGGAGCCGTCGTTCGATGCACTGAAGCCGCTGAAGTGGTTCGGCACGCCTATCATCTTTGACACCGAGGACCATCCTGACCGCACTACTGTGGTCGGGTGATTGCCGTTATTGGTTTCACCACAATCCGCAACCTCAAGGTGACGAAGATGCAGGTTGACAGTGGGGCCAGTCTGAACTTGATCTCGCCTGATGGAGACCTCGAGGAGACGGGCACATTCCAAGGGGTCAACCCGTGGAGGAGCCAGCCAAAGGGAAAGGTCACGCTGCCCGTGACGTTCGGAGGCGAGCTGAACCACAGGATGGAGAGGATTGTCTTTGACGTAGCCGAGATCCCTTTACCCTACAACAGGATTCTTGGCCGCCCGGCACTAGCCAAGTTCATGGCGGCTTCACATTACGCCTACAACATGCTGAAGATGCCCGAGCCGATGAACATCATGACCGTCCCCTCCGACAAGAAAGACGTGTTGATTTGTGCCGACCAACTCTACCGGGAAGCAGTTGCAGCAGCTGCTGTCAGGGCACCTGCTCCTACCGACGGAGTCCGGGAGGGAAAAAGACCTGCGAGACCCCTCGCACCCACTCCAGCAAGTGCACCTCTTCGGGGTGTTGCGCTCCCGTTGAGGACGTGCCAGAGAGCTCCACCAGCAAGAGCAAGAAGTCCAGAACTGCACCACCAGAGACCAAGAAGGTGCCCGTCAAGGAGGACGACACGCGGGGAGATTTTACCATAAGCTCCACCCTCGATAGCAAATAGGAAAGCGAGCTCGTCACTTTCCTGCGGGAGAATGTCGATGTGTTTGCATGGCAAGCCTCCGACATCCACGGTGTTCCCAGGGAAGTGATTGAGCACCATCTTGCTGTCTGCCCTCATGCATGGCCCGTCAAGCAGAAGGTCAGGAAGCAAGCTCCGGAGAGGCAGGAGTTCATCACGGAGGAGATCAGAAAACTAGAGACGGTAGGCTTGGTAAGGGAGGTGCTCCATCCGACGTGGTTGGCCAAACCGGTAGTGGTGCGCAAGGCAAACGGGAAGTGGATTCGGTGTATTGATTACACAGACATCAATAAAGCTTGTCCAAAGGATCCCTTCCAGTTACCGCGCATTGACTAGATTGTTGACTCCACGGCTGGGTGTGACCTATTATCATTCCTTGACGCCTACTCAGGGTACCACCAGATCTTCATGACGAAAGAAGACGAGGAGAAGACATCGTTCATCACCCCATGTGGTATGTATTGCTTTTTACGGATGCCTTTCGAGTTGAAGAGTGCTGGGTCAACCTTTGCAAGAGCAGTCCAAATTGGTTTTGAGCCCCAGCTACATAGAAATATGGAAGCTTATATGGATGACATAGTGGTCAAAGCCAAGGACAAAGCAACACTTGTGCAAGATCTGGAGGAAACATTTTGCGAACCTGCCCAAGCTCAACCTCAAGTTGAACCCTGAGAAGTGTGTCTTCGGTGTCCCGTCCGGCAAGCTTCTCGGGTTCTTTGTGTCGCAGCGTGGGATTGAGGCAAACCCAGATAAGGTCAAGGGCATTGAGCAGATTGAGGCACCTAAACGGATCAAAGACATGTGTCGGCTCACTGGCTGCGTTGCCGCCATAAGCAGATTCATCTCCAAGTCCGCGAGCGTGCCGTCCCCTTTTTCAAGATCTTGAAGAAGACGGGCCCAATGGAGTGGACCCCGGAGGCCGAGGCAGCGCTACAGGATTTGATGAAGTACCTCTCCTCTACCCCAGTGCTGGTTTCTCCCAAACTACAAGAACCGTTGCTGCTGTACCTAGCGGCAACAAATCAGGTGGTTAGCACCGCACTAATGGCGCAGAGAGAGGTCGACGAAGAGGCAGCGGCAGGGGCAGAGTCAACGGATGGTGAGCCGGAACCCTCCCCAGCAGGGTTCGGTCCTGACAAGACTGAGTCCCTGGCAGAGGCTGACGCCAGTGCAATAGGCCCACGTGACTGGGTGAAGTGGCGCAGAAGAAGAAAATGGTGCAGCACCCAGTTTACTTCGTCAGCTCCCTCTTGCAGGGGGCTAGGTCGAGGTACTTAGGTGTGCAAAAATTGCTCTTCGGCCTCCTTATGGCCTCGAGGAAGCTGGGTCATTACTTCCAAGCGCACGAGATCACCGTGGTCACCCCGCCTCCCATTGCAACGGATACTACATAACCCCGATGCAACGGGGAGGATCATGGAATGGGCCCTGGAGCTGTTGAGTTTCGATTTAAAGTTCGAAAGCACCTCGACGATTCAGAGCAGAGTCTTGGTGGAGTTCGTTGCAGAATGGACGTCGACGCCCGATGAAGAGGTACAGGAGACCACTCTCCCCGGCAAGGAAACGAGCCGCAACTGGATCATGTACTTTCATCGGGATTTTTCACTGCAAGGCGCTGGTGCTGGTGTGCTGCTTGTCGCACCCACCAGAGAGCACCTCAAGTATGTCGTCCAAATGCACTTTCCCCGGGAGATGTCAACTAACACTGCCGAGTACGAGGGCTTGCTTGCCGGTCTTAGGATCGCAGCGGACCTTGGAGTCAAAAAGCTCATCATCAGGGGCGATTCACAGCTCATCGTCAGGCAGATCAACAAAGATTATCAAAGCCCATTGATGAAAGCTTACGTGGATGAAGTGAGGAAACTAGAGGAGCACTTTCACGATATACGAGCAGAGCATGTCCCTCAGATGGAAAACGACATCGCCGACTACCTGTCAAAGCGCGCTGCCCTCAAAGTACCTGTGGAACCAGGTACTTTTGTGCTTCGTTTAACTCAACCATCCGTCGAACCATCAATCGGGCAGAACAAGCGGAGGAAGCTGGGCCCCGGCAAGTACTTCCCCACCGAGCTCCTCGGAGCCGCTGGCGAAGATGTTGTCGTGGATGCCGATCCTGCCGCGGGGCAACCGACTCCGACAGGGCCTCAGGCCATGGCCGTAGAGATGGCCGCTCCCGTGGCAGAAGAGATGCCTTTGGTCCTTGTCGTTGAGCCACGAGCTCCAGCATGGGCGCAACACACCATTCGATTCCTCCAAAAAGGAGAGCTTCCTGAGGAGCAGGAAGAGACAGAGAGAGTAGCCCGTCGGTCTACTCTGTACCAATTTGTTGACAACGACTTGTACAGAAAGAGATCGAATGGGGTGAAATTGAAGTGCATCTCCCGGGAGGAAGGACTAGAGCTATTGGCAGAGATACATGGAGGCATATGTGGCTCCCACATAGGGTCGAGGGCCCTTGCTGGCAAGGCTTTCCGGCAAGGTTTCTTCTGGCCCACTGCCCTCCAGGATGTGACGGCACTAGTAACCAAGTGTCAAGCATGCCAGCTCCATTGAAAGAAGCTTCATCAACCAGCTCAAGCCCTTCAAAGCATCCCTCTCTCCTGGCCCTTCTCGGTCTGGGGGCTCGACATATTGGGCCCTTTTCCCCGTGCCGTCGGGGGCTTTGAGTACTTGTACATTGCAATCGACAAGTTCACAAAGTGGACAGAGGTGGAAGCGGTGAGGAAGGTGAAAACGCAGTCAGCCATCAAGTTCTTCAAGGGGCTAGTTTACTGTTTTGGGGTACCCAACAGGATCATCACCGACAACAGCACACAGTTCACAAGCCACGCCTTCATGCAGTACATTGAGGATCTCGGCAGCAAGGTCTGTTTTGTTTCCATGGCACACCCACGAAGCAACGGCCAAGCAGAGAGAGCAAACACTGAAGTTCTGTGAGGCTTAAGAATGAAGACTTTTGATAGGCTGCGCAAGAGTGGAAGGCGCTATATTGACGAGTTGCCGGCGGTTCTTTGGTCGATCAGAACGACGCCAAATCGAGCAACCTGCCAGACACCCTTTGCTCTGGTCCACAGGGCAGAAGCAGTTCTCCCCACGGAACTCATATACGGGTCACCTCGAGTGCTCGCTTATGATGAGCTTGAGCAAGAGCGATTGCGGCAAGATGACGCAACGCTCCTTGAGGAAGATCGTCTCCGGACGGCTGTGAGAGCAGCACGCTACCAGCAAGCCTTGCGCCGCTACCATAGCCGCAAGGTTCATGCCCGGAGCTTTGAGGAAGGCAAGATGCCCGTAATCCCTTTCTTGTCCCTCTCCTCAGGAATTGAAACAAGAAGGCAAAAGGGCAGAAGGAGCACCTAGGCGAGGTACGAGCAGCAGAAGGCGCCAGGAGAACATGCCGGCGGTCGCCTAGGAGAGAGTTGGCGGTGGTGGCGCCGGAGGAAGAGCTGGAAGATGAGGCGGCGGTCCGTCAATATGCTATGAAGGCGTCAGTACCATCGTACTCCGACTTGACGGCCCACCACCCGCCTTCTTCGCCTTCTCCGGCCTCCCTACGCCAGCCACCCAGGGAGGTGACACCAAGAGGTTCAAGGAGCCGGTGACATGGATGATGGGGTCGCCGGTGTCGCCCCGGAGCGGCACGCCCGACGCTTAGTCGGACTCGTCATCCTGCCGCCCACTACCCTCGTCGTCGCTGCCGATGTCCTCCTTGTCACTCTCGCTCGAGGAGGAATCTTCGTCATCAGAGGAGCTCTCTACGCATCACCTTACGCGAGTCCTGTAGTGCCCAAAGACCTTGACGGAGAGGAGACCGCTCTCCATTAACTTGAAACGGAGAGTGAGCCCCTCCGTCAGGCTGTGGATACGAAAAAAGGTCTTCCACCCTCGGCGAAGATACATGACGTGAGGGGCGGGGAACTCGACGTCGGCCCATTTACTGCTATTCCCACAGCCCCTCATATGCAGCCGCAGTGCCTGTACCGGGTCCATCTCCATCTCCCGTGCAAATGGGGTCGGGAGACGAAGACGGCGGCGCGGCGGCTGGTGTAGCCTAAGGAAGAACTCATAGGGGGTGTCCCTGACGTGGCCCTCCACTGGGGGAGGGGCCGCTGGCAGAGGCGAGGCTGATGTGCCGCCCCGTCCTCCTCTTCCCTGTGCGCCGCGACGACCTTGACCTCGCCCCTCCCCCTTCGTCTAACAGCTGGCTCTGCCGCCACGAGCTCGTGGGGAGGAGCGACATGTTGTCTAGTAGAGACCCTCGCCGCCACCGATGAAGCGTCGCCACGTCCCCTCGCCATGACAGAAGGAAGGAGGGAGCAAGAATGGGGAGGAGCATGTGACGAAGGATTGAGGGGCGTCGTTCCTCCCGCTCCCCTCCTTATAAAGGGGCGGGGGTAGGGCACGACCGCCCCTTTCGGCCAATCCGGCTCGATGAAGTGACAACGGGCGGGGCCGTCGACTGCCCTCCTTGCCCATTTGAAGGCGTGTCGGAATCGACCCACGCGCGCATGACTTCCCGTATCCCGCGCACCTGTCATTTGCTCTGCGTCATGCATGCAGCAAACATGGCGCAAGAGACGGGCGCAATAGGACGCGTGGAGCAACGGTTCACAAATAAGGGCAGTAAATGGGCGGTGGCCCTGCGGTCTCAAGGGGACATACAAGCCGCCTCTTTACTGTCCACCGCAAGATGACGCCAGCGTGCTTCGGTCACGTGCGCATGCGCGACCCCCATGTCATGTATTCAACGCAGGTCGTGGGAAAGCGCAGTGAACGAAGAGCTTTACTGTGGTAAAAACCGCCTCACCTGCCCATGCACCGTTTTTGGGCCTGGCCCAACAACACGTTGCGTCTGTGTGTGACACAGGCCCGGGGGCTCCTGTCGGTGTACTAAAGTACGGGCACTCCTTTGTATTCCTTACTTGAGCACAGGCAGTCAGAGCCACAGGCCGAAGCCACACTTAGCGGAGCAAAAGGGAGGAGTCGAAGCCGCAAGACAAACAAGGCAACGCCAAAGAACGAGACCACAGAGAGCAGACGGGCGAAGCAGGATTCCCCCAGCAAGACCCTTGCTGGGGCAGCCGCAGCAGCCCCGGCAAGACCCTTGCCGGGGCAGCTCGCCCACTCCAACGGAGTGAGCCACCCTCGAACCCACGGTCTCCAACACCATCAACCACGTTGGGCCAGGGCTCGGGAGGCACCTCCATGTTGGCATGCAGATCTTTGTGAAGACACAGAATATTCAAGATCAGATGAGGATTGGAAGGCAACGATCCTCGACAAGATCCTTGCCGAGGAAACACGCAAGACCCCCAGCAAGATCCTTGCCAGGGACGACAGCGCGCCACGGCAAGACCCTTGCCGGGCTACCCGGCAAGGCCGTTGCCATGGGCGTCAGCGGGGCCATTGTGAGGCCCATGCCAACCAAGTCTCCACCGCCGTTCACACGCAGCTGTCAGCACAACCAGCTGGGCAGGAACCTGCATGGCAACATGCGGCTTCCAGGCCAACTCAGCACACACCTGTGTGGCGGCATGCAGATCTTCATGGAGCCTCCACCACCGCGCCACCTTAGCTGCTTGCCTGCCTACATGGCGCCGCATGCATAGCTGGATAGGGCGCGTGTCGAAGTGAGGAGGAGCGGCGACGGACGGGATGGGCCTCGTTCCCGTCCCCGATAAAGCAAGAGGACACCTAAGCTACACATTAAATGCACCTTGTCCTATAATACAAGCGATAAGCTCATAGCACTGTAGGCCTTTCCACCTCCTGTGTGCCACTTTGGCAACCCGTTTCGACTATAAAAGGAGGCCCATGGCGTACTGGAGAGGGATTCGGCTCTTTGGAACCACGCAGCCACAGTAGCTAGTTCGAGAGCTCAAGAACACTCAATAGATCCACCAAAGCAGGACTAGGGTTTTATGCTTCCTCGCGGCCCAAACCTGGGTAAATGATCCTTGTGCTGATTGCTAATCCTGCTCTTCTCACAACCCTGCGCCCCGGCAACCGTAGTAGGGATTCTTTTGATCCCATAGGTGTCGTTTCCCACCGACAGCTAAGGTCCTGGCACACTATTTATAATCCACCCCCTCCTATGGGACAAGGGTTCGCACCCCTTGTAACACACACCCATATTCCAGTCGACCACCTTAGGGCACCGAGATGTAGGACTTTTACCTCCTCCGAGAGGGGACTGAACTCATAAACTCGTGTGTACAACCTTGCCATAGCTAGGGCCTCGCCTCCTCATACGTACCCCCTATTCTTACTGTCAGACTTAGTACCACGACAGGGGGCGTGGCCCACCTCTTTCCTTCTTCCTCTCTTCCTTCCCCTTTCCCCTCTTCGTTGATTGGAAGGAGAGGGGTCGAATCCTACTTGGACTAGGAGTCCAAGTAGGAGTCCCACCCTTGGTGCGCCCTCCTTCGACGTCGGCCTCCTCCTCCCCCTCCTTTATATACGTGGCCAGGGGCACCCCAAAGGGACACCAACATTTCTCTTAGTTGTGCGCGGTGCCCCCTTCCACAGTTTACTCCTCGGGTCATAGCACCATAGTGCTTAGGCGAAGCCCTGCACGGATCACATCATCAACACCGTCACCATGCCGTCGTGCTGACAAAACTCTCCCTCAACCCTCTACTGGATCAAGAGTTCGAGGAACGTCATCGAGCTAAACATGTGCTGAGCACGGAGGTGCCATATGTTCGGTACTCTGATCGGTTGGATCGTGAAGATGTTCGACTACATCAACCGTATTAACTAACGCTTCCACTTTTAATCTACGAGGGTACATGGACACACTCTCCCCCTCTCGTTGCTATGCATCTCCTAGATAGATCTTGTGTGATCGTAGGAATTTTTTTGAAATTGCATGCTATGTTCCCCAACAGTGGTATCAAAGCTAGGTTTATGTCTAGATGATATGCACGAGTAGAATACAAAGAGTTGTGGGCAATAATAGTCATAATGCTTACCACCAACGTCTTACTTTGATTCGGCGGTATTGTTGGATGAAACGGCCTGGACCGACATTACATGAACGCATTCATGAGACTTGTTCTACCGACGTGCTTTGCACACAGGTGGCTGGCGGGTGTCTGTTTCTCCAACTTTAGTTAAATAGAGTTTGACTACGACCGGTCCTTGTTGAAGGTTAAAACAACACACTTGACAAAAAATTGTTGTGGTTTTGATGCGTATGTAAGAACGGTTCTTGCCAGAAGCCCGTAGTGGCCACGTAAAACTTGCAACAACAAAGTAGAGGACGTCTAACTTGTTTTTGCAGGGCTTGTTGTGATGTGATATGGTCAAGAGATGATGTGATATAAATTGTTGTATGATATGATCATGTTTTGTAACAGAGTTATCGGCAACTGGCAGGAGCCATATGGTTGTCGCTTTATTGTATGAAATGCAATCGCCATGTAATTGCTTTACTTTATCACTATGCAATAGTTGGCGAATCAACAATGATGCTACGACGGAGATCAAGGTGTCAAGCTGGTGACGATGGAGATCATGACGGTGCTTTGGAGATGGTGATCAAAGGCAGAAGATGATGATGGCCATATCATGTCACATATTTTGATTTCATGTGTTGTTTATCTTTTATGCATCTTATTTTGCTTAGTAAGGTGGTAGCATTATAAGATGATCCCTCACTAAATTTCAAGGTGTAAGTGTTCTCCCTGAGTATGCACCGTTGCTACAGTTCATCGTGCCGAGACACCACATGATGATCGGGTGTGATAAGCTCTACATTCACATACAATATCTCGTCAGCGCAAAGTTTCTTTTTTTTACAGCAAGATCACATTAAGTTTCACCCAAGTCTTCCCAAAGGTCTTACTTGGCACTTTATTGAAACAAAAGCTATAAGACATGATTACTACAATAGCTTAATCATGTGGACACACAAAAACAGTAAAGGTAAATATTGGGTTGTCTCCCAACAAGCGCTTTTCTTTAATGCCTTTTAGCTAGGCATGATGATTTCAATGATGCTCACATAAAAGATAAGAATTGAAGAATAAAGAGAGCATCATGAAGAATATCACTAGCAAATTTAAACCTAACCCACTTCCTATGCCTAGGTATTTTGTGAGCACACAATTTAAGGTAACAAGAATCAAATAGTATAGGAAGGCAAAACGAGTATAACTTTGAAACTTTAAGCACATAGAGAGGAAACTTGATATTATTGCAACTCCTACAAGCATATATTCCTCCCTCATAATAATTTTCAGTAGCATAATGAATGAGTTTAACAATACAACCATCACATAAAGCATTCTTTTCATGATCTACAAGCATAGAAATTTTACTACTCAACACATAAGCAAAAATTCTTCTCATTCGGAATAGAGGTAGCAAATTCAACAAAATAACCGTCATGAGAGGCATAATCCAAATGAAAATTAAAATCATGATGACAAGTTTCATGCTTAACATTATTCTTTATAGCATACATGTCATCACATTAATCATCCTAGATAGCAACTTTGTTCTCATAATCAATTGGAACCTCTTCCGAAATAGTGGAATCATTACTAACTAAAGTTGACACTCTTCCAAATCCACTTTCATAAATATCACACTAAGATTCAACACCCTCCAAAATAGTGGGATCACTAATTCCTAAAGTTGACAGTCTTCCAAACCCACTTTATATGGTAGTATAAGTCATACTCCAAAAGATATAAGTGAAGGTCATGGAGCATTCTACAATTAATATAGACTAACCAATATCCAAGCTCAAAATATATAAGTGAAGCACACGAAGCATTCTGTAAAACCATACTCAAAAGATATAAGTGAAGCACATGAAGCATTCTATAAATAAATTAAGGGCTATCTCATACTAGCACGGTTCCTAAAGAAAAATAAAAACAGAAGGGACACAAACCATGTGAACAAAACAAAAACCAAGGTATACCGATAATTGTTGAAGAAGAAGGATGGGATGCCAACCGGGGCATCCCCAAGCTTAGATGCTTGAGTATCCTTGAAGTATTTACTTGTTCCTTGGGCATCCCCAAGCTTGAACTCTTGACTCTCTTTATTCTTCTCACATCGGTAACTCCTTGTTCTTTGAACACTTCATCCACACAAAACATAACAAAAAACTTTGTGAGATCCGTTAGTATAATAAAGCAAATCACTACCTTTAGGTACTGTTGCATACTCATTTCAATTTAATATTATCACTTTACCTACTGTATTACAACTCCACCATGGTTCATACCCCCCCCGATACTACCCATGGATTCATCAAAATAAGCGAACAACACATAGAAAACAGAATCTGTCAAAAACAGGATAGACTGTAGTAATCTGGAAATTTAGTAAACTTATGTAACTCCAAAAATTCTAAATAAAAAATGAATATTTAAAAAAATTGTACATAAGTAATGTGCAAAACGTTTCAGACCCATTTAACTTTCCAGTAAAAAATGTAAATTCACGCGCTACAGCCAAAGTTTCTGCTATTGTACTGCACATAGTAAACAAGCAATCTAATCATCCTAAAACCAAAGCTTGGCACATTGTTTTTATAATAGAAAGGATATATACAAGAGGATAATTATTTACAGAGAAACTTCCATGAAAAATTGTACATTGTTTCCATGAGCATGAACACAACTGCTCAAGGTCGACCCTCACTTCTCCAATGCATAACTTGCCAATCACTTCTCTTCTTGAAAAACTTTTTAGGCATATGAGGCAAGTGCATCTTTTTGTATTTTCATGTTTTTATTTTTTGTATGTTTCACCCACAACTAAGAAAATCAAAAAGGGGAAACAAAAACTACTTAGTGAAGAAAGCAAACAAGCACACACGAGAATATCAACCCCACGCTATTGGCCTATCGCTCCCTGGCAACGACGCCAGAAAAGAGGTTGATAATCCCCAAGTGCAGGGAATCCCCAAAGGTGGAAGATAAGTATGGAGTGTCAAACCCACAAGGAGATAAAGGTCAGATCAATATTCTCTCAAGTCCTATCTGCCACTGATACGACTCTACATACATCAAACGTTTGCTTCCAACTAGAAACGAGAAATAAAACTACGTTGTGGGTATGAAGAGGATAACTTTGTATGGCATCGGAGAGCTAAAATATAAAAGTAGGTGCTGTTATCATAAAGTTAGAATATGTTACTAAATGTTATAAATAGCAAGTGTGGAATAATGATGGGTCGGTGTGCGGAATTATCCTAGGCAATTGTTAACAAGACCGGTAATCATCTTTGCAATTTCATATAAGGGAGAGGCATAAGCTAACTTACTTTCCCTTCTTCGATCATATGCACTTATGATTGGAACTCTAGCAAGCATCCGCAACTACTAAAGATCATTAAGGTAAAACCCAACCATAGCATTAACATATCAAGTCCCCTTTAGTCCCATACGTCGTGACCCACTCATCCGTGTTTATGCTTCTGTCACTCAAGCAACGCAAACAATAAGTAAACCATGGACGTATTGCAACACCCTACAGCGGGAATCCCTCACGCTTGCGCGACACGGAGGTCACAATAGGACAGCACCAAAATAAAGCATACAACTCATACCAATCTGGATCATCAATCAACCCAAAGACAAAAGATATCTACTCAAAACATCATAGGATGGCAACACATCATTGGATCATAATATGTGGCATAAAGCACCATGTTCAAGTAGGGATTACAGCGGGGTGTGGAAGAGTGGACCGCGTAAAAGATATGTGGATGGTGATGATGATGGTGATGTTGATGAAGATGATCAGCGCGGCAATGATTCCCCTCCCGATAGCACTCCAACGCCATCGGGAGAGAGGAGGATAGGTTCTCCCCCTTGTGCTTCCTCCTCCATGGCCTCCCCCTGGATGGGGAGAGGTTCCTCCTCTGGTCCTTGGCCTTCATGGCGTTGATGTCCCCTCTGGGATCCTTCCCCATGGCCTCACGTGATGATGGCCCCCTCCAGCAGGGTGCCAGAGTGGGCCTAGATTGATTTCTCGTGGCTACAGAGGCTTGCGGCGGCGGAACTCCTGATCTAGGTTTCTTTCTGGAAGTTTGGGTATTTATAGGAGGGTTTGGCGTCGAGGACAAGTCAAGGGGCCCCACAGGGAGTCCACGAGGCACAGGGGCACGCCCCTGGGTGTTGGCGCGCCCCCACCCTCGTGGATCCCACGGGACTCCCCTCCGATAGATTTTTGTTCTAGTATTTTTTATATTTTCGCAAAAAAATCTCCGTTGATTTTCAGCGCATTCCGAGAACTTCTACTTATCCGTTGAAAATAGCGCCAGTCCGGGTTAGTTCTAATCAAATCATACCAAAATCATATAGAACTATTGTAAATATGGCATGAATACTTTATAGATTATAGATACGTTGGATATGTATCACGCGCCTGGAGGGGGTGGCGCACCCTGGTGGGTTGTGCCCACCCAGCTGCCCCCCTCCTATGGTTCTTGGCTCCAGAAATTCTCTTCATTGTATAAAAAACCCTCGCAAAGTTTTGTTCCATCCGAGAACTTTTATTTCTGCACACAAAAACAACATCATGGTTGTTCTATTGAAAACAATGTCAGTCCGGGTTAGTTTCATTCAAATCATGCAAATTAGAGTCCAAAACAAGAGGAAAAGTAGATACGACGGAGACATATCAACACCCCCAAGCTTAAACCTTTGCTTGTCCTCAAGCAATTCACTTGATAAACTGAAAGTGAAAAGAAAAACTTTTACGAACTCTTTTGCTCTTGTTTCCATAAACAAGCTTAAACAACGCCCAGGTTTTCAGCAAAGATTATAACTAACCATGTCGACAATAACTCTTAAAAATTATATTAACTCATATCAATGACATAACCAGTAGCAAGCAATAATAAGACATCTCGAACAGCAACACGTTGTTAAAACAACTATGATGCAATATGACAATAGTGGTATCTCGCTAGCCCTTTCTGAGACCGCAAAACATAAATGCAGAGCACCCCCAAAGTTCAAGCAGCGACTAAACATTGTAATTCATGGTAAAAAAGATCCAGTCATGATGCACCCAACATTAGCTACACACAATGCATCAGCATGACAACAGTGCTCTCAGGTTCTGGCGCTTATTTGAGAGGGTGATGACACAATGTAAAAGTAAATAGATAGTGCCTTCACAGAGGGAAGCAGTGATTTGCAGAGGTGCCAGAGCTCAAGTTTTTAAGACAGAGGTAAATGAAATTTTGAGACATGCACCCTTCTTGTTTACTTCGCGACCATCAATTATCAATATCTTCCATGCTAAACAAATTAGTAGCGGTTCCCAAGCGATAAAGTAAAAGTTTTTGCTCCATTGGAGTTTTTGTTTGATTATTGATAAGTTCTTTTTGCAATTTGGGACTGAGAATTCCTATTACCGCTCTTTTCTCATGCAATGGTGAGTGAATAAACACACAACCTGAGAATAACCCGCTTAGAATCGAAGATACCAACTACCTCTTGTCGCTCTATGAACAATCTAGGCACACAAAAAGGATATTTATTTGAAGTTTTTAGAGCTGGCACATGCAAATTTACTTAGGACGGCAGGGTAATACCACGTATAGGTAGGTATGTTGGACTCATCTAAATAACTTGGATTTTAGGTTTTTATGTACAAGCAGAACTCCCACTTAGTACATGTGAAGGCTAGCAAATAGGTTGAGAAGCGGACAGCTAAAGAGCAACAACGGTCATGAACATGCATTATGCGTAAGTAACATTGGATACTAGCATGAGTAGAATATGGACACCATAAACATAAATATGATAGAGGCTATGTTGGTTTTGATTCAACTACATGCATGAACATGTGCCAAGTCAAGCCACTCGAACATTCAGAGGAGGACACCATATCATCATACTACATCACAATCATTTTAACGCAATGTTGACATCCTAGATAAATCATTATCCACTCCTATCTACTTATGCATGGCATGAGAAACTATAATCTCTAATTGTCATTGCAAACATGTTTGATCATAATACATTGAGTCATGGATACTAGGTTAAACATATTTACAAAAACAGAACTAATCGAGTTCATACCCATTTCTCTCTGCCACGGCCAGTTGATCGAATATCGTCCTTATTGCCTCTCACTTGCACGACCGAATGATTTGAAAATAATAATAGTGCAAGAGTGTCGTGGAGTAAGCTGGAATCTGCAAACATTTTATTCAAAAGGAGAAGACAAGGTAATATGGACTCTTTGTCACATCAACGATAATGCATATGAGAGCCACTCAACATTTTCATCATGGTCTTCTCCTCGGTATGACTCAATAAAAAGAAAAGAAATTCAGAGAGACACACTGAAATATTTTTGGAGTTATTGTTTTTTCATAAACAAGCAAATAAAAAGAGAAAAAGCAAAAACGAGAAAAACTATTTACACGGGAAAGCTCCCAACAAGTAAAAGAACAACAAGGAAATCTTTTTGGGTTTTCTTTTTAGTTCTACAACAATTTAAACTAGGAAGAAAAATCAAAAAGAAGCAAGGAATATATTTTTGGATTTTCTCAAAGTTTTTCAAACACACAAGAAGAAAGAAAGAAAATAAAATTTAGCATGGATAATACAATGAAAGAGTGTGAACACCGACAACTGGAATGAAATGTGTGAACATGAATGTAAAGTCGGTGGGAATATGTACTCCCCCAAGCTTAGGCTTTTGGCCGAACTCGGTAATCAGTCAGTAGCCTGCGTTATGGTTGGAGTGGTAGCTCACGGAGGCTCTCGGTGCGGATGCCTCAGCCCACCATGCAGCCACAGCCACTACGTTATGAGCTCGGGCCTCACTCTCAAGAACATAATATCTTCCCCTGTTGTGAACATTAAAGAGAGCAGGTGCAGGCAAATATGTTTCCACCATGGATTCCTTGTTAAACATCAATTTATAAGTGAAATTATGGGGATCTCCTCTAAGGATCTTATGATGTTTCATAGCATCAAAGTCTAGGTACTGTGTGGGTAAAATAGGATCATAGGGCAAAGGTGAAACATCCAGCTCCCTTGCTAATCGTGTGGCATAAATTCCACCATAAAAATATCCACTACCAGTGTTGTGTTGCAACCTACGTGCAACAATCACTCAAAGATTATAACTACTGTCACCGTTGCGAGCGGTCTGTATGAGGCTCAAGTCTGGAGCACAAAGTGTACTACAATCTTGCTTCCCTTGCGTCAATCCCCTAGTTTCATCATAGCAAAGGCTAGTCAAGAATATCTCAAAATAAGACCTTGGCGGTTCATCGAGTGAATCCCAGAATGGAATTTTGCAGTGGTGAGCGAATCTCTCTAAAGATATCGAAATGTGTTTTCATACAGTTTAAATGACACCCTAGATTCACGTGAATGGAATTTAAATCCTTTGACAAATGATTCAGTGAGGATGACGTGTTGGTCGCACTTATCTAAAATGCAGGGACCATGATCGGCATCATGAGCATATTTCTCAAATTCCTCCTTAATGCCCACACTCATCATATAATCGTTGCATGGCCATAAGCATGTTTTGGTGGTGGCATCTCGAGTGGAATTTTCACTCAGATCAACATAAGACGGACGAACGGAGCTGCTACTAGAGGATTCCTTCGAGGATCTCCTCCTTGAAGAACTCCTTCCAAAGAAGTTCTTAATGTTCACGTACAATTTTCTGGAAATTTGGGTCACAAAAATTTGTTAACAAAACTTCATAAGAATGATAGCAACTACTCATAAGGACGTATAGAGGTCATAGCAAGCATTCAAACTACTTAGAACTCTAAGAATTCAACATGCAAGCTCTTCTACAGCAGCACCAAGAGTAGTTAATTATTCATATAAACCACTAAAGCATAAACTAATTGGTCACATGGAGGAGTCACATACCAAGCAATAATTCCCCGAAACAGTTTCGGAAATGGGGCTTCGAGCAAAGAGATCGAAATCCACGGTTCCGGGAGCAAGAACATGAGAGAGAGAGAGAGAGCAATGGTGATTTTTTTCTGGGTGAATGTGGTGATGCGGGAAGAAGAAGTAAGTGAGGCGGCCCACGTGGGGACCACAACCGACCAGGGCACGCCTGGGGGTCCTGGTGCGCCCAGGTGGGTTGTGCCCACCTGGTGCACCTCCCTCTGATATTATTTGCACCAGAAATTCTTAAATATTGAGAAAAAATCATATTAAATTTTCAGAGAATTCCGAGAACTTCAATTTTTGGGTCATTTTTTATTGCACGAAAAACTCAGAAAACAGACAAAGCATGGCATTTTATTTTATTTAACTATTAGAAACAGAAAACAAAATGTTGGGACAGAAGGTAGTGCTCACTAAATTCATCAACTTCATACCTCTCAAAAATGATCCATTAATAAGGTTGGTCAAGTCTTATTAACAATCACTTTCGATTAGCATGAAACCGAAGAACTTTCGTAAATCACTAAGTTACCTCAACGGAGATATGAATATCCCCAACAATAAGCATTTCATATTTCTTTTTAACAATAGGTAGAGGTAGCTGAAAACTTCCAATAGTGATTGTCGGAGATTTTTCAATAACATTAACACCATTCACTTGGAATTGTTTCTTCGGAAAGTGCACCATATGCTCGTTACCATTGATATGAAAAGTGACTTTGCTTTTATTACAATCAATAAAAACAGCTCCTGCAGTATTCAAGAACGGTCTACCAAGGATAATCGACATGTTGTCGTCCTCGGACATCTCAAGTATAACAAAGTAAGTCAAAATAGTAACATTAGCAACAACAACAGGCACATCCTCACAAATACTGATAGGTATGGCAGTTGATTTGTCAGCCATTTGCAAAGATATTTGTCAGCCCGTTGGTTCTTTCTGGTGGCGCGATGTTTTGCAACTTTCGGACATCTTTCGTGGGATCACCACTGTCACGCTGGGGGATGGATCCTCCTCTCTCTTTTGGAAGGATGCCTGGTTCACTGATCACCAAGCCCCGCTCATGGAACTCTTCCCTCGAGCCTTCTCTTTCTGTTTGAACGAAGATGCATCTGTGGCTGATGTCCTCACGTCCACGGACCCAATACTGCTCTTCCATCTACCACTGTCGCTGCAGGCCAGGGAAGAGGTTAGAGAAATACAACAGGGCTCATTGCATACAGTTTTGGATAGTGATCAATGGGACACCTGGGAATGCTCCCTCACTGGAACCTACTCCTCCAAGAAATTCTATGATCATTGCTTCAGGGAGGTGGTTGCGGGCAAGGCTTTCACCTGGCTATGGAAAGCCAAATGCCCAATCAAATTCAAAATGTTCGGGTGGCTGTTACTAGTTGATCGCCTGAACAGAAGAAATATGCTGAGACGTAGACACTATAATGTGACTAACAATGTCTATACCTGCATGCTTTGCCATAGCCCACCTGAGGAAACAGTGGAACATCTGTTCTTTGCATGCCCGTTTAGTCAGCGATGCTGGGCAAAAGTTGGTATGCTTTGGCCGGCGACGGGGGACAGAATATATCGAATTCATGGAGGCAAAGAAACTTGGCGTCGACCTTTGTTTATGGACATTTTCCTGTTGGCAGCCTGGAGTCTATGGATGGAAAGAAATAATGCACACTTTAGAGGGATCCCGACTCTTTTGACTCATGGCTGGCTAGGTTCAAAAATCTTCTGAGCCTTTTAGTGCATAACTGTAGTGAGGGCCTCCGTCCCTACCTAAACGACTACATACAAAGCTTGTAAACTACCTTGTAACACACAACTAGCTTTGCATTGCTTTCAAGCTTGGCCGGGGGGCCAACCAAAACCCCAATTGTAACCCTGATGTAATTATCCATTGTGAGTAATAGAAAGTCAGTGGGAGCCTCTCCCACTTTCGTTAACCTTCAAAAAAAAAGATATTTCAGTAGGTGTGAGTTTATTCAAATCAAGTCTTTTATATAAAGAGAAAGGCATAACACTAACACCAGCTCCCAAATCACACAAAGCAGTTTTCACATATTTTCTTTTAATGGAGCAAGGTATAGTTGGTATTCCCGGATCTCCAAGTTTTTTAGGTACTATCGCTGTTCTGGGAATGGGGGTCCCTAGACTTGCCTGCCTGCGGCCTGCGGTGTGGCTCAAGTGGGGGCCTAGTGCGGCCCAGCTTCATCAGCTCAAGCTCAAGACCCTCGCGAGCGGCCAAGCCTCGCGGGGCGGATGATAGGGAGCTTCCTCAGGAGCAGCCTCATCAGGCAGGCTAGCGAGGAGGCGGCAAGATTAAGGCAAGGGCACCACACGAGGAGCCCGTGACGCAAGCCATGACGATCGAGACTAGGCGGGCGCCGGCCTGTGCAGTGTCCTTGTTTCCCCTTCGGTGCAAAGGTGGCAAGCACAGGCCAGGGCATCACGCAAAGGTTACCATTTCGGTGCAACAAGACCAAGACCAGCAGAGCGGCAGGATGGAGGTCATCGTGGAGCCCAGGATGGCGTCATCGTCAGAGCCTTTGGCAGCCGAAGACCAACTTTTGTCAGGATAAGTGTACTAGGTGTTCCACTTCAAAATGGCCAATTGTTGGCGCCCTTCCCGGTCATTATTTGGGAAGAGGCCCAGGGCCTTTCTCTATAAATATGACTAGCCACCTATAGAGTAGAGGCAGCTAGAAAACGGATCGGATCCAGATTACGCATAGACTAGAGAGAGGTGACTGAACTCACCCAAGCAGTTCATCGCACCAGCTCAAGAACAGCCCTCGCGAGGCTGTTCTCCCTTTGTATTGTTCATCATCAGCCCCTGAGGCAATCCACCACACCACACACTGGAGTAGGGTATTAAAACACAATGGTGGCCTGAACCAGTATAAATCTTGTGTCCCTTGTGTGTTCATCTTTCTAGTCTAGATCCTTTGCGGGACTTTGAGACGTGAGATGGTAGGGCAAAGAATTCCATGCGCACCCCAGAGTTCAAACCTCAAGGGTCTTCCGGAACCCGAAATCCGTCATTTGGCGCGCCAGGTAGGGGTGCGCCGGAATCTTTCTTCCGCTAATCGTGTGTGATATTCTGTCGTGTCCATGGCTGGCGCTCACCGAGCCCGTGCCGAGCGTCGGGCTGCTCTTGCCACCCGCGTCGCCCAGACGGCGCCTGTCGGCGGACGCCCCCGTCGTTCCCTGTCGCCTGCTGCCAACGCCGCCACCGGCCCGGCGGGGAACGAGCAGCAGGCCTCGTCCCTACATCCATCAGTGCGGCGGGAAGGCCGCACCGCCACCCCGTCGCTGACTCCAGCCGGTTCGTCGTCCCACGCCCATCGCGCCCCCACGGACGTGCACGTTGCGCTGCTCCTGGCGCATGAGCTCCTGCACTACCGTCCCGTCGACAACCTCTACGAAGACTGGCTCGCCCGCATCACCGAGCTCGTCAGCGCCGCAGGGGGCTCTCCCATGTTGTCGCTCTCGCTTCCTCCATCCTGCACGGGAGGCGAGGATCAGGAGGTGCCTCCGCCACCTCCTCCCCAAGAAGGCGCCCTGGCTCCAAGGCGCGCGGCCCCAGGACGAGACCCACCGCGTCCGGCGCCTGCGCGACAAGAAAGAAACTGCCAGGAAATCCCCCGTCCCCAAGAAGGTGGTTGCGTGCTCCCAGCACCGGTGCGCCATGACCGCATCCTTGCGCCACCACGTCAAGACCCCGCGCTGCTCTAGGCAGCGGGGCGTGGGAATCCCCAGGAGCAAGCCCCGCATCAGCAGAGAGCTCCGGTAGCCACTGCAGGCTGCCGCGCATTCATCTCCGAGATGCGTAGCGTCGCATGGCCCGACAAGTTCAAGCCAGACCTGCCTCCTCGCTACAACGGCAGTGCCGACCCCACGGAGTTCCTCCAGCTCTATGAGATGGGCATCGAAGCTGCCAACGGGTGAGTTGGTTTCCCATGGCGCTCAAGGATGGTGCCCGCACCTGGCTCCTGAACCTGGCTCATGGCACGATCTCCTCCTGGGACAAGATGCGCACTTGCTTCATCGCCAACTTCCAAGGCACTCGCGACCGGCCCCCAGTGTGAGTGATCTAAGCCGCATCAAGCAACAGCCAGGACAGACCCTACAGAAGTACATCCAGCGCTTCAACAATGCCCGCCTCAAGATACCCAGGGTGACTGAGGAGGACATCATCTCAGCCTTCTCTGATGGCGTGCGTGACATCAAGAGGAAAGAGGATCTAGCAATCCATGAAGACCTGTGCACATCCCTAGAGCTGTTCAACTTGGCAACCAAGTGCGCCAGGGGTGAGGAAGGGCGCCTCTCCCTCCTCGAGCTTCCGGTTGTCGATCCAGAAGAGAAGAAGCCCAAGGTTAAGGACGTGAAGCGCAAGGGGGCTGCGGTGCTCGTAGCGGAGCCAGACACCAAGCGAGGCAAGGATCAGCTTGAGTCATCCAAGGGCAGCCGGTACTGTGTGTACCACGACCTCCACACCCACAACACCAATGAAAGCCAAGAGGTCAGGGCCGTGCGAGATGGGCGTATCGGCCGACGTCCCGACCGCAACGACCGGGGCTATGGCCGAGGAGGAGGAAGAGGTGGAGCACGATGGGAAGACCGTGGCCCTCGCCAAGGGTGGCTTGACCGACCTCGCGAGGACCGCTAGCAGGACCAGCCTCATGAGGGAGGTTGGAGGGATCAACCTCGTGAGGATCGTCCTCAAGGCAACGCATGCCTCCCTCCTCTGCCACCACCACCGAGGAGGAATGAAGACCATCATCAGGATGAGGGGGCTGGGAGCTTCCAGGAGCCACGCGCAATCGCTTGCATCCTGGGCGGCGCTCAGGCCCCAGCCTCTCAGCGCATCTTCAAGCAGTTTGCTCGCGAGGTGAATGCAGTCTCCCCAAGCTTGAGGCCACGCGCCCCCTCAGGTGGTCTACGTGCGCTATCATGTTCAGCTCAGCGGATCAGCTCAAGTGAGTGGCAATGGCCGGAGTCCTCCCGATGCTTTGTTCCCCAGTCATCAGCAATGTGCAAGTCACCAGGACCCTCATCGACGGCGGAGCAGGACTCAATGTTCTGTCCGTCGAGACATTCAACAATCTCCAAGTGCCATATGATCAGCTTCAGCCGACCAAGCCTTTCTCAGGAGTCACTGATGGTTCCACTGTTCTGATAGGGCAAGTTCGCCTTCCTGTCACCTTTGGGCAGCGCAACAACTACCGCTCCGAGCTAATTGACTTCGACATCGCCCACATTCGCCTGCCATACAATGCCATCCTCGGATACCCAGCTCTGGCCAAGTTCATGGCAGTGATTCACCATGGCTACAATGTCCTCAAGATGCCAGGAAGCGGTGGAATCTTCACAGTGCCTTGTGAGGAAAGGGATGCAGTGTGTTCTCTTGAGCGTGCCTTCCAAGCCGCGGCAATCAAAGACCCAGATCACAGGAGTGGGAGGCTTCCCGAGGCGGTCCCTAAGAAGAAGAAGGCTTCACCTGGCCCAAACCCTCAGTAGGCAGGCACCTACAGATGCGTTGCGTCAGGATCTGCGCCCGTCCAAGGGGCGCCACCCTCTGTCGCATATGAAGGCGCGCCTGGCGCCCTCCTCGGGCAGGGCTCGGGGGCTCTTTCTTGGAGAGCCACCAACTTTGCCAAGGTCACGAGGGAGGAGCTCGGGCACCACTTGGAGGCGTGCTTCAAGGCACGCTTCCCTCAGGAAGGTATGAGGCAAGGAGGGCCAAACCCTCAGGAGTTCATCACGGGGAACATTCAGGAGCTACAGGAGTCAAGAGTCATGTGCGGCAGTCGCCGCTTGCCTGCTATGGCCCCACATCCAGGCGAGGATGGTGGGCTGCGCGTCTGCATCGATGTGCCAGGGCTCAATCGAGCCGCGTCTCAGGAGCTCCTCTAGCCTTCACACGTGGGGCATTGCGAGGGTCCACCTCACAACTACGTTCGCATGCCCTTCGGCCTGGCGAACGTGGCCGCCGTCCATCAGCGCCTGCTGAGGAGCATTCTGGAGGCTCAGGAGGTCAGGCATCTGTCGGTGTACTAAAGTAGGGGTACCTTAGTATCCCGAACTTGTGCATGGGCAGTCGCAGCGTCCCGCGGCAAGGCTTGCCGGGCGTCCGCCAAGATCCTTCGCTATTCCTATTACTGCCATTCAAGAACAAAGTGTTAACTGTGAAGACAAGGCCCCGGCAAGAGGAGCTTGCCGGGAAGGACAAGACCCCGGCAAGAGGAGCTTGCCGGGAAGGCCAACCAAGGCTTTTCAGGAGACTTGCCGCGACGCACCGCGCGTCCCGGGAAGGCCCGGCGAGCAACAAGCTTGCGGGTGCGACAAGACAGCGACCACGGCAAGGCGCTTGCCGCGACGGAGCTACCACTCTGCGCCCACGCTCCAGCGCATCCGACGACGTGTCGCCGCAGGATCGTTCCTGGTGCACGTGGTGAGTAGCTGTGCAGCCAAGCGTTGCGAGGTGGCAAGTGAAGATGACGAGGAGGCCATCGTGGCGATCGGTGGCACCCCTAACGGTCGTTTCTTACACTGTTGGGCGACCGGACGTGCATTAAATGCTCTTGTCCCCTGCCGTCAGAGTTAGGTAGGGGGCACTGTTGATAGCGGTTGTACCAACCCCCGTTTTTACTTTTTTACCCCTCTCTACGCTGCCACCGTCGCTGACCCTTTAGATTATAAAAAGGAGGCCCATGCGCACGTAGAAGAGGTTGGACTCATTCGAAACCACAACACACCCACGCTTTCGAGCAATAACAGAATAGAAACACAAAGCAGCAGTAGGAGTTTTATCTCCCCGGAGAGCTCTGAAGCTGGGTAAAATCCCTCGTGTGCTTGTCCTCGATCTGCTCTTCGTGCGCCCTCCGCTCCCTGCCGGACCGAAAAGGGGCCCTGCCCCATAGGTGTTCGTTCCCACGACATCTTTGGCGCGCCAGATAGGGGGCGTCGAGGTTGTGCGAACCTGATCCGGTCTTCGCGCGCGCTACATCAACATCTTCATCGACATGCCACCGAAGAAGAAGACTTCGGAGGTGGCTGGCCCGTCTGCGTCGATCCCACCGCCACCGGAGCAGGCGGGCGGTGGGATAGATGCCGGCGGAGGAGCGGGCGCCGACGGGGGGACTCACATCGTCACCAGGTCCAAGGACAAGGCCCCGTAAGCTTCGGCGTCTGCACTTACACCGCACCCCTCCCAGGAGGTGCAGAATCGACAATGCCATGATGCTCCTAGCACCGTACTCGCGTTGGAACAAGGCCAAGCTGGTGGATCGCGACGCCAAAGGCCAACATCGCGCCAACACGCCGCACGCAGCGCAGACGGTCGCTGGACGGGATGTTGCTCCTTCTAACATCGTTAGAAGTCTGAGCATAACTTGCTCCTCGCGTGCGTCGCCGCCACCACCTAAGACTCGAGAGAAGCGCCGGACAAGCCCAGTTGCTTTAGATTACCCACCACGCGGACAAGATCGACGATCGGAGGGCCACCATTCAGAGCCTCATCGGCCGCGCTTAACGGCGATAAGCCCCGCAACCGAGCACATCGAAGCCCCGGCAAGATGCCCAGGCGCAAGCCGACGCCGACAAGACCACCGGGTGCTACCACCATGCACACCCGCCCGAGGCCAAGATCGCCGACTCGCCGGGCCAACCTCGACACCGACTCCACCGCGTCGTCCGGACCCATGAGCTCGCGCGATCAACGCCAAGTTCTCCAAGAACGACGACATCGAAGACGCCAGACTTTTCGAAAGGCGTCGAAGAGAAGCGCAGGTCGGTCGACCAGCGCCTGGGCCCACTATTGATATGCATGCGCCAGGGGAACCAGCGACTTGCCGACGCGATAGGTTGCCTGTGTTCACTGTGAGCTGCGGCAGTCCAAAGGGCCCAAGACCAAGAACTTCAAGCCGGCGCATTCGAAGTACGATGGCGGATACATCCGCCGAGTTCCTCGGCGTCTACTACTTCCGCTGGTGCTCAAGCCCAACGCCGATCTTGGCTCATGCACTTGCGGACAACCCATCTCTTCATGGCGGACTGTGCCATCAGTTTGTCGGCGCTTTCACAAAGCGCCACAAACCCCATGGCCAGAAAGCGATCTTCATCTGCCGCGCCGTAAGGAAGGAGAACCCGCGCGCAAGTTCATACAGTAGATTCAGCCAGTGCAGCGCAACATCCCGAGACGCCCACCCCGCCACAGTTAGCAAAGACGTTCCATCGAACGCGCGTAATCGCAGGATGAGGGAGGAGATGGCTATGTGCAAAATCAGAGATGTCAGCGAGCTATATGCTCTGGCCGACAAATGTGCACGTGCTGAGGAGGAGAGGAAACCCCCCGGAGAGAACGCAGGAGCGTAAGGATCTCGACAGAGGATGCCGCCTCGCAAAGAAGAACCGGAGGCGGAATAATGTAAAGAGGAAAGCTAAGGATGTGCTAGTTGTCGAGCAGTCAGCAACGGAGGTGGCGCTGAGAAGGCCAAAGCTGTGACTCCGGGCGAGGCTGTGGTGGCCGACAAGGTGACGGCTCCGGCAAGTAGTACTTGCAAGATCCACCGCACCAAGGGCCATGATCTCCGTGCCTGCAAGAAAGTTGAGCAGCTTGTTGAGCTGCAGAAAGATGAATACGAAGCGCCATGACAAGGAGAAGGCCCAAGAAGGTGGAGGAGGATCCGTAAGAAGCGCCCCACCCGGGAGGCGCTGCATGCAAGGCCAAGCAATGCAAGGAGATAGGCCTCCCGCTGCCACGACAAAGACGAAGACGAAATACTGAAGATGACGAGATGGAGGAAGATGAGACCGATGAGCAGGAGTTTCAGAAAGCGACAGAGGTTTTAGGCGCTGACGGCGGTGCCTTCTTCAGACACCTCGCACCGCCAACTCAAAACAAAGGTGCGGAGGTAAATGCAGCAGAACTGCCACCGAGTCGCAGAACCCTTGAAGTGGTCCAAAGACGCCCATCATCTTTGATGTTGAGGATCACCCTGATCGCATAACTGCGGTCGGGTGCTTGCCGATGTTGGTTTCGCCAACCATCCGCAACCTTAAGGTCACAAAGATGTTGGCTGACGGTGGGGCCAGCTTAAATCTGATCTCTTCCGCGGTGCTCAAGAAGCTCCAGATCCCCGACAGTGAGCTCGAAGAGACTGGTACTTTCCAAGGAATCAAACCGGGAAGGAGCAAGCCGAAGGGGAAGATCACACTTCCAGTGACATTTGGCAGCAAGCTGAACTTCAGGACAGAGAGAGTCACATTTGACGTTGCTGATTTCCCATTGCCCTACAATGGGATACTCGGCCGTCCAGCGCTTGCCAAGTTCATGGCAGCCTCTCACTATGCCTATAATGTGCTCAAGATGCCCGGTCCGATAAGTGTCATTTCTGTCCAAGGCGACAAGAAAGATGCACTTATCTGTACCGACAAGATCTACCGAGAAGCAGCAGCCGCAGCAGAACGCAAACCACTTGCCGCTGAAGCTCCCGGGGGGAAGAAGAAGACCAAGACCAAGTCCGGCAAGAGTAGCTCTGATGCCCACTCCGGCAAGCGCACCTCTTCGGAGTGATGCGCTACCGTCGAGGACGCACCATCGAGCTCCACCGGCAAGTGCAAGAAGGCAAAGACAGCTTCACCAGAGACCAAGAAAGTGGCCGCCAAGGAGGACGGCAGACCGGTGGTACTTTTCACCATCGCGCACGCTGACCCTAAATAGGAAAGCACGCTTGTTGCTTTCCTGCGGGCGAATGTCGATGTGTTTTCATGGCAACCATCTGACATCCCCGGTGTTCCCAAGAAAGTAATTGAGCACCACCTTGCCGTCTGTCCTCACGCTGCCGACCCGGCCAAGAGAGTCGAAGCAAGCGTGGAACGCCAAGAGTTCATTGCGAAGAGATCAAGAAGTTGGAAGCAGCGGGCCTTGTCCGAGGAGTACTCCATCCAACGTGGTTAGCCAATCCAGTAGTCGTGCGCAAGGCTTAACGGAAGTGGAGGCTTTGTATTGACTTCACCGATGTTAATAAAGCTTGTCCCAAAGATCCATTTCTTGCCGCCGCATCGACCAGATTGTCGACTCCACGGCAGGATGTGATCCGCTTTCATTTCTTGATGCATACTCGAGATACCATCGATCTTCATGGCGTAAGAGGATGAAGAGAAACCGCATCCATTACTCCATGTGGCACGTACTGCTTTGTACGAATGCCTTTCGGACTAAAGAATGCCGGTTCAATGTTTGCAAGAGTAGTCAGTCATGCTTTTGAGCCACAGCTGCACAGAAATGTAGAAGCTTACATGGATGACATAGTGGTCAAGAGCAGGGATAGAGAAACTTTGTTCCAAGATCTAGACGAGACTTTTGCAAATCTGCGCAAGATCAATCTCAAGTTGAATCCCGAGAAGTGTGTGTTTGGAGTTCCTTCCGGCAAGCTTCTCGGATTCTTTGTATCTCAGCGGGGGATTGAAGCCAACCCTGACAAGATCAAGGCCATCGAACAGATTGAAGCCCCGAAGCGCGTCAAGGATGTACGAAGGCTTGCCGGCTGTGTTGTCGCTCTCTCAAGAGGTTCATTTCTAAGTTCTGCTGAAGCGCTACCGCCATTTTTCAAAATTTTGAAAAGGCAGGTCCAATGAAATGGACTCCGAAGCGGAGGCTGCGCCACAGACTTGAAGAGATACCGTCCTCCACTCCAATACTTGTCGCACCTAAGCCACAAGAGAAGTTGCTGCTGTATCTAGCGGCAACCAATCAAGTGGTTAGTGCTGCGTTAGTAGCGGAGAGGGAGGCGGATGATGAGCCAGCAACCACGGCAAGCAAATCCAGCGACAAGCAGGGGGCTTCCCCGACAAGCTCCGGTCCCGACAAGGATGGATATGTGCAGCTGCCGGAAGAGAAACAAAAGAAGATGGTGCAGCGCCCAGTTTATTTTGTCGGCCCTTCAGAGGGGGCTAGATCAAGGTACTGGGTGCGAAGTTGCTTTTCGGCCTTCTCATGGCCTCGAGGAAGCTGCGCCATTATTTTCAAGCACACGAGATCATAGTTGTCACTCGCTTTCTGTTGAAGAGGATATTGCAGAATCCAGAGGCAACAGGCAGGATTGTCGAGTGGGCACTGGAACTGTCAAGCTTTGGTCTCAAGTTTGAAAGTACTTCAACTATCCAGAGCCGAGCATTGGCAGAATTCATAGCAGAGTGGACGCCAACACCCGATGAAGAAATTCCGGAGAAGAGCATCCCCGTCAAGGAAGCGAGCAAAGAATGGGTCATGTACTTTGATGGTGCCTTCTCGCTGCAAGGCGCCAGTGCAGGTGTGCTACTTGTCGCACCCACCAGGGAGCACCTCAAGTACGTGGTCCAAATGCACTTTCCCAAGGAGCAAGCAACAAACAATACTGCAGAGTATGAAGGCTTGCTTGCCGGACTCGTGGATCGCGCAGACCTTGGGATCAAGAAGCTTATTGTCGTGGTGACTCACAACTTGTCGTCCGCCAAGTGAACAAAGATTATCAGAGTCCGCTGATGGAAGCCTACACTGATGAAGTGAGGAAGCTGGAAGAGCATTTTGACGGCCCGCAGATGGAACATGTTCCAAGAGCTCGTAATGACATTGCAGATGGCCTGCCAAAATGTGCCGCACTTAAGTTGCTTCAGGAACCAGGGATTTTTTGCTCAGCCGACTCAACCATCTCAGTAACACCATCAACTCGGACAGAGCAAGAAGAGAAAGTTGGCTATCGGGCGACTACTTTCCGCAGAGCTCCCGAAGCCGCCGCCAAGAAGGTCCCCAGGCTCAACACAAAAAGTGCTGAGGAGCAGTCTGCTCCGACAAGCCCTAGGGTTTGTTTCTTTGAAGCAGATGCTCCCGACAAGTTGTGTCCCGACACACTTGCCGGGGAACATCACGCTCCGGCTGAATCACAGATTCTTGCCGTGGAAGCAGATGTTCCCAGAGCAGCATTTACGCCTTTAGTCCTTTTTGTCGAGCCGCAAGATCCAGCATGGGCACAACAGATCGTCCATTTCCTACAAACAGGAGAACTTCCCGAAGAGCAAGAAGAAGCGGAGAAAGTAGCCCGGCAATCAAGTATGTACCAGTTTGTCGATGACATACTGTACAGAAGAAGATTCAACGGAGTGAAATTGAAGTGCATTTCCCGGGAAGAAGGACAGGAGCTGTTGGCAAAGATACATGGAGACATATGTGGTCACCACATTGGCGCAAGAGCACTTGCCGGCAAGGCCTTCCGGCAAGGTTTCTTCTCGCCGACAGCCTCCGTGATGCAACTGCACAAGTAACCAAGTGTGAAGCGTGCGGCCCACTCCAAGCAGATACATCAACCAGCTCAAGCTCTCCAAACAATCCCTTTATCCTGGCCATTTTCGGTCCGGGGTTCGACATTCTCGGCCTTTTCCCGAAGTTGTTGGGGCTTCGAGTACTTGTACGTGGCGATCGACAAGTTCACGGTGGCCGGAGGTGGAAGCAAGGAGGAAGGTGACAAGACAACAAGCAATCAAGTTCTTCAGTCAATTGTTTGCCGCTTCAGAGTCCCTAACAGCATCATCACGACAATGGCACACACCACGAGCCGCACTCGTGATGCAAGACGCCCAAGATCTTGGCGCCAAGATCTGCTTCGCTTCTGTTGCTCACCCGAGAAGCAATGGTCAAGCGGAGAGGGCAAACGCTGAAGTGCTGCGCCGGCTCAAGACCAGGACTTTCGATAGGCTGCGCAAGTGCGGAACAAATTGGATCGAGGAGCTGCCGGTGGTTCTTTGGTCGATCAGGACGATGCCAAATCGAGCCACTGGACAGACACCTTTTGCTCTTGTCTACGGAGCATAGGCAGTTCTCCCCACGGAACTCGTATACGGATCGCCTCGAGTGCTCGCTTATGATGAGCTTGAGCAAGAGCAGCTGCGGCAAGATGACGCGCTGCTGCTTGAGGAAGATCGTCTTCAACTTGTCAGACGAGCTGCTCGCTACAAACAAGCTTTGCGTCACTACCATAGCCGCAAAGTTAATGCCAGAAGCTTCGAGGAAGGCGACCTTGTTCTTCGGCGTGTTCAATCCGCCAAGAATTCCAACAAGTTGACGCCGAAGTGGGAAGGCCCTTATCGGGTAAAGCAAGTCAAAAGGCCAGGCGTTGTCCGCCTTGAGACCGAAGATGGCTTTCCGGTGAGCAACTCCTGGAACATAGAGCATCTTCGTAAGTTTTACCCATAAGGCGCGGTTGCCGGAACCTGTTCCGGCAACCACCTTTTGTACAAGCTTTGCCGATGTTGCATGTAACCCTTTGTACAAAGCCGGGCATAGATCCCGTGCATAAATAAAGATCGTATGCTCAACACATGTTGTAAATTTCATGCATTTTTTCTTTTTGCATGCTTTATCTGACACTTTGTGCAGCACTCACCCCCGGTAAGCAGTAACGAGCCTTGAGGATCCATATCTTTATTTTCTCTTCTATCTTTTTCTCAAAAGGAAGCTTCCTCCGCCCACAAGTTCACCGGGGGGGAAGGAGAGGATAAGAAGGTAATGGTGTGGACGAGGCGTCATTCAAAGAAGTTTTGGCCTTGCCGGGGCACAAACGACAGAAAAAGCTAAGTTGCCAAAGTTTGAGCACAATCAGTTTTAAATTTTTAAGTTATCTTCCTTGAACGACCGTGCTTTGTATGGAAAACCTGTGCGCGGAGGAACCAACTCATGGCTAGTTGCGCCCTTACTTTGTTTCGAGTCCGCTCAACAATGAAAGTGTGCTGCGACTAGTCCCGACAAGGTTTCTTGCCGGAGGCAACACTGCCAGCAGGCGGCTGATGTTCCGCACTCAGCGCTCGCGGCAAGTGTGCTTGCGCCGGCAAGTTCCCTAAAAGCGTAGGGTAAAAACATACAAGGGATAGAATCAAGTAAAGGAGATAACATAGCAAGCATTGCCCAGAATAAGGTTATATTATAATAAATAACTTGCCGCGCTCTAATGGATCGTTCCTATGACATATCTAGCAGCGGCAAGAAAAAGGAGGAAAAGGGCGGCCTAATCTACACGATCGCCGTCGACCCTCTTGACTTCATTGACCTTGTCCACAATGGGTGCGACAATGGCTTTGAGCTCTTCAAGATCGGCACCCGCCGGCAGCTTCTTGAGGACGCGGGTGAGGTCGAGGCCCGGGTTGCGGAAGAGTATCTTCACCAACACCTTCTCCAAGACCTTGGCGCAGATTGCGCGTGACTCGTCAGCCAGCTTCTTTGGGATCCTTTCCCGGGGCTGCTGGAGAGTCGTCGCCACACCCTTGAAGAAAAGAGTAAGCTTGGCGCTGGGCTGGAGATTTTCGTCGGAAGAGTACCCGAAGCCCGCCAAGTCCAGTTCCGCCAGCTCCTCGTCGATGGTTGCAGCGATGTTGACGAGGCCTTCCGTCCAAAGCTCCACCGTAGCCCTGAAGGTGTTTTGAGTCTCAGCGGCCCTCGTCAGCAGCTCCTCGTTGCCCTTGATCTCTTTCTTCAATTCATCTTCCCGCCTCTTGGCACCATCCAGCGTCTCCGTCAAGGTGGCCAGCTTCAGCTCCAGATCAGCGCTTGAGTCCTTGACGGCGTTCAGTTCTTTGACCTTGTCGGCGAGTTGAACTTGCAGATCTCCATGAGCAAGTGCATCCTTCTCGCGTTCGCGCTGGAGTGCAGCAAGCTCTTCATTCTTCCCTTTCATATCTGCCTCCAGCTGCGTCACCTTCACCTCTAACTCCTTCTTGGCGGCCTCGGCAGCATGCATGCAAGGTCCTTCGCCTCCTTGAGCGCCCGCCAAGTGATTGCTCCAAGGCCGAGCTCCTCCTCGTGGCTGTCCAGATTAACCTTCTTCTGCGTCACCACCTTCCCGCTCGACAGCTCCTCGGCGGCGAGCCTCGCTGCTCCTCGGCTTCAGCCTTTTCCAGATGAACGCCTTCTTCGCCGACAAGTTGCGCCTCTCCTCCGAAATGGATCGACGGCCTCTTGGTTGCGGCTCTTGAGCTCCTCCGCGCCTTCTATGTCAACTCCCGCCCGCATGACAAGCGCTTCCGGACTCAAGCTTCGCTTGCCGGCACGCAGAGAGTGACACTAACTTTCGAGCAACTGCTTCCTCCTCGGACTCGCCATCGCTGCTGCTTGGCGCGTCAACCACCGCCAGCCCAGATAGGCGAGTACTTCCCAAACTCCTCTCCTTCGACCGGTGCCCCGAGCTCGACGCCTGTGGAAGCTCGATGATATGCCCTCGCCGCCTTCAAGTAGGCGCCGCCTGGCTCCTCGGAGTCCGCGCATCGATCACCAGCGGAGGGGTCGGCGGTCGGTGTAGCGCCTGCGCCTCCTGCACCTCGGGTCGCTGGGCGATCGCTGGCCCTCGCCAGCTCTGCGCCAAAGAGCCTAGGCGGCTTCTTCGTGGCAAGGGATCATCAGCTGCCTCTTCCTCGTCGTGGCGATTTCAAGATTGTCGCAGGCGCCTTCATCGCCGGTGGCCTCAGTCTCCATCGGGTCTGTGAGAGGGGGATCTAAAGACAGGAAGAGGAAGGAAAAGTCAAGCAAAGATCCAAAAAGAGGATCAGAAGAAAAACCCAAGGGAAGATTTTCGACAAGGAGGGTTACCTGCGCTGGGTTCTGTGGCCATGGGCTCCTCCGCCAAAGGTTCACTGGTTCCGTCCCTTGCCGGGGACCTCTCCCTTGCCGGGGAGCGCTCCCTTGTCGGAGAATCGCCCCTTGGCGGCGTAGTCGAAGCAGACAGCACCTCCGGGGCGGCTTCTGGTTGCTCCTGATGAACCTGTTCTGCTCCTACACAAATGAATCAACAATCAAAATGTCAGCAAAAGAAGAAGCACCCATGCGCGCCCCACAACAGGAAGTGAACCAAACACTTACGCTGGGCCAGGCTGGGGCTTCTTGAGGAGAAGGAATCGGGTCCGTCAAGGTGGTCTCGGACGTGTCTTCTGCCATCACAGCAGGATCGTCCTCGATGACAACCACGGGGACCTTGGCCCTCTTCGCCGCTCTCTCGGCCAGAGTCCTGAAATGGAACAAGGATTCGGAGGGAAGCAGATCAGATGTAAGACAAGAAGCAACAAAGAACGAAGAAAAACAAGTACAGCGAGGAGAAAGCTTTACTCCTCCTCCTCTTCTTCCTCCTCGTCGGAGCTCAGCGCAGAGAGGTCGAAGTCTGGTACCCTTTCTGCGCGGCGAGGCGGAGGAGTAGGCTCCCTTGGACGTTTGCCGGGAGCTGCGGCAGGATCGGGCGTGGCAGCCCGGAAGACCCGCCTCGGCCAGCAGCACGGCCCGAGATGCTCCAGCTGCAACGAGCATTTGCCGTGGTGGAGCGTGGTCCCACGGCGCTGCGGCCGATGGCCTCCCCGCCGCCTCACAGATCTCCAACTCGACGGAGGCGCCTTCTTGGTTGAAATTGGGCTGCGCTGGGGCCTCCGCCGCGCAAAGCTGCTCGAAGACGGCTGGTCGCCGCGCTTGGCGGGCTCGCTCGCCGCTTGGCTTGGCTCCCCTCGCCAACTACCCTCCCAAGGTCCTCCCGGTCGGCAAGGCTTGCCGCCGACCGCCTCTGCCTCCTCCAACGTGAAGCCAACCGCCGCGGGCGGCGGCCGCCGCCGCTTCTTCGCCCTGGTGGTGATGTACCGATCTCGTCGCGGTGGTGTCGCGGGTGAGGAGCTCTGCTTTCGTCGGGCGCGACTGCTACCTCCGCCAAGCCGTCGAAGAATTGCCGCACGACGCCGTTGGCGGGCTCCATCCAAGTTGGGCTTATCCTCGCGAAGTCGACCGCATCATTGCATAGATACGATCGCTACCGAGTTGTTGCATAGTGGGATGACGCCTGCGGCAGCTGAACCACTCGATGGTTGGCGCTATGCTTGAACAGCTCCTTGAGCATCCCGTCAAGCTCCAGAACTGTGAAGTTGAAATTGAGGCCTGGACGCAGCCTCATGTTATCCGCCGGGCCGCCAAACAGCCACGCTGCCTCCCCCTCTTCTGCACAGGGGCGATGCGACGGCGAACGAAATCCGCGCCAACGGCCCCTGCTGTGAGCCCGGCAAGCCTGAGCCGCAGGATTCGGGTGGTGGCGATCTCAGCTTGGCGTCGTCCGCGACAGAGCGCCCACCGCCGCCACAAGACTACCCGGTCTTGCGCAAGTTGGTGAACGGCTGCGGGTTGGCCAAGAATCCAACACCACTCCGCCTCCACTGCGTCCCATTTGCTGCGGAGCTTCCTCCAGATACACCTCCTTCATGCCGACTGTGAGATCCAAAGCGACTACGCCGGCTAATGGCTCTCCTTTCTCGCTCGGGAATGAAATAGTGGCGAAAAAGAGCAACATTTGGGTGGATGCCAACGGTTCTCGCAGAGGTGTACGAAACCGCCATTGTCGAACGGCGTTGGGGTGAAATCAAGAAGATGAAACCCGAGGTATTCATGATATCACGTAAGAAATCAGAAAAGGTGGGCAGAGCCCACAGAGAAGAACACCGGAAAGAAATGGTACCCTTTTGGGCACCGCTCAAGTAGAAGCTTCGCGGAGAGCACCGGCGCGCGATGCGCCTGCGTCTCCGCCGACCAAGAGGTAGAACTCCTCCCGCAGCGCCTTCGGGTGAGCTCGGGGAAAGACCGCCCTTGCGCAGCGCCGAGAGCAACGCCGCCGATTTCGTGCTCTTGCCGGTCTTCGGAGCCATGGCGGAAGCGGCAGAGGAGCGCGGAAGCGTTGGGGGCGACGGCGGCGACGGGCGGCGGAGCGCTGCTCTCTTTCGGCTTGAGAAGCGGAGGGGAGCGGCGGAGCTTTCGGAGGAAGAAACTGCAAGTGGCGAAGGTGGGGGAACGGCCCCTGTTTCCTCTGCTTATAAAGGGGAGAGGCGAACGTTACGCATTTCCTGATTTAAGAATTGCCCATGATCTCTCCCACGACGCCGCGTTTGACGCATGCCGTTACGGGAGGGCGCGGTGGATACTGAGTAGATTGGGTATGGACCAGACGCACGTGTTCGCGCCTGCTTTTGGGCCCGCCCAACAGCGCCGCACCGTGTACAGCCCAGTTCGGGGCTCTGCCGGTGTACTAAAGTAGGGGTACCTTAGTATCCCGAACTTGTGCACAGCAGTCGCAAAGATCCCGCTGCAAGGCTTGCCGGGCGCCCGCCAAGATCCTTCGCTATTCCTATTACTGCCATTCAAGAACAAAGTGTTAACTATGAAGACAAGGCCCCGGCAAGAGGAGCTTGCCGGGAAGGACAAGACCCCGGCAAGAGGAGCTTGCTGAGAAGGCCAACCAACGCTTTTCAGGAGACTTGCCGCGACGCACGCGCGTTCCGGGAAGGCCCGGCGAGCGACAAGCTTGCGGGTGCGACAAGACAGCGACCGCGGCAAGGCACTTGCCGCGGCGGAGCCACCACTCTGCGCCCACGCCCAAATAAGATCCGACGACGTGTCGCCGCAGGATCGCTCTGGTGCATGTGGCGCAGTAGTCAGGCAGCCAAGAAGTGCGAGGTGGCAAGTGAAGATGACGAGGAGGCCATCGTGGCGACGGGTGGCGCCTTAACGGTCGCTTACACCTGCTGGCGCACGGACAGCATTAAATGCTCTTGTCCCCGCCACGAGTTAGGTAGGGGCATCATGATAGCGGTTGTACCAACCCCGCTTTTACTTTTTTACCCCTCTTCAGATTGCACTGCCTGACCCCTTTAGATTATAAAAAGGAGGCCCATGCGCATGTAGAAGAGGTTGAACTCATTCGAAACCACAACACACCCACGCTTTTGAGCAATAACAGAATAGAAACACAAAGTAGCAGTAGGAGTTTTATCTCCCCGAAGAGCTCCGAAGCTGGGTAAAATCCCTCGCGTGCTTGACCTCGATCTGCTCTTCGTGCGCCCTCCGCTCCCTGCCGGACCGAAAAGGGCCCCTGCCCCATAGGTGTTCGTTCCCACGACAGCATCGCGCGGTCCTGGCGGAGATGGAGATGTCCCTCGAAGATCCACCCGTGCCCCCGGAGGCTCCCGAGGCTCCAGGTCCCGGGAGCTCATGAGGGTCGGCTTCCTCACCGCGTGTTGTCCGCTACTTCAGCATCGCTTGATGTTTAACATATCAGGTGACATCTTTCAAAGTTCCATTTTTAGCTGGGAGCGCCCCGCAGGGCTGCACCATTCCCAGGTCGCGCGGGTCCGTCCCTGTGGCATGTATCCGTTTTGCTTATGCTCTTTACTTACCTTGTTGGGGGCGCCCCTCGGGCTGCATTATCCCCAAGCTGCTCGGGCCTGACCTAGTGGCTTTTTCCTTTTCCGCATCTATCTAAATGGATTTGCTCCTTCGTGCTTAACATGCTTGACCTAATCGCCTGCTCGATTGACACCTACCTTTGGAGCCGCTTGCCCTGGCACGACACTTGCGCACGGGTCCGTCCTTGCAACACCGATAAATCTGAGTGGCTGAGCTCTGGCCACGGCAGCCCCGCAAGGTGCCACCTCACCAGGCCCTCAGTGCCCCAATCACTCCCTCAGAGCGACCAATGGTTGGCTGGCAACCGTGACGACAGACCTCATTTCCCCTCGTGATTGATATGCAGGACCTGCTCCAGGAGTAATGCTGGTGGCGTCGCGAGCCCTCTCTCCTTCTCTCCGACACGATCCGCTCGCGCGTTAAAAGGGGGGCGCCTGAGCATCGCGACTCATGGGCTCTTACTGGCTCTCTAGCCCTCACCCCCTACCCTTGACCCACGGCATCGCGACCTATCATACCAGCGGCGGCTGAGCTTGCTCGAGGGCCAGGACCTGAGGACATAGAGCATAAAGGGAAGTGCGGGGGAGAGGGAAGAAGCTCACGAGGACCTAACCCGGCAACACCTGAGCTGCCGCCGCGCAGGCCCGGCACCTCGACGAAAATTACGCCAAACCTACGAGATAAGTCACGCGAAAACCAATTCGACTCAGCGCTAAACCCTTGCCTAGTGCAGCTCTGTCACAGCAACGTTGCCTACCTTTCTTGCCCAGCGGAGGCTGCTTGAGCGCTAAAGGGGCTCTTACTGGACCTTGGGCCGCTCATCTCCGGGCCTTGACCACGGCATCGCGACCTGGCATACCAGCGACGGCTGAAGCCTGCCTGGGGACCGGGACCTATCAGCGTAGAGCACCAAGCCCTCGTGAGGAAAGAAAGGGGGAGCCGAGCCGGGACAGGACAAGCATCTCGCATCGATTCATAATAAGGATATAATATTCACAAAAGACATGGCCAACGCCTTACATACACCCGCGGGGTGGTACTTCGATTCCTCGCAGGGAACAAAAGGTGCTAATCCTAAGGAACGCTGACTGTGCACGCGTCCGCAGGAGACGCCATCATCAATAATGGGCCGTCAGGCACCGGCGCCAACCCCATCCAGATCAGTGGCGTCGGGGGCCTGATGCGGCTTCCCTGCTCCGGGAGCTACGCGAGCTCGGGGGCTCGTAGCTGTCGTCGCTCGTCTCTGGAGTCGCGTGAAGCTCGGCGGAGTCGCTGGACCCTTCGGCACCTCCGCTGCTGCCTGAGGAGCTGCTGGGGAAGCAGTTGGCGGGCCTGGTCCTCGCCACGACGATGCCCCGGCCGCCTTTCTCGGGGCAGCATTCCAGCCAGTGTCCTTCTGCGTCGAAGACCTTGAAGAACATCAAGGAGGCGCCACCATATTCGAGGTGGATTACGAGGGCGCCCCCTGTCCGGCAGACCCGGGCGATCTCGCCCCAGCCACGGGTCATGTAGACCTTGCCCGGAGTGACAACCTCAACCTCGGCTCCGGTCGCAGGGGTGCTTTAGTCAGCGTGCTGCAGCCAGAGCTTGAGAGGCCCCCTCGGCGGGATCTCGAAGGCGGAGGAGGGAGGAAGGCGAATCCAAGATCGAGGAGGCATGGCGGCGTGGAGCACAAGCTGGCGAGAGGAGCCCTCGGCATGGAGTCCAGGAGGAACGACGCGCACCGCCGTAACCGGCCGACGTCTGCAGCGGCACCGTCGGTGTTGCTCGGTGTCTTCTCCTCCAGGGCCCTCGATGCGGGCGTACAAGGGCAGCGGGAACCTAGGCGGCGACCGCTCGTACCAGGACCTCAACACCTCCTGCCGAGCACCCTCATCTCGACGGCAGAGGACTAGCCGCTTCTTCGGCGGAAGCGGGTCGGGACCCTCTCGGGGGGGGGGGCCTTCCCCTTCTCTTCTGCGGGAAACCGACGAATTGGTGCCATCAGCGTGATGTGAAGCAAAGGCGGGGAAGAAGAAGAAAGGAGTAGCAGGGGGAGACGAACTGGAATGGCTCGCGCCGTACCGTACTTATAGCCGGAGGAGGCCAACCGTCGGCCTCCATGATCGCAGGTAATCATGACCCATTTTTGCATGCAGGGACTTGTCAAGTCGTGCAGTTGCCGAGGCGTCGTGAGGAAGTGGAGACGCCTACGTCCAATCAATCTCCACGCGGCGCCCAAGGCCATAGGCTATTGGGGCCCGCGGCGCTTCACACTTGCCCCTTCGCTTCTCTGCTAAGCCAAGTCCGGGCGCGCCTTGGGCCCGGGGGCTACTGTCGGCGTTGCTCGGGAACGGGGTCCCTGACTTGCTCGCTGTGGCCTGTGGCGTGGCTCAAGTGGGGACCCAGTGCACCCCAGCTTCATCAGCTCAAGCTCAAGACCCTCGCGAGGGGCCAAGCCTCGTGGGGCGGATGTCAGGGAGCTTCCTCAGGAGCAGCCTCATCAGGCAGGCTCGCGAGGAGGTAGAGAGAGCAAGGCAAGGGCACCTCGCGAGGAGCCCGTGACGCAAGCCACGACGATCAAGACCAGGTGGGTGCCGGCCTGCACAGTGTCCTTGTTTCCCCTTCGGTGCAAAGGGGGCAAGCACAGGCCAGGGCGTCGGGCAAAGGTTACCGTTTCGGTGCAACAAGACCAAGACTAGCAGAACGGCATGATGGAGGTCATCGTGGAGCCCAGGATGGCATCATCGTCAGAGCCTTTGGCAGCAGAAGACCAACTTTAGTCAGGATATGTGTACTAGATGTTCCCCTTCAAAATGGCCAATTGTTGGCGCCCTTCCCGCTCATTATTTGGAAAGAGGCCCAGGGCCTCCCTCTATAAATAGGACTAGCCACCCACAGAGTAGAGGCAGCTAGAAAACGGATCGGATCCAGATTACGCATAGACTAGAGAGAGGGGATTGAACTCACCCAAGCAGTTCATCGCACCAGCTCAAGAACAGCCCTCGCGAGGCTGTTATCCCTTTGTATTGTTCATCATCATTGAAAGCACAAGTGCTCCCTAGGTGGTTTTGGTAATTAATGTCAACATATCTCTTGTTGGACTAACAATTTATCTAGCATGTTTCAGATAAGTTCAACAATGGAGTGGCATGGACTAAAGGACGTGGGAACTCCTTCAAGATGCTAAGGACAAAGGATTGGCTCAAGCTTCAATCTCAAGACTCTTCATTTTACAATTTAGTGGTCCAATATCACACTGAGTCTATAGGAAAAGCCAATACTATCAAGGAGGGATGAGGTGTTGCTTAATGAGCCTCTTGCTTCATGTGCTTAGTGATATGCTCCAAAACCCTCAACTACTTTCCCACTTACACAAATGACCTAAACCCAAAGCCAAAATCGGTCACACCGATTCTTCCTATCCGGCGCCACCGATTCCAAAAGTCATAGCCACTGCCACAAACCCTAAGCAAATCAGTCTCACTGATAGGGATCTCAGTCTCACCGGGATGGGATTGTAATCTCTCTGTGTATGTCCATTACCAAAATCGGTCTCGAGTTTGTGCAATCGGTACTACCTAGATTACAATGCAAACTTCCTAGTTAACTCATTACCAAAATCGGTCCTACCGAGTTTGTGCAATCGGTCAAACCGAGTTTGCCTGACCAACTCTCTGGAAAGCTTATTACCAAAATCGGTCTCACCGAGTTTGTGTAATCGGTCTTACAGAGATTACGTTATGCCCTAACCCTAACCATATCGGTCTCACTGAGTTGCATTCCGGTCCCACTGAAAATCCTAACAGTCACATTATTTGCTAAATCAGTCTGACCGAGTTTATCGATTCGGTCCCACCGAGTTTGGTAAATTGTGTGTAACGGTTAGATTTTGTGTGGAGGCTATATATACCCCTCCACCTCCTCTTCATTCGTGGAGAGAGCCATCGAATCTAACCTACACTTCCAAAGATACATTTTCGAGAGAGAACTACCTACTCATGTGTTGAGGCCAAGATATTCCATTCCTACCATATGAATCTTGATCTCTAGCCTTCCCCAAGTTGCTTTCCACTCAAATCTTCTTTCCACCAGATCCAAAACCTATGAGAGAGAGTTGAGTGTTGGGGAGACTATCATATGAAGCACAAGAGCAAGGAGTTCATCGTCAATGCACCATTTGTTACTTCTTGGAGAGTGGTGTCTCCTAGATTGGCTAGGTGTCACTTGGGAGCCTCCGACAAGATTGTGGAGTTGAACCAAGGAGTTTGTAAGGGCAAGGAGATCGCCTACTTTGTGAAGATCTACCGCTAGTGAGGCAAGTCCTTCGTGGGCGATGGACATGGTGGGATAGACAAGGTTGCTTCTTCGTGGACCCTTCGTGGGTGGAGCCCTCCGTGGACTCACGCAACCGTTACCCTTCGTGGGTTGAAGCCTCCATCAACGTGGATGCATGATAGCACCACCTATCGGAACCACGCCAAAAACATCCGTGTCTCCAATTGCGTTTGAATCCTCCAAACCCTTCCCTTTACTTTCTTGCAAGTTGCATGCTTTACTTTCCGCTGCTCATATACTCTTTGCATGCTTGCTTGATATGTATTGTGAATGTTGAAATTGTGCCTAAACTCTACCCAAACTCTAAGAAACTTAAAAACTGCAACTTTGGTACTTAGTGTGTAATCCGCCCCTCTAGACACCTCTTCTCAAGGTCCTACAAGTGGTATCAGAGCCAGGTTTCCATTGCTTTGGTTTAATCACCATTGGAGGAAGATGGGTGAGTCTACTATTGGGAGTCTTAGACGTAGAGTGCCTATTCTTGATGGAGAGTATTTTCATGAGTGGAAAAATGAGATGCTTGTTATTTTCAGTCAAAATCATTTTAACAAGTACATTGCTATCCCTTGTGCACCTTATGTTGATCCTATGCATCCTACCCATGATGAGTCAATTAACATGATTAGGAATCTTAGAACTGCCAAACTTATCATTAGAGGATTGCCTAGAAACCTGATTGGATGCTTGCCTATTTTTAAGTGCGCCTACACCATATGGAAATTTCTGGAGGAACAATTTCCAGATTATTCCTTGAAGAATCTTGATGAAATTCTCCATAAGTATATTGCCTTGAGTAAGATGAATACTAGTGATCCTATGTTTGGTGATCGTCTATTTGAGCTTACTAACCTTATGCGTGCCAAAGGAAATGTTGGTATTATTAGTGATATTATTTCCGAAGCTATAAAAATTCATAAGCAAGATTATTGTCAAACTCATTCTAATGAATCACCCTCTCTAGGACTTGATCCACCACATGACGATGTTGAACATGGATACTATGATGAGGATGATGATAGTGACTTCGATTTTGATGATGCAATCAGACATTTTGGTCTTATGGCAAATCTTTGGGGATATATGTCAGGAGGAAAGGAATGGGTTCTTGATAGTGGATGTACCGATCACATGACCGGAGATAAAGACATGCTCCGTGAGCTTGCTGATAATGATAGTCCTCGAAAGTATGTCACTTTCGGTGACAATTCAAAGGGTAAGGTGGTTGGCCTCGGTAAGGTGGCCATGTCACATGATAGCTCCATACAAAATGTCATGCTCGTTGAATCTCTTGGTTACAACTTACTTTCAAAGATTCAGACTTGCTGATTTCGGTTTCAATGTTCTATTTATCAAGTAGATTGCCAAGTGTTTCGTCAAGATAATCTTAAAATGGTCTTTACCGTGTGCGTAGAGGTGATCTATACATTGTTGATTTCACTAAAAAGGCTCACCTAAAACTTGCTTCATTGCTAAATCCTCAAAAGGTTGGCTATGGCATAGACGACTAGGTCATGTTGGTATGCGAAACCTTGACAAGCTTATTAAAGGAAATCATATCCTTGGAGTTAATGATGTCATATTTGATAAGGATAGACTTTGCAGCGCTTGTCAGGCAGGTAAACAGGTTGGAGGAAGGCATCCCGTGAAGAACATCATGACTACAAGGAGGCCACTCAAGCTACTTCACATGGATCTCTTTGGTCCCAACTCTTACAAGAGTCTCGGTGGAAATTCTTCTGGTCTTGTTATAGTTGATGATTTTTCAAGATTTACATGGGTGTTCTTTCTCGATGATAAATCGCAGGTCCAAAAGATCTTCAAAAACTTCACAAGGAAGGCTCAAAATCAATTTGAAGTGAAGATCAAGAAGGTTCGCAGCGACAACGGAACGGAGTTCAAGAACGCAAATGTGGACACCTTTCTTGACGAAGAGGGGATTTCACACGAGTTCTCGGCTACGTACACACCTCAACAAAACGGAGTTGTTGAGAGGAAGAACCGGACGCTCATCGAAATGGCAAGAACGATGCTTGATGAGTACAAGATGCCGAAGCACTTTTGGGCAGAAGCGGTTGAGACAGCTTGTCATGCAACAAATTGCTTACATCTTCACAAGCTACTCGAAAAGACGGCATACGAGCTCCTCACCAGTAACAAACCCCACGTTGGATACTTTCGAGTATTTGGCTCAAAGTGCTACATTCTTGATAAGCATCGTCGCTCTAAATTTTCTCCTAAATTGTGGGGACCCCGACTCACAAGTCGTGATCACCGAATGTACGTGTACAGTGATCCCAGAGATCAATGCTCACTGAACACACAGAAGCTGAATAACAAGAGTCTTACATCCATACATACCGTCTTACACAAATGGTGACCATTATGGTCGAGTCTTACATCGATAAAGCCTTAGGGCTGAACACCAAATGAAACATAGCAGCGGAAATCGTCGTCGATAAGTAGAACCCATGCCATCTGCCTTAACCCTACAGCATTCTCGACTGAAACGCCCTAGTTCGCATGATCGCCTCCAAGGAACTCTTCTTCGAACTCCGGTTCTTCCATGCCTGGTCAATTAAATAACCAGTGGCAAGCCAATGAGTACTTTGAATGTACTCGCAAGCAACCCATGTTTTGGTTCAAGGTACAGTAATGCATGACATAGGTAAAGCTTTGCATAAAGCTAGTTTTGAGTGCAAGGACATGTTCAACATCCTATAAAGCATGCATCAAGAGAATTCAAGTAACCATGAGAACTGGTCACAGATATCAACATAAATAGAATGGGCACCAACCCATTTATCATAAACAGAGTGGGCACCAACCCATCTCAATCGTGTCAAGTCCTTTGACTTGATCCAAGACATCACCATCATCTCACACACACTAGGTTTGAAAACAAGTGGACGTAGCCCAAGAGCGGTTACCCAACTGTCCATGACCGTGGACACGGCTATTCGAATAGTTTTACACTCTGCAGAGGTTGCACACTTTACCCACTAGATCCGTGGAACTTCCGTGTCAATCCACGACCATGGTACCTCAAGTACCGGGTAAGCACCGATCACTACCTTTCCCTAGCCGACACTAACATGAAGTCCACTCGATTGGCAGAACCCCGTGCCCAACATTTCACATAACATTTTTGTGGAGCCTCGCCCCATATTCATCACATACCGCACGGGTACCAACGGTGTGTCCGGTGCCCCATAAAGATGGTCATGGCCGCTCTATCCGCACGACCCGCCCCAAGAGAGAGCACCAACTCTCCCCTTCACTAGTAATGCGGCTCCAAGCTAGTATCGCCTAGGTACTGATAATGCCCTTTCCCATATAAGGGTAGAGTGGTCGCGCATGTAAGGTTGGAATAACGGTCGCAACTCCGACCAATCCGCTTTTGAAAACAACACACCATTTGCTTGGCACACCACTTCGCCATCAAGTGGTCACCCATCTCATCATCTCCCTCGGGCATAAGTGGCACCCGACGGGTTTTCAAAAGACTTTGAAAATATTTTGTCTCCATCACCATGCATATTCCCGTCCCTTTTGCGTAGCACTACTTAGCATCCTATCTACTCCCACCGGCATAACCCTCATGAGTTGGTAGGGCCATGCACAATGCAAGTATCAACAAGAAAACAATGGAGGCAACCAACCCACGTGGTTCACCATCTCACCATGATTCCGATGCAACAATAATGAAGAGCTATAAATGACATGCATATAAAGGGGTTTCATAGTCATGGTCAAAGGGCTGCTTGCCTTGGTTGACTTGATCTTCAAAGTCTTCAGGCGCTGCTCCTCCTTCTTCCTCAGCTACCTCGTCAAATACGGGATCTAACGTCGCAAGAAACAACGGGAAAAATAAGACAATAATAAAAACAGAAAAGTCAAAGTGCTTAGAAAAATGTCAACTTATTTTTGTTAAATACCAGGAGGAAAGCTAGGAAGGGGACAAGTCTTGGTTTTGGTTCTGGAGTAATAAAATAGGAGATATGGATTTTCAAAGGCCTATTTAAATGCTAAAATTCACATTTAAATATTTACAGAGAAGAAAAGGTTGTTGAATTTGAATGAAAGTTGCACCATTAAATAGGTTGCAATAATCTAGGAATTTAGAAATTGGAATCAATTCATTTGGATATATATTCTGTCCTGTGGAATTTTTGGAAATAAGACAGAAAAGGAAAAAGAGAAACGGCGTTGTGCCACTGGGCCAGAGAGGCCACGGCAGCAGCAGGCCCAGGGGGGAAAACCCAGCCCACGCGGCCGCCACGTCGAAGGCGTAAAGGCTGAATACGCCTTCAGCCGACGGCGGATCGGTCTTGCTGCAAAGACGCTTTAAACCTAACGGTGGATCCCACCCGCGTATGCGTGAGGTCGACGGGCGGCCCCATGGCGGCCGCCGCTCACCTCCGCCGAGGCGACGGCGAAGCCGCCCGGCGTCTGATACAGGCACGGGAAGGTGCGGAGGCTACCGCTGGAATCGGGGCGAGTCGCGGTTCGTGGTGGTGGAGACGGTCGCCGAGTGGCTCGCTTCGCGGCGACGAGGTCCCGCGCGGAGGCGCCAGGCGTCGGTGGCTCCAGCCGCTTCCGCTGCAAAACAAGGGGGAAAGAGAGGGAAAGAATCGCGGCGCCTCGCGTTCCAGATCGAGAGAGAGCTGGGGCGGAGAAGGCCTGTACCGCGCGGACGCCGACGAGCCGAGGCGGCGGAGCTCGAGCTCGATCTCGAGCTCGGGTGGTTCTGGAGGTTGATTGGGTGTGTGGAGGAGCGACAGGGGGGAAGAGAGAGGCTCGGGGCTGCCTTATATAGGCTGGCCGAGGTCCACCGTAGGCGCGGCCTACGGGCGCCCGCGGGATCGGCTCAGGTGGCCGTTGGAGGGGGAACGGGGCTGTCTACGGCGTTCGTGAGGATGGAGTAGGGCGCCAGGGAGAAGGAGAGAGAGCGGGGAGAGGCGCCAAGCGCCACAGCAGGAGGCCGAGCATTGGCCGAGCCGGGCGGCGAAGCAAGCTACTGAGGGGGTGAGAGAGAGGAGAGACAAGGGGCCAGACGGCGGCGTGTCGCAGACGTCGAGACACATCAACTGGCGCGAGGGGGAGGCACGAGGTGGTAGGGAGGCGCGGTGTCAACGGTCGGCGCTCTGTCAGGTGCTCCAGAGTGCGACTTTGGCCGGCACCAGCTTTTTCCAAGGTCAAGCTGTCCACTTCTGTCTGGGAGCTACAGTGGGAGGGGGCAAAACCAGGAAAGGGCCTTGGATGCTCTGGGGTGCAGAGGGAGAGAGAGAGGCTGTGAGAGAGAGAAACTGTTGTCCAGAGAGGACAACGTGATTCCCCTTCTTCCACATTGCTTCCTCGGGTAGAAAAGCATCTAAGTGACAGAGGGGAGTGAGGAGGGGTTGTGGTAAAAAGATGAACTCAAGGAGATTAGTGAAAGTGGCAAAAATAGGCATTTTAGTTATCTGCCAGAAGGTGTTTGATGGAATTTTGGAAAGGCTAATGACTTCCACTGGCCAAGATACTCCGTGGGGTGAAATGTCACATATATTTAGGGCCTTCCACCCATTTAGAGCTTATTTGGACAAAGTTGCCAATGCAACTCTTGCAAACCCTAGAAATGGGCAGAAATGGATTTGTGTAGATCTAGTGGAGTAGATCATTTCTCCTTGATGTACCACTTGGTGTGGTAGCCTTATTTGGTCATGTGATCAGGCTCACCAAAGTTGGGGTCTTGGAGAAAAAGTTGGTAGTGCAAAGTAGTTCAAATTTGATTCTGGTCAGAAAGGGTTTTGAGGCACTTTGACAAAGATCTCCTCTTCTCCAACCTGTGCCATTTGGTCTAGATGCATCATTAGACCCATGAAGCATGTTCACCAAGTTTGAGCACATTTGGACACATCTGGCAATGTAAAGTTGATCAAACTTCAGAATGGACAGAAATGATTTTGAAGGGTTTTGACGATGTTATCTTGTTCTCCAAGTCATGAGACTTGGCAAGATCATCTAATATGTCATATGTGACATGATAGAATTTTCCTGGAATTTTTGAAGAATATTTCCTTTGTAAATATTTCAAAAGCTTGAAATATCCAGAAAGGGTTTTAGAGGGATTTGACCAATATTTTGAACATGACCATGTGTTGAAACTCTTATATATGGACAATATATGTCCTATGAGTTTCCTAAATTTTGTCAAATATTTTAAAACATTAAAATAATTTTTCCTATTAAAGACCATTTCTGGCCTTAAGAAAAAGCTTTTAAATAAAATAGTAAAACAACTTTTAAAATTATATTTTGTGGTTTCTGGCACCCTATATCTAATAGGAGTCAAATATATTTTTGAAAGATGTTTACTGCCCTTAATCAAGTACTTGCAAAGGCAAACCTCAATTCAGGGTTTTGAAAACTAAATTTAGAAAATACTTTCTCGCAAAATTATTTTTGTAAGAAAATTCTATATTGCACTATACACATGGCATGGTCATTGGTCAGGAGCTTGGGGTAAGGAGATGAAATATAGAGGGTGGAGTAGTTGACTTCAAGAAGCACTTGAAAAGAATCACAGAGAGAGAACCAACTCCAAATAAAAGCCAAACAATGCAAAAAGTTTTTGTTGGTCCAAATTTTCATGCTTCATTAAAGAAAAATGAAATGTTACAAAATGCAGGGTGTGACAGACCTACCCCCCTTACAAGAATCTCGTCCCCGAGATTCCTAAACTAGGCTTTAAAGAGATACGGAACTCGGATTTAAGGTAGTCTTCACGCCCCAAGTTGCTTCGCTTGATGTGATTGCTCCATTGACCTTGAAATACTTGATGGTGTGGCTGAAAAGGCCGAGCCTCATCCGAATGCAGATGGGCCTCTCATGTAAGTCAAATCAGTCAAGGTCAATGGCTTGGTGATTGACGCCCTTGTAGAGATCAGCTTGTCTGGAACTTGGAGACACTTCCGAGTTGTGACACGGAACACGCCAGTGCACATCGAAAGTTCGTGGAAGTTCCAACAGTAAGCCACTTCTCCTCGCTGCTCCATGATCTTGAAGGGGCCAATGTATCTCGGAGCGAGCTTTCCTTTGACATGGAAGCGCTGGGCTCCTTTGAGAGGGGTGACCCGGAGATAGACATGGTCTCCAACTCGGAAGTTTATGTCTCTACGACGTGAGTCAGCATAGCTCTTATGTCTTGACTTGGCAGACTTCAGACGCTCTCTGACAAGCTGGACTTGCTCTTCTGCTTCACGAAGGATATCCGGCCCAAAGACAAGTCCTTCACCGGTCTCTGACCAATTGAGAGGTGTACGGCACTTCCGCCCGTATAACACTTCAAATGGTGCCATCTGAAGGCTTGCCTGGTAACTGTTGTTGTAAGAGAACTCGGCGAAAGGGAGGCAGTCTTCCCACTTAGCTCCATAAGCTAAGACACAGGCTCGGAGCATGTCTTCGAGTATTTGATTCACTCGCTCGGTCTGACCTCCGGTCTGTGGGTGGAAAGCAGTGCTGAAGGACAACTTGGTCCCCATGGCCTCCTGGAACTTCTTCCAAAACCTTGAGGTGAACTGGGTTCCTCGATCTGACACAATCTCCTTGGGAACACCATGAAGGCTCACAATTCGGTTGATGTAGAGACTAGCTAACTGGTTCCCCTTGTAGGTTGTCTTGACAGGAATGAAGTGGGCCACCTTGGTCAAATGGTCAACGATGACCCATATTGAGTCATGTCCCTTGCTTGACCTGGGTAAACTGGTGATGAAGTCCATCCCGACTTTGTCCCACTTCCATTCAGGTACCTTGAGGGGTTGCAACAACCCAGCGGGTCGCTGATGTTCAGCTTTGACCCTCTGGCATACGTCACATTTTACAACATAGGTGGCAATCTCCCTTTTCATCCCATGCCACCAAAAAATTTCCTTCAAGTCTTGATACATCTTGGTGCCTCCAGGGTGGATGGAATATGGGCTGTCATGAGCTTCTTGCAAGATCAGGTTCTTGAGCTCAACCTTGTTGGGCACGCAGATGCGATTCCCAAACCACACAATTCCTTCCTCATCTTCTGAGAATTCTGAGGCTTTGCCTGCCTTGATCTTCCTCTTGATGCCTTCAATACTCTCATGCCCCTTCTGAGCTTTCTTGATATCATCCATCAAGGTAGGCTTAACTTCGAGGTTGGCCAAGAACTCGGTGCAACCAGTTCCAACCCAAGCTTTCAAGTTCTTCATACAAGGCGGTAGCTTGTGCTTTAGCATAGCATTCAAGGAGCAAGCCTTCCTGCTCAACGCATCTGCTACCACATTAGCCTTTCCAGGGTGGTATTGAACACTGAGGTCATAATCCTTTATCAACTCCAGCCATCTTCTTTGCCTCATGTTCAATTCCCTTTGAGTGAAAATATACTTCAGACTTTTGTGATCCGTGTATATCTCACATCGCTTCCCAGAGGTAATGTCGCCAAGTCTTCGTGGCATGAACCATCGCTGCTAGCTCGAGGTCGTGAGTAGCATAGTTCTCTTCGTGAGGTCGTAGTTGCCTTGAAAGGTAGGCTACGACTCGCCTTCTTGCATCGTAACACCTCCCACTCCGATTCTTGACGATCACAATATATCACAAACTCCTTGTGTATATCCGTGTGGCCAGAATCGGGCAAAGTGGTTAGCCTCTTCTTCACTCCTCGAAGCTCTCGCACTTCAAGCGCCCATTCAACTTCTTGTCCTTCTTCAAGAGCTGAGTCATGGGTCGGGCAATGCTTGAGAATCCTTCAACGAACTTGCGGTAATATCCCATGAGTCCGAGGAAGCTTCGACTTCCTTCACATTGCTCGGGATTGCCATTCACCACGGCTTCAATCTTAGCAGGTCGATCGACAATCCTCTTCGCTTAGAACATGACCCAGAATCCAACTTCACGCAGCCGAATTCACACTTGCTGAACTTGGCATACAGTTGGTGCTCTCGAAGCTTGTCTAGGACCATCCTCAAGTGTTGCTCGTGTTCTTCTTCCGACTTCGAGAAGACAAGGATGTCATCGATGAAGACAACGACAAACTTGTCCAAATATTCCATGAAGACCTTATTCATGAGATACATGAAGTAAGCTGGGGCATTGGTCAACCCAAAGGACATGACCGTGCATTCATACAGCCATATCTGTTACTGAATGCCGCCTTCGAATATCTTGGGGTCTGATCTTCAGTTGGTAGTACCCAGATCTGAGGTCGATCTTGGAGAACACCTTGGCCCCATTGAGTTGATCAAACAGATCTTCAATCTTGGGAAGTGGGTACTTGTTCTTGATTGTAACTTCATTGAGGGAGCGGTAGTCAATGCATAGGCGGATGGTACCGCCCTTATTCGCCACAAATGTAAGGTGATCCCCAAGGGGAGGCACTAGGGTGGATAAATCCTTCCTCAACTGCTTCTTCCAATCGCTTCTTCAATTACGCTAACTCCTCCGATCCCATCCTATAAGGCTTTATAGATGGGTCCTGCTCCGTATGAGCTCGATGATGAACTCAATGTCTCGGTCGAGGCATTCCTGGTAATTCATCAGAAAAACATCGGATATTCGCAGACTATCAAGACTTGTTCCAACCCAACTTCAGTCAGACAGTTGACTTGGTTGGCTTGAGCAGAGGAGGGGTTGGAGGCAAACTTAACTTCGACTCCTTGGTCATTGGTCATAGTGACAGTCCGGTTGGCGCAATCAATCAAGCCTTGGTGCTTGCTGAGCCAATTCATTCCCAAGATCACATCCAAGCCTTGTGATTTTAGGATGATAAGGTCTGCTAGGAAGTCTACCCTGTTAATGGTAATCCCGACTCCTTTACATCCTATCTTGGCTCTCATCTCGCTCCGGGGTTTGTACCACCATGGGGTTATTCAGGTGTAGGGTCATGCCACTTTTAATGCAAAACTTTGGGTGACAAAAGAATGCGTGGCTCGAGAATCAAACAAAACAGATTCTGGTGCTGAATTGACAAGGAACGCACCAAAGACGACGTCCGGTCTTCCCGGCTTCTTCCGCAGCGACATGATTCACACGACCCTGCCGTTGTTGGGCAGGTTGCGGGGAGCTTGGTTCCTTGGTGGCATTCCACGGCCTTGGCCTGGGTTCTACGCATTGGGGCGCGGGGCGTCGGGCTTCTTGTTGGGGCAATTCTTGGAGTAGTGTCCTGGCTGCCCACATCCGAAGCAAGTGACTTGGTTGGGGATGACGCCTTGCCAAAGATTGTTATTGGGGTTGTTGTAAGCTGGCACTGGGTTGGCATACCGCTGAGGGGGATAGTTGGTGCGGTGCGGGGCTCGTGGTGGCTGATAGGTTGACTTGACCGGGCTGGCTGCCACGGAGAGGCTTCGTTGTCGGAGCTACCCTTGCCGATCATCTTGGGCTTACGAGTGTCATCCAAGGCACGCCGCTTGTCCTCAAGCATGAGTGCCTTGTTCACCAGATCGAGAAAGGTTGGGCAGTCACACACAACAAGCGAGTACTCCAGTCTCCGGTTAAGGCCTTCCATGAAGCGCCCTTTGGCAAGATCGGTCTTGACATCCTCGGGGCATACCTCAAGAGAACACCGAACTTCGCATGTACTCCTTGACAGTGCTACTACCTTGCTTCGTGGCTCGGAACTCACGCTTCTTGATGGCCATGATCCCGAAGGAATGTGGGCCTTGAAATTCTTTCTTGAAGGTGTCCCAAGTGATGTCTTGCTCAACATGCATAGCCTTGAATCCATCCCACCAAGCTCTGGCAGTCCCCCCGAGACAGTGGGCAGCATACGCCACTTTATCACGGTCCTCAGTGCATCCGACTAGAGCCAGCAGATCCTCAATGGTGCGGACCCAGTCGTCTGCATCCAGGGGTTCAGCAGTCTCGACAAAAGTGGGTGGTGCATGCTTCTTGAACTCCACTAGCGTGGAACGTCCATGGCCGTGTCCCGCCGGCTGGCGATTGACAGCTTGAGCAATCATCTGGAGGGCTGCAGTGTTGGCTTGGCGTTCCTCTCGGAAGGCTTGGAGAAGCTGAGCCATGTCCATGCTTGGAGGAGGTGGTGGTGGTGGAGTCTGTCCTTGGGCTTGGTCCTGGCTGGCTCCGGCCTCAGCAGAACCTCCGGCTTCTTGCGACTGGGTAGAGGTACCAGTACGTGTTACAACAGGCATCCTGTTGGAGCGGTCAAGGTCTCATGATTGGGAATATAAAATGAGGGAAATCAATATAGATGGGATGCCTAGTAAGGGGGTGGTGTGACACAAATTAAGTTAAACAAAGGCCAGAAGGGCCAAACTCATGCATTAAAACTGAATGGGAAATGTAGTCGTTTACAAGTTCCCGAAGGGAAAGTACGACTTCATCAAAGCAAGTTGAAAGCAAATACAACATGACATGGTTTCATAAGAACCATTACAAGGACTCGACTTCGCAAAAGGGGTACACGACCTATCCTACCATAGGCTACGAGCTAGCCTATCCTAGTCCTGAACGGAGTCTAAGTGGTGGAATGCTCGGTCGGGTATTCGGCTCCTCCGGTCTTCCTCCTCATCTTCATCTGTCTTGGTCTCTTCATCGCTTGAGGAAGTGGGGGAGTGAAGGAGCTGAACACGGCGCTGCTTTGCTGGTGGCGTCGTGAAGAGGTTGTGGTACTCCTTTGCCGTCATACGGCGTGGCTGAGGTGATCCCTTGGCAGGTGCGACCTGTGGGGGTCGTCCGCCTCGATAAGCTACTGCGGGCTGTCCAGGTGCTCCATCCTTCTTGATCATGTCGCCTTCATCTGAACTATGCGGAGGAGCTCCTTGGTCTCGCTGGAGTTCCTTCCAAGCTCCGTCGACTCGAGGCCAGTGCTGTGCGGCATGTCGGCACACAAGCTGAAGTAGGTCTGGAAGCGGAGAGAAAGTCCCTCGTCCAAGGGTGGTGCTGGTGCGCTGCTCTCGCTATCACCTTCCTTACGATAAGGCAGGTAACGAGTAGCTGGCTCACTCGCCATCTCTGTAGGAGATCCCGGAGCGAGTCACGCCTTTGAGGGCAGCAGCCTCCACGGCGAGGAGCAAGTGTCGCCATCCGGGGTCCTCAAAGAACCAGCTCGTCAGGCGTCGTCATTTCACGACTACCTCCACGTGATACTCCTTCTTGGTGCTATCGACCCGAGGCTCGTGGTAGGAGAAGGTGGGAACTCGAGTGAACTAGCACTTCCCGAGGCTATCCTCAAGGAGCACGGAAACCCAAAGGTCGAAGTCCTCTGCACGCGGACCATCTACAAAAGTGGAAGGGAAGGGTCAATAAAGGAATGTGACCTATGTTTGGGATACTAACATAAAACATAGGTATATGGGTAATCTTGTGGGTAGTCCCGCTCTAACTAACGTCCATGCTAACTAAGGCTTCCTACAGTTAGGATGGCTCTGGTACCAGCTCTGTGGGGACCCCGACTCACAAGTCGTGATCACCGAATGTACGTGTACAGTGATCCCAGAGATCAATGCTCACTGAACACACAGAAGCTGAATAACAAGAGTCTTACATCCATACATACCGTCTTACACAAATGGTGACCATTATGGTCGAGTCTTACATCGATAAAGCCTTAGGGCTGAACACCAAATGAAACATAGCAGCGGAAATCGTCGTCGATAAGTAGAACCCATGCCATCTGCCTTAACCCTACAGGCATTCGGACTGGGAAACGTCCTAGTTCGCATGATCGTCTCCAAGGAACTCTTCTTCGAACTCCGGTTCTTCCATGCCTGGTCAATTAAATAACCAAGGCAAGCCAATGAGTACTTTGAATGTACTACAAGCAACCCATGTTTTGGTTCAAGGTACAAGAATGCATGACATAGGTAAAGTTTTGCATAAAGCTAGTTTTGAGTGCAAGGACATGTTCAACATCCTATAAAGCATGCATCAAGAGAATTCAAGTAACCATGAGAACTGGTCACAGATATCAACATAAATAGATTGGGCACCAACCCATTTATCATAAACAGAGTGGGCACCAACCCATCTCAATCGTGTCAAGTCCTTTGACTTGATCCAAGACATCATCATCATCTCACACACACTGGGTTTGAAAACAAGTGGACGTAGCCCAAGAGCGGTTACCCAACTGTCCATGACCGTGGACACGGCTATTCGAATAGTTTTACACTCTGCAGAGGTTGCACACTTTACCCACTAGATCCGGGGAACTTCCGTGTCAATCCACGACCCGCGGTACCTCAAGTACCCGGGGTAAGCACCCGATCACTACCTTTCCCTAGCCGACACTAACATGAAGTCCACTCGATTGGCAGTAACCCCCGTGCCCAACATTTCACATAACATTTTTGTGGAGCCTCGCTCCCATATTCATCACATACCTCTGGCACGGGGTACCAACGGTGTGTTCGGTGCCCCATAAAGATGGTCATGGCCGCCCTATCTGGCACGACCCCGTCCCAAGAGAGAGCACCAACTCTCCCCCGTCACTAGTAATGCGGTCTCCAAGCTAGTATCGGCCTAGGTACTCAATAATGCCCTTTCCCATATAAGGGTAGAGTGGTCGCGCATGTAAGGTTGGAATAACGGTCGCAACTCCGACCAATCCGTTTTGAAAACAACACACCATTTGCTTGGCACACCACTTCGTCATCAAGTGGTCACCCATCTCATCATCTCCCTCGGGCATAAGTGGCACCCGACGGGGTTTTCAAAAGACTTTGAAAATATTTTGTCTCCATCACCATGCATATTCCCGTCCCTTTTGCGTAGCACTACTTAGCATCCTATCTACTCCCACCGGCATAACCCTCATGAGTTGGTAGGGCCATGCACAATGCAAGTATCAACAAGAAAACAACGGAGGCAACCAACCCACGTGGTTCACCATCTCACCATGATTCCGATGCAACAATAATGAAGAGCTATAAATGACATGCATATAAAGGGGTTTCATAGTCATGGTCAAAGGGCTGCTTGCCTTGGTTGACTTGATCTTCAAAGTCTTCAGGCCCTGCTCCTCCTTCTTCCTCAGCTACCTCGTCAAATACGGGATCTAACGTCGCAAGAAACAACGGGAAAAATAAGACAATAATAAAAACAGAAAAGTCAAAGTGCTTAGAAAAATGTCAACTTATTTTTGTTAAATACCAGGAGGAAAGCTAGGAAGGGGACAAGTCTTGGTTTTGGTTCTGGAGTAACAAAATAGGAGATATGGATTTTCAAAGGCCTATTTAAATGCTAAAATTCACATTTAAATATTTACAGAGAAGAAAAGGTTGTTGGATTTGAATGAAAGTTGCACCATTAAATAGGTTGCAATAATCTAGGAATATAGAAATTGGAATCAATTCATTTGGATATATATTCTGTCCTGTGGAATTTTTGGAAATAAGACAGAAAAGGAAAAAGAGAAACGGCGCTGTGCCACTGGGCCAGAGAGGCCACGGCAGCAGCAGGCCCAGGGGGGAAAACCCAGCCCACGCGGCCGCCACGTCAAGGCGTAAAGGCTGAATACGCCTTCAGCCCACGGCGGATCGGTCTTGTACAAGACGTTTTAAACTCGACGGTGGATCCCACCCGCCGTATGCGTGAGGTCGACGGGCGCCCCACGGCGGTCGCCGCTCACCTCCCGCCGAGAGAGACGCGAGCTCGCCGGGCGCGATCTGATACAGGCACGGAAGGTGCGGAGGCTACCGCTGACCTCGGGGCGAGTCGCGGTTCGTGGTGGTGGAGACGATCGCCGAGTGGCTCGCCGCGGGCGACGAGGTCCCGCGGCGAGGCGCCGGGCGTCGGTGGCTCCGCCGCTTCCGCTGCAAAACAAGGGGGAAAGAGAGGGAAAGAATCGGTGGCGCCTCGTTCCAGATCGAGAGAGCTGGGCGGAGAAGGCTGTACTGCCATGGACGCCGACGAGCCAAGGCGGCGGAGCTCGAGTTCGATCTCGAGCTCGGGTGGTTCTGGAGGTTGATTGGGTGTGTGGAGGAGCGACAGGGGGGAAGAGAGAGGCTCGGGGCTGCCTTATATAGGCTGGCCGAGGTCCACCGTAGGCGCGCCTCTGGGCGCCATGGATCGGCTCTGGTGGCCGTTGGAGGGGGAACGGGGCTGTCTATGGCGTTCGTGAGGATGGAGTAGGGCGCCAGGAGAAGGAGAGAGAGCGGCAGAGGCGCCTGGCGCCAAGCTGCAGTGAGGCCGGGCATTGGCCGAGCCGGGCGGCGCTGGGCACGCGCTGCAGGGGTGAGAGAGGAGAGACAAGGGGGCTGCACGGCGGCGTGTCGCAGACGCCGAGACACATCAATCGGGCGCGAGGGGAGGCACGAGGTGGTCGGGAGGCGCGGTGTCAACGGTCGGCGCTCTGTCAGCGCCCAGAGCGCGACTTTGGCCGGCACTCATGCTTTTCAGCAAGTCAAGCAAGGCCCACTTCTGTCTGGGAGCTACAGTGGGAGGGGCAAAACCAGGAAAGGGCCTTGGATGCTCTGGGGTGCAGAGGGGAGAGAGAGAGGCTGTGAGAGAGAGAGAGGGAACAGTTGTCCAGAGAGGACAAACGTGATTCCCCCCTTCTTCTACATTGCTTCCTCGGGTAGAAAAGCATCTAAGTGACAGAGGGGAGTGAGGAGGGGTTGTGGTAAAAAGATGAACTCAAGGAGATTAGTGAAAGTGGCAAAAATAGGCATTTTAGTTATCTGCCAGAAGGTGTTTGATGGAGTTTTGGAAAGGCTAATGACTTCCACTGGCCAAGATACTCCATGGGGTGAAATGTCACATATATTTAGGGCATTCCACCCATTTAGAGCTTATTTGGACAAAGTTGCCATTGCAACTCTTGCAAACCCTAGAAATGGGCAGAAATGGATTTGTGTAGATCCAGTGGAGTAGATCATTTCTCCTTGATGTACCACTAGGTGTGGTAGCCTTATTTGGTCATGTGATCAGGCTCACCAAAGTTGGGGTCTTGGAGAAAAAGTTGGTAGTGCAAAGTAGTTCAAATTTGATTCTGGTCAAAAAGGGTTTTGAGGCACTTTGACCAAGATCTCCTCTTCTCCAACCTGTGCCATTTGGTCTAGATGCATCATTGGACCCATGAAGCATGTTCACCAAGTTTGAGCACATTTGGACACATTTGGCAATGTAAAGTTGATCAAACTTCAGAATGGACAGAAATGGTTTTGAAGGGTTTTGATGATGTTATCTTGTTCTCCAAGTCATGAGACTTGGCAAGATCATCTACTATGTCATATGTGACATGATAGAATTTTCCTGGAATTTTTGAAGAATATTTCCTTTGTAAATATTTCAAAAGCTTGAAATATCCAGAAAGGGTTTTAGAGGGATTTGACCAATATTTTGAACATGACCATGTGTTGAAACTCTTATATATGGACAATATATGTCCTATGAGTTTCCTAAATTTTGTCAAATATTTTAAAACATTAAAATAATTTTTCCTATTAAAGACCATTTCTGGCCTTAAGAAAAGCTTTTAAATAAAATAGTAAAACAACTTTTAAAATTATATTTTTGTGGTTTCGGGTACCCTATATCTAATAGGAGTCAAATATATTTTTGGAAAGATGTTTACTACCCTTAATCAAGTACTTGCAGTGCAAACCTCAATTCAGGGGTTTTTGGAAAACTAAATTTAGAAAATACTTTCTGGCCAAATTATTTTTGTAAGAAAATTATATATTGCACTATACACATGGCATGGTCATTGGTCAAGAGCTTGGGGTAAGGAGATGAAATATAGAGGGTGGAGTAGTTGACTTCAAGAAGCACTTGAAAAGAATCACAGAGAGATAACCAACTCCAAATAAAAGCCAAACAATGCAAAAAGTTTTTGTTGGTCCAAATTTTCATGCTTCATTAAAGAAAAATGAAATGTTACAAAATGCAGGGTGTGACATAAATCTCATGAAGGTTTCCTACTAGGTTATGGCTCAAACTCTCACACTTACCGTGTCTACAACAATTTCACCCGAAAGGTTGAAGAGATGGTAGATGTGAAGTTTGATGAATCTAACGGCTTGCAAGTAGAGAAATTGCCAATTAATGTAGGTGACAAAGATCCTTCGGAAGCAATTCAAGACTTGGCAATTGGCAAGGTTCGTCCAACGGAGGTGAAGGAGAGTACCTCGTCCGTCCAAGTGGAAGCTTCAACTTCACAACAAGGTGAACCAAGAGTTGATGCGGAAGCATCCACAAGCGGCACACACCAAGATGAAGAAAATGAGGAAGTGCATCAAGATGAACATCAACAACCCCCTTCTCCACCACGACAAGAGAACGACAATGCCAACAATGAAGAAGGCCAAGAAGAAGAAGAACAAGTTGAAGAAGATGTTCAACGAAGACCCAAGCAAAAGCTTTCACTAGTTCGAGCAAGAGTTGCTAAAGATCATCCCGTCGAGCAAATATACAATGACATTCAAACCGGGAGAATCACTCGCTCTAAAAATCGTTTAGCTAACTTTTGTGAAAACTATTCTTTCATCTCTAGTATTGAACCTATGAAGGTCGAAGAAGCATTGGAAGATCCGGATTGGATAAACGCCATGCATGAAGAGCTACATAACTTTGAGAGGGATCAAGTTTGGACATTGGTTGAGAAGCCCGACAACAACCACAACATCATTGGTACCAAATGGGTGTTTCGCAACAAGCAAGATGAAGATGGACAAGTAGTTCGCAACAAAGCACGTCTTGTCGCCCAAGGCTACACACAAGTCGAAGGTATGGACTATGGTGAGACTTACGCCCCCGTTGCTAGACTTGAGTTCATTTGCATCTTACTTGCCTACGCTAATCATCACGATATTACCTTGTACTAAATGGACATTGTCGGTGTCAAAACCGGCGGATCTCGGGTAGGGGGTTCCGAACTGTGCGTCTAGGCGGATGGTAACAGGAGACAAGGGACACGATGTTTTTACCCAGGTTCGGGCCCTCTCGATGGAGGTAAAACCCTACTCCTGCTTGATTAATATTGATGATATGGGTAGTACAATAGTAGATCTACCACGAGATCAAGGAGGCTAAACCCTAGAAGCTAGCCTATGGTATGATTGTTGTTCGTCCTACGGACTAAAACCCTCCGGTTTATATAGACACCGGAGAGGGCTAGGGTTACACAGAGTCGGTTACAATGGTAGGAGATCTACATATCCGTATCGCCAAGCTTGCCTTCCACGCCAAGGAAAGTCCCATCCGGAAACGGGACGAAGTCTTCAATCTTGTATTTTCATAGTCTTGGAGTCCGGCCAATGATGATAGTTTGGCTATCCGGACACCCCCTAGTAGCCCCTGAACCAGGCTTCAATGATGACGAGTCCAGCACGCATATTGTCTTCGGCATTGCAAGGCGGGTTCCTCCTCCGAATAATTCATAGAAGATTTTGAACACCAGGATAGTGTCCGGCTCTGCAAAATAAATTCCACATTCCACTGTAGAGAGAATAATATTCACACAAGTTCAATCTGCTGACGTATCTCGCGGCATGACGTCACACCACGGCCAAGCCTTTACTCGAATCGTTTTTATTGTTCCACCTCAGCGCGTTTAGCGAAGTGGTTTCCTTGACACGTCTTGTCAAAGCAGAGATCGTGTCCCCTTATTCCGGGATTCTGATCAATACGGACGTGGGTAACCCAACCGCGCCATTGATTGTGGCGCTTGGGAGATAAGCGAGTTTTGTTGGGCTGGTGGGGACGCATAGTTTCGTCCGCCCATATATAAGGGGATAAGGATCCACCTTTTTACCTACGCCTTCTTCCTCCTTTGCTTATCCATCTCTGTGCACTCGAGCTCCAACGCCCAAGCCCGCACATGTCACCTTAACCTTCTCCAACCATGTCCGGAGCGGGAGGCAAGTGGATGGCCTCCTCCGTCACGGAGGGGCACATCAAAAAGCTGCGCAAGGCCGGATATTTGTCCAGCGATATCGCGCACCGGCTCCCCGACAAGGGTCAGCTCATCCCCACCCCCAGGCCCCATGAGAGGGTGGTGTTCCTTCCCCATTTCCTCCGCGGACTGGGCTTCCCACTCCACCCATTTGTCCGGGGGCTCATGTTCTACTATGGCCTGGATTTCCATGATCTGGCCCCGAACTTTATCCTCAACATCTCGGCGTTTATCGTCGTGTGCGAGGCCTTCCTCTGCATCCAGCCCCACTTCGGCTTATGGCGAAAGACATTTAATGTCAAGCCGAAGGTAGTGGGTGGCCGCCAAGCGGAGTGCGGAGGTGCCATGGTGGGCAAGATGCCCAACGTCACCTGGCTTGAGGGCGCCTTCGTGGAAACCATCAAAGGGTGGCAATCGGGGTGGTTCTATGTCACCGAGCCGCGGACCCTGCTGGGCAGCGCCCCCCGAATTCAGATCTGGCATCCCCACACGGCTCACCTCCAGGAAAGAGAAGGGCCTGTCGTGGGGCGATTCGGAGGAGCTGACCGGACTCCAATCCTGTCTCCAAACCCTGGTGAACAAGAAGCTCAATCTTGTCAACATAGTCCAGGTCATGCTCATCCGCCGGATCCTCCCATGCCAACAGCGGGATTTCAACTTGTGGGAGTTCGATCCGGCACAGCACCAGACCTTGAGCAGGCTCTTCGACACTATGTACGAAGAGGCCTAGAGGGTGCTGTTCAAGGGCACCGAGGCCCCCGCATCCGCTACTGAAGATCACGGATTCAGCTCGCAGCGTCAGGTTGGCGAGGTAAGCTATATTACCCTTTACGGGACACTTGTTTTCCATAGTTTGACTCTATGCGGGATCTCAACTCCCATTACCTTTAACAGGCCTGGCAGAAGACGTCCGGACAGGTTAATTGTCCGGCTCCCCTTCCAGAAGACCCAGCGGATGCCCGCTTGACAGGCTGCTGGTCCCGGCGCCTTTACGTGGTGCCGAGAAGAAGGCCAAGAAGAAGGCCACGGAACCCGGAGGAGTTCCCGCGCCAGTGTTATCGGACTCATCGTCCGATGACTCGGCGGACTCCTCCCACGAAGACGAGGAGGAGAAGAAGAGGCCTCTCCCGGGAGAGAAGAAGAGGAAGGCTTCCCCAACGGGGGAGGCCGAAGGGTCCAAGAAGGGAAGGACCCTGCTTCCGGACTGTTCCACCAACGCCGACGACGGCGAAGAGGAGTGGCCTTCTAGGGCCAAGCCCCTGGCGAGATTGTAAGTGTACGGATTCCAGAATAACTCATGATTTTTCTTTCGTTGCATAGTGTCTTCTAACGCCGAATACAACCATGTAGTCCGCCCAAGGACGATCTCCCCACTTCGTCGAGCGGGTCCCCGGGTTCGTTGGATGTGAATAGCGCTTCACTTCCGACCGCCTCCTCCCCCCGTGACGCAGACGACGCCGAGGTGGGGTCCCAGAAGGGGACCAGCCAGGAGGAGGAGGCCCCGGAGGTGCCGCAGGGCAATCTCCCGGACTTTGGACCGGACTCCGCACCGGAACCTTTGGTGGTTCCAAAGTCCGGCGGGCGGCCCCTACATGAGAAGGGCGAGACAGTGACGCAAGTGGCCTCCATCCAACCGGAGGCGCCGGATAACTTGCTGGAGGCGCTTCCATCGAGGAGGAGCACCGCACTGTCATGAGTGCGGTGATTCAGAAGGTTCAGTCCGCCAAGAGCGGGCTGACCGAAGCCTACACCAGCCTTCTAACAGGCTTTGAGGTATGTGATTAAGATATGTAAAAATAGTACCGCATAGACAGTAGCCCCTGATGCTCAGTTCGTTGTTCGGGCAGAAAAGCCGAACTGAGGATCTAATAAGATATACGCAGGAGTCTAACACAAATATGTCAATATGGGAATGCAGGCTGCGCTGCTGACCTCTGCCGCACTGACTGCAGAGGTCAATGCCTTAAAGAAGTGCCTCGAGCGGTCCGAGATCGTGCTCGGCCGTGCCAAGAAGCAGCTCGAGGACAAGGAAGGTAAATAACACCTTATTAAAGATGTACCTTATAGAAAAGGATTTTGGTTGTAAAAAATGACAGGAATAATGTGGGTACTCCAGGGGCTACGAACGAGGTGGCGACCCTGAAGGAGGCGGTGTCCGCGGCCGAACGCAATGCAGCCGCGGAACGCACCGAGCGAGATAAGCAGGAAGCGCAGGTGGCGGAGGTACGGCAAGAGCTCCAGGCTCTCGTGGAAAAACATGAGAGTCTGGAGCGTGACTCGAAGACTCGAGAGTCCGAGCTCGCGTCGGCTCTTGAGAGTGCCAAAGCCGCTAAGGCCGAAGCCCAAAAGGCCCTCCAGGAAATCGAGGCAGTAAAGAAGATAGCGGCGGGTAAGGCATTCTTCATGCAAAGCAAGCATGTAAAAGTGAATTACTTGTTACTTACCCAAATTCGGAGCTCTCCAGGATTGTTTTCCCGCCGTTTGCTATTTTTCTCGAGAGAAGCCACTAGTGAAACCTACGGCCCCCGGGTTTCTTTTCATCATATTTGCCTTTGTGATCTATTTTCTTTTGCATTTATTTTCAGATCTATTAAACCAAAAATATAAAAATACCTTGCTTCAATTTATTTGTTCCGCGATCTATTTATCATATCTACCACTTTTACCTCACATTATTTGCCTATCTTGAGGCACCATACCCGAAAGGGATTGACAACCCCTTTAACATGTCGGGTTGTGAGTATTTGTCATTTGTGTGCAGGTGTTGTTTACTTGGTGTGAGGAGATTCTCCTACTGGTTCGATAACCTTGGTCTCATCACTGAGGGAAATACGTACCATTGCTATACTGCATCATCCCTTCCTCTTTGGGGAAATACCGACGTAGTTCTAGCAGACATCAAAAGGAATTTATGGCGCCGTTACCGTGGAGGATCTTCAACATCAACCAGGTTCCTAGTCACAAACCTCATCTTCTCGCAATTTACATTATTTTCCATTTGCCTCTTTTTTTCCTCTCCCCCACTTCACAAAAATTTGCCGTTTTATTCGCCCCCTTTTCCGTTCGTTGTTTTCTCGTCAGATATGTTTTTGAGTGCAATCTTGTTGTGAAGTCATCATGACTCAAGAGAACACCAAGTTGTGTGATTTCTCAAATACCAACAACAATGATTTTATTAGCACTCCGATTGCTCCTCCCGCCACTAGTGCGGAGTCCTGTGATATTAATACTGCTTTGCTGAATCTTGTCATGAAAGATCAATTTGCTGGTACTCCTAATGAGGATGTCGCGTCCCATCTTAACACGTTCGTGGAATTATGCGATATGCAAAAGAAAAAAATATGTGGAAAATGATGTTGTGAAGTTGAAATTATTTATGTTTTCTTTCTGAGATCATGCAAAAATTTGGTTTTCTTCTTTGCCTCGCAATAGTATCAATTCTTGGAACAAGTGCAAGGATGCTTTATTACTAAGTATTTTCCGCCCGCAAAACTTATTTCCCTTAGAACCCAGCTCATGAATTTCAAGCAACTTGAACATGAGCATATTTCACAATCTTGGGAAAGGATGAAATTGATTCTAAGGAATTGCCCAACTCAGGGGTTAAATCTTTGGATGATCATACAAAAATTCTATGCGGGATTGAATTTTGTTTCTCGTAATCTTCTAGATTCCGCCGCGGGGGTACTTTTATGGAAATTACTTTGGGGGAAGCTACTTAATTTCTAGACAATATTATGGCAAATTACTCACAATGGCATGCCAAAAGAGCTCCTACTAGTAAAAAAGTCAATTCGGTACAAGAAATAAATTCTTTGAGTGAAAAAGTTGATGCTCTTATGAAGTTGGTTGCTAATAAAAGTGCTCCTGTTGATTTTAATGATGTGCCTTTGTCTACTTTGATTGAGCAAAATAGTGATGCCATAGATGTGAATTTTGTCTCGCGAAACAATTTTAATAACAATGCTTATAGAGGTAATTTTAATCCTAGGCCTTTTCCTAGTAATTCCTCCAATAACTATGGTAATTCCTATGGTAATCCAACCTATATTAATAATAGAAACACCTCTGATCTTGAGATCAATATCAATGAATTAATCAATACGCAAAAAGCTTTCAACACTTTGATAGAAGAAAAGTTGCATAAAATTGATGACTTGTCTAGAAGTGTTGATATAATTTCTCATGATGTAGAAACTCTCAAGATGAAAAAATTTGTGCCTAAAGTTGAAGAATCAATTAAAGCTCTTTATGTTTCTATGGATTAAAGTAAGAAAAGAACCGCTATTCTTAGAGCTAAAATAGATTATTTTTTTTAGAAAAAGCGTTTTCTAGTGATTACTATCATAAAAATAATGAAGATCTTAAAATGATTGGTATTTCTTCTATTGATTCCTTGTTTAGTAAATTTAAGATTGATGAAAAAGGACTGGAGAAGAGTCAACTTTAGTTATAAGACGTCACTATGATTCGAAGGGTGAAAATCTTGTTGAGAAAATTGATAAAAGTGGGTTTGAAGAGGTCAAGACTTTAACTAGTGATGTGTCCACTATTTTGGATTACAAAGACTTTAATTATGATAGTTGCTCTTTGGTTGATTGTATTTATTTGATGCAATCCATGATAAATTTACCCCATGCTTATGAACAAAATAAAGCTTTTACTAAACATATTGTTGATGCCATGATGAAAGCTTTTGAAGAAAAGTTGGAATTAGAAGTTTCAATTACTAGGAAATTGCATGATGAGTGGAAACCTACTATCAAAGTCAAGATTAAAAATTATGAGTGTTTTGCTTTGTGTTACCTGGGTGCTAGTGTTTCTACAATTCCGAAATCTTTATGTGATGTTCTTGGTCTTACCAATATTGAAGAATGCTCTTTAAATTTGCACTTAGCAGATTCTACTATTAAAAAGCCTATGAGAAGAATTAATGATGTCCTTATTCTTGCAAATAGGAATTATGTGCCCATAGATTTTATTGTTCTTGATATTGATTGCAATCCGTCTTGTCCAATTATTCTTGGTAGACCGTTTTTACGTACTATTGGTGTCGTGATTGATATGAAAGAAGGAAATATTAAATTTAAAATTTCCACTAAGGAAGGGAATGGAACACTTCCCTAGAACAGGAAATAGGCCACCATATGAATCAATCATCAGGGCATCTTATGGATCTAGAACCAAAGATGACAAAACTTAGATCATACGTGTTATGGCTAGCTAGGGGCGTAAAATGATAGCGCTTGTTGGTAGGCAACCCAATGAATAATTTTTTTGCTTTTTTCTTTATATTCTTGTGTGTTAGCACAATTATGCTACTGTTATGATTGTGTTTTTGTGTTTTAATAAGTCTTTGTGCTAAACAAGGCCTTTAGGAAGATTTGGGTGAAAGTTGATTTGATCTTGCTGAAAAACAGAAACTTTTACGCTCACGAGATTATTTTTCATTTTCAATAGAAGAGGGATTTTGAGTTCATTCTGTTTGAAGAAGATTAATAGACAAATTTCTCACGTCCATAAATTTATATCATAATTTGTGGAGTTACCGAAGTATTCAAAATATTCAGATTGCTTAAGACTGTTCTATTTTTGACAGATTTTGTTTTCTTTGCATTGAGTGCTTGTTTTGATGATTCTATGGTTTTCTTTGATAAGTTTTCGCCATAGAAAAGTTAGAATACAGTAGATATAATGCAAAAACAAAATAAAATAGGTAGTCAACATTACTTATAGTAGTGGTTTGCTTTCTTATACTAACGGATCTCACGAAGGTTTTGTTGGAGTTTTGTGTGATTGAAGTTTTCAAGTTTTGGATGATCTTACGATGGATGAAGGAATAAGGATTAGCAAAAGGATAAGCTTGCAGATGCCCGAGGCACCCCAAAATAATATTCAAAGAAGTACCAATCAACTAAGCTTGGGGATGCCCCCGAGTGGCATCCCCGTTTTCTTCTAACAACCATTGGTATTTTGCTTGAAGCTATATCTTTATTCGTCACATATTATGAGTTTTGCTTGGAGCGTCTTGTATGATATGAGTCTTTGCTTGTTTTGCTTTTTGTTCTAAGTCTTGAATCCTTGCTGAACACACCTTTTTGATAGAGCCAAAAATTATGCTATGCTTGCTCCTATGCTTCACTTAAATTTTTAGAGCCATGGATTTGCTCTAGTGTTTCACTTATATATTTTTGAGCACGGCGTGCTTTGTTAATTTTGAAGAAATGCTCTCATGCTTCACTTAGATTTATTTGGGAGTTAGTAAAATTTTCATAAATTCTCTCTTGCTTCACTTATATTATTTTGAGAGAAAGAAAAAAATTATGCTCATGATCTTCACTTATATTTGTTTGAGCTTATCAAAAGCAACATATAAAAATAGTCCCAAAGTGATAGATATCCAAGGAGGATATAATAAAAACTTTCATGAAGATCATTGGACAAAATAAACTTGATTCATAGTAATGGTTTTGAGATATGACGATATGATATGTGAGTCATGTTGATGAGTAATTGTGCTTTAGTAAGAATATTGATGTTAAGGTTTGTGATTCCCTATGCATGTACGAAAGTCAATAGTTATGCAATGAAATTTATATCCTACTTATGGTGCATTATTCCGTGTTACTTATGCTTAATGCTTGGGTACGAGATTTTTCGCTTTTTGGTTGGTCGCTTCTCAATCTTTTTGCTAGCCTTCATTTTGCACTAAGTATGATCACAACTTGTGCATCCAAAACCCTTTAAACCTGTTTTTGCCTTATGAGTTCACTATACCTACCTATATGCGGTATTTCAATGCCGTTCCAAGCAAATTTGCATGTGCCATCTCTCATTTTCAAAATAAATTTCTCTTTTGTGTGCTCTACCGCTCGCGAGGCAGTGAAGGGTGACCAATATTTTCCATGCTAGATGTGTTATTCTCACGATGAGTGTTTATTCACTTGTCATTGCACGAGAGTACATCAAAGGTATTAGGGATGCCCACTCTGAATTTACTTTATGTTTTCAAATAATAAATTCCTTGGAAAGTGTTGGTATGGAGGGCACATGTGGATATGGTTAGCCATGGAAAGTGAAAGTAATGGTGGAAAAAGGAATAAACTTTATTTTCTGTTTGGGAACCGCCTGTGATGTATCTTGTATGGAAAGTGTTGGGATCTCTAAGTCATTTTCGTTGGTGGGAAAAGTATGCCTCTCAAAAATACTTTTATCTCTCAATTTAAGCTTTGAGCTCTAGCACCTCTACAAATCCCAACTTCCCTCTGTAAAGGGCCTTTCTTTTACTTATGCAATTTTTATTTTGAATTTGAGTCTCCATCTTCTCTTATAAAGCACCAACTAAGGGGCACTGCACTACAAAAAATACACTTCCGTGATGATATGTGTTTATCATAGTAGGTCACGTTTCCTATCATGCATGTACATCCATGATAATTTTATGACAGAATCAAGATAGTCATACCTGTGTTGTCGTAGAAGTGTTCCATGACATTACCAAAATTATCATCACGGAAGTGTCCACTTCCATGACGATAAATGGCGCGTCATAGAAGTGCTTTCGTCAAGGGTGACCGACACGTGGCATCCACCGTAACGGCTCGTCGTTAAGCTATCGGGGCCGGTTATGGATCCCATAACCCGTTAACAGCCCCGACCAATGGGGATTTTCCACATGTAAAATCATCATTGGCTGGAGGAAACACGTGTCGGCTCACCGTTGGGACAGATGTCATCCACTCATTGGACCAAAGGCGCCTATGATACGTCGACACGTGGCACGGCTCAACAGAAGCCCATTCCTGTGAAAAGGCCAGGCCGTTTGACTTGGTCAAAAGGTGGCGGGCCGGCCCATGGAAAGCCTATTAACGGCATGTTCGCATATAGCCCATTTGCAGCCCGCTAACCTAGGGCCCATTAGAACCTATCCGAATTAGGCCCAGTAGCGTCATCTGGGCCGTCCAATATGATTTCCAGCCCGTTTTAACTTTCGGCCCATGTATGGCTCATGACGTCTTTCGGCCCATATGAGGCCCTTTGTAACTCTTGGCCCATTAACGGCCCGTGGTGAAACTAGCCCGTAATGAACAGTGTATCACTTTATACCCATTAACGGCCCATTATTCCATTGGGCCGTTTCCAGCCAATGTTATCTTTCGGCCTTCTCGGGGCTCATTTATTCTTGGGCTCATTTCAAAGATTCGTTACTTACACCCCATCGTAATTTTTCGCTTGGGCCAAATTCAGCCCGTGGTTACAGTCGGCCTGTTTGTAGCCCGTTAATACGTTGGGCCGTTTCCATAGCGTCATCAAATACGGCCGATTAACACGGCTCATTATGGCCGGTCCATGAACGGACGATTCCAACTCTAGACCATTTACGGCCATAATGCGGTCTGTTATTGGCCCATGTTTGGCCAATCGATCATACGGCCTGTAGAAGGCCCATTGATGATACGGCCCGTAGAAGGCCAATTGTGTCTACGGCCCTTAGAAGGCTCATTGTTTCTACGACCCGTAGAAGGCCCACTGTTTCTATGGCCCGTAGAAGGCCATTGTTTCTACAGCCCGTAGGAGGCCCGGTGTCACTACAGCAAATATGTAGCCCATGGTTATTGTGGCCTAGTTTTTAAAAAAATAGGTTATTACGGCCACTAGCAAACCATGGAAAAAGAACTGCGCTGACTACAAGCAAACAAGTAAACAAGACAACAAGGAAATAAATAAGCAAGCAACTTACACTAGGCTATCACGCCTATTACACATATTACATCCACTAGGCATCAAAGTTCGCCACCAGTGCAAATATAGGGAACAAAGCAGCATATCATATACACTGGCTGTCAAAGTTGCCGACCAGTGCTAATAAACACCGTAGCAAAACAAGTCCAGAACAGAAACCACTTAAGAAGATCTCAAGAAACAATATCATGGGCACCCATAATGCTGGGAAGATGCTTAGCAAGCTTATTAACTTTCTCTTGTTTGGCGCTAAAATCCTCCAGCGCTTGTTGTTTGCACCACAAAGTATGCATCTGAATTCTACAGGGACTTCCTCAGTCCTTCAGTTTCCTGCCATAGAAAATCCAACCAATGTCTTTCAACTTGAAGTTCAGACTCAAGAAGACGAATTGATTCAGGCAGCAAGTTCGAAGAGCTTGTGCCAGCAGTAGTGGCCAGTAACTCGAACACTATATCAAGATAGGACTTTTGGGTTCTCTCACTGTCGTCAAGATAGTTTTTATCAACTTTCTTGGAGACCAATAGGGATGTCTCACTATCTTGAACCTTATTTGCATTACTTCCTTTACTATTGCATAACGGGGTACTGTTCTCCAATATTTTGTCCGCATTCTAAAAGAGAAACAAGCAGACACATCACATGTTTACCATGTTGTATATGAAACTCATTTTGGTAAATCAGTTCAGTAGTAAAGTGGACAGGATCACAGCATGAAACAAACATATATCTATGTACGATGGTCACTTTATGGTCTATATCATTCTAGTTTTTGTTGCCAAATCAAGATAGAGACATAGTTCAAATAATCTTTGTTCAAGACAAAGCAGAATAGACAGAATATAAGTGTGGGAAACTATAGAGCAATAACAACACTTGTAATTTGCATGACATGAGAACATAACTATTTATTCACTTGAAATTGAAATCAACATAGAGCAAGTTACAACAACAAATTAGTTAAACAAACATTAAACACTTTTAAAACATACATGTTGCGCCATTGGAGTTTCAATTCCATCCTTCAAATTTGAAAATAGTTGGTATGAGTAAATACAATGATGCAAGAGCAAAGGAGTATGAACCATAGCTACAGAAGCTGATCTGAGAACAATTCTTCTTCTCCTTTAAGCGTCGAGTTGGGATTCAGAGTGGTGGTCCTCATGCTTTGGGCACTGCAGTTCCCTTACTAATTACTCGTGTTTGGGTGCTCTATGGTGGAGACGGTGCTGTGTCAAATGGAACTAGGTTACTATCTGCTGGGGTTGGGGTTAGAAGGGGTGTAGTTGGTTCTATGTCCAACTAGGTAGGGGTACAATCAGCAGGAGTCTAGGTTATGTGTGGTGGGGCTGGTTCTTCGGCAAGTACAACCGTGGTTCTATCTACATCAACTGGTAGCACTATCTTTTCTGAAGACCGTGTTGTTACTCCCTTAGATAGTGCCATCACCCTCTCCAATTAAAATGGCTGATAAATAAGAAAAGTAATTGAATGAACAGACATTGTATGATAGACATGTGAAATGGATAGTGGGGTATAAAAGAGGGCATGAAATAATTCACATTTATGTTGTTTAACCAAACAGGATAGCATGACACAATTTCACATATATGATGGCTAACTAAACAGGATAGCATGACACAATTTCACATTATGATGGCTAACTAAAAAAGATGGAAAGACATAGTTCAAAATATGATGACTATGTAAACAGGATGACATGATATAACTATATAATGTGTTTATTAAATAGGTTGGCATACCATAATTCACATACATGCCGCCTATGGAAACATGATAGCATGATATAGTTCACGGATAGAATGACATAATTCAAGATATGATGATTGTAAACACTAATCATGATGAGATGATATAACTATATTATGTATTTATTAAATGGTTTGCCATGCCACAATTCAGATAGATGTTGTGTATGTAAACATGATGGCATGATATAACTCAAATATATGATTTATGTAGTAAGCAAGTAAGCAGATGGCAATCTGTATATGATGTAAAAACTAAGCAATGCAAGACAACATGCATGACATGGGCAATATAACCCTGCCTAGTTTGAGCATAGACCTCAGGGGGGAAATAGGACTGGTCATCAGTCTCTGAATCCTCCTGTGAGGAGCTCTCTGTAACCAGCAAGATGTTTGCTTCATCAGGTAGCATTGTCTGCTCTGAATACTTTGTTTTCACTACAGATACTTCCATCACCACTTCAAATGGCTGATGCACAGGAAGAGTAGTTGAATATACAAACATTGTCGACAAATGGAACACGTAATACAAAAAATGATAGCATGATATATTTCACATACATGATGATTGGCTAAATAGCATGGCATTGCATAATTCACATATATAATGCCTTTGCAACAATATAGCATTGCATAATTCACATATATAATGTCTTGCAACAAGATGGCAATGCATAATTCACATATATGGTAATTAGACACTAAACGGGTGGCATTCACAAAAAGCATGTCTAAACTAATCAAATGACATATCTATGCAAGACACCATATGCATGATATGAGCAACATAACCCTGCCAAGTTAGAGCACACACCTCGGGGGGGGGGGGATAGGAATGGTCATCTGTCTCTGAATCCTCCTCTGAGGAGCTATCTGTAACCAGTGAGATATGCACTTCATCAGATAGCATAGTCTGCTGTGAAGACCTTGTTTTCACTCCAGAATTTTCCATCGCCGTGTCAAATGGCTGATGCACACGAATTGTAGTTGAATGTACTAACATTGTTGACAAATGTAATACGTAAAGAAAAAAGGATGGCCTGATATAATTCACATATAAGATGACTGGCTAAGCAGGATGGCATTGCAAAATTCACATATATGATGCCTGGATAAACAAGACGGCGTTGCATAATTCACATAAATGATGAATAAAACTAAATAGATGGCATTCACACAAAGCATGTCAAAACTAAGCAGATGACATATTTGATGTATAAAGTAAGCAATGCAAGGCACCATATGCATGATATAACCAACATCAGCATGCCAAGTTAGAGCGACGTCTACATGTTAAATAGGAGTGGTCTTCTCCTTCTGAATCCCCCTCAGAACAGATATCTTCCTCTCGATTACAATCCAAAATGGGTGGAGGCGGGGGCTGCCTTTGCTCCCACAATGGAGCGACGTCTACATGAAATTTTATTGCCACGCAAGGCTCGTCTCTTTTGCTCTACATGTTCAGTTCCATTGTGTATAATAACTGACATGCATAGGAATAAAACATAATAAGATTATGTAAGGAGTGCATGCAGAAGTCCAGGGTGGTGGTAGCAACCTGTGGATAGACCCAAAACCAATGATAGCAGGGAGATAATGGCTTCAATTAAAAAATACAGATAATGGCTTCTTTACTGTTTGTTTCCCACCCAACATGAAACTCATAGTAGACACCAGAGATTAACTAGATAGTAGATAGATACTATTGATTGCGGCACCGATATGTACCCCAGAACCATTTAAAAACTCAAGTTTAACCATTAGTTTGGAGCTAACTCAGAGTCTAATCGGTGAACAACACGATAAAGTAGCATGTAATATTAAGCGATGCATAACGTAAGCAGGCACAAGAGAGTGCGACCTCTCTTGCAGACCCGTGTAGTCCTCGAGGTCATCTGCTCTTGTAATGCATTTGTCATGGCTGCCGGCAGTGGGGAAGAAGATCTAAGGCAGCGAAAGACAGTCTGGAGGTTGGATCCCTGCTGTGTTGGACCCTTCTGTCGTTGGAGCAGCTGAGCTGGGGTGGACGACGGCGCAGCAGGAGTGGGACAAACCGCGGAAGGTTTTCTTTAACAGCTATCTGTAAGAGAAGTAATTCTGTAAGGGCTCGTTTGAATTGGAGGATTCTAACAATGTAGGGATAGGAAATACAAAGTAATAGGATAAGAATGCACGTGGAAAACAGAGAATTAAAAACACAGGATTTCTACCAATCTGGGTGTTTGGTTCACAAGAAATTGGAAGATCACGGGATGCAAAGAAGCATGGTGAGATTAAGTCAAAGCACAAGAAAATGTGAGGTTATAATGCTATCATGCTATTATCTCTTAGTCTTGTGCTTCATGAATAGGAATTTGGAAAGGAGGACAAGTTGATATTAAAATTCCTATGGTTTTTCTTTCAAGGAGACACTAAAGGAACAAATCCTATAGTTTTCCTTTGCTCCATTCCTTTGAACCAAATGCATGAATAGTAGTATCGTAGGAAACTTTCCAATTCATATGTTTTTCCTTCACTTTTCTTTTCAAGCACTGGTGATTCTAGTAGGCAGGCTTGAGCAAGGAAAAGCCTACACTCAAAAAATGTTTTTGTGCTACTTCTACTACTTTGGACCCAGGCCACTGCCCTACTAGCTCAACTCCCAGGACCATCGACAAATGCACAGCTCAAAAGCGCAGAGATAAATAATGATGGCGTTGAAGAGAGTCCATCATGGATAGCTAAGTTTCCTGGTACCTCACTGCTTATCATATATTAGGAGAAACTAATTGTATTTCTTGTTACTGCATGTGCTCAGTGGACAATATATATTTCATGTAGAGTAAAAAAGAGATGCAACAAGTGTACAACCTCTTTTGCGAAGCCATGTCGATCTCACCGTGATTGGGTTGGTCGGTGAGGATGATCCGCCTGACTTGGCTGTCGAAGGAGGGGAAGAAGATCTTAGGCATCTTGAGATGGACCCGAGGTACTGCTCTGCTGTGATGGAGGGTTTTTTCGTTGAAGCAGCTCCGGTGAGTTGTACGACACCGAGGCTGAAGCAGGACAGGAGAGGCAACGTTAACCTGAGTGGAAATACCATCTCCAATAGACGACGTAAAATACATAACCACAAAGTGCTAGATGTAAAATACATCAGCCGCTCATCTCTGAACTTAATTGTCGAAACTGAATTTAACTGTCGAAACTGAACTTAACTGTCGAAACTGAATTTTGCTATCGAAACTGAATTTTACCGTCGGCCCGAACGCACTAGTAGCGAAAAGCAATGGCAGCAAGCTGCGAGAGCCGGGCAGCTGGTCGTAGCAAAGATCGGTGAGGCTACACCTTAGTCGACTGACTTTTTCATCTCTGGTCAGTCGATTTTCCAACCGTTGGATGCGAAATCAAGGGCCTACAGTTCATCTTCAACCTCCACCCCCCCTGAGCCGCCAACCACCACCGGCCAAACAGCCGCCCCCCGCCACCTGCGGCCCGCGGTGCGCCGCCCCGAAACCACTCCCCACTGCCGGTCCGCGCGCCCGCCATCCTCTACCCCCGTGTCGAACTTTTTCTCCGGCGATCCCCATGCCACCACCCCACCACCACTGTCAACCACCGCCCCCACCCTGAACCCTAAGATAGATAGTGGGGTACCTCTCCGGCGAGCCCCCTCAACATTGCGGATGGTTCTTCGTTAACTCCGGCGAGCCCCCCCCCCCACCCCCTGAAAATCGACTCACCCAAAAGTTGATTCAGTCGAATGAAGTGTAGCTAAATCGAAGCAGCACCACAAGCAAGAGCAAGAGCGAGAGCAGCAGCGCGAGCAAGATCAAGAGCAATAGCAAAAGCAGACCAGGCAGGGGACCGAGAGCAAGAGCAGAGCAGCAGCACGAGCGAGAGCTAAAGCAGCAGCAGCTCCTACTGACGTGGACGTCGCCACCAAGGGAGCGACGCCATGGAGGAAGTGGCCGGTGACGCCGCCGTGGATGGATCCGCATAATGTAGGCTCGGGACCGAGCGCCGGCAGCATCGTGAGATCGAATCAAGAAGAAAATGCGGCGATTAGTATACAACCTCTTTGGTGGCACCGATTAGGCTGTAGCTTCATCCGAGGAAACAGTGATGATGCTGCTCTTCGGGTGGTGCAGGTGAAGATGGTGATGTAGGAATGGAGGTGGCGTGAAAGACGAAGGGAACATCAGAGCAGCTCCTTGGAGGTGGAGGACGTGGTGGCTGAACCGGCGGGACGACAAGATCGACAAAGGATCCTCATCTCGTACGATGGATGAGGGACGTCGAGGTGTTTCTGTGGACGACGTCATCGGGGAAGAGGCTCCGGCTAGGTGGCGGACGGAGGAGGGTGTGGGGCTTCGCGGGTTTTCGTGGCCTCGGTGTACGAATGGTTGGGCGGATGGGATGGGAGTGGGGAACCATGGCTTAGGGACGCACTTGTCTGAAATGTGGGGTAAGTTACGAAAGTACCCCCATCGGTTTGAGCTAGGTGGTTCTTTTAGTTCAGGGGTATCACGGGCATTTCACGTGTCGGGATTTCATAGGAGGTGGGTGTTTTCGCGCGCGTTGTAATTTTGGAATAGCAAGGCGCGGGTTGAGATGGAGGGAGTTGTCGGAGCACAATGAGACAAAGATATATCTTACATATTTTGGGGTAACAAGTCGCAGGTTGAAATTTCTGGACAAGCCTAACGTGTATTGTACCAAATCAATTCGTACTTCCATCGACAAAAAAACAAAAATAAATCAATTCGTAGCACACAAGAGAGTCTAGTCCCGTGTACTGTACCAAATCAATTCACACTACAAATGTCATTCAAAACTTTGAATTCATGTTATGTTCAATTAAAATATTTCGCTACGTGTATAATGCATGCAACCTGCTACTCAAATGAACGTTTTAGTGCATTCCAAACGTATATACTACCACTTCAGTATAAACTAAATTTGAATTTGTTTCTCTATTTGAATAAGATCTACAATAATGATTGTTGTGAAGTCAAACCATTTGAATTTGTTTCTCTATTTTAATAAGATCTACAATCATCATTATTGTCAAGTTAAATGATCGTTTGTGTATTATCTTCACAGCACACCACATGACTACTCTCGAGTTAGATGTGAACTATGTGTACTATATGAACTCAAACTCGACTTTTTGAATCCACTTTATGTTGATTTCAAATTACAGTACATTTCAAGCTCTAGTTAGATCTTCATAATCTAAACCATGTCTCATATGTATAATGTGTTTATCACATAATGTATGCTGCCCGACCCCCTATGCCTACAAGTATTTAGATGTGAGTTGCAAACACCACACATTAGCACAAATTCAAATAAAATGTGAGATTGTTTGATATATAGTATTGTTTAGATTGTTTGATATTTAGTTGTAAGATGCAAACGCCACACATTATCACATTCAAATAAAATGTGAGACTGTTCGATGTATAGTATGGTTTAGATTATTCGACATTTAGCTGTGAGTTGCAAACTCCATGCATTATCACATTATGGTATAATAGGTGCAAAATCACAACACGCGTATCACCGCTATATTCATGCATGCATACATTTATAACACTATAATCTCCTATTCAAATATATGAATCCACTTTCATATCAAATTATGATCTTTGTTAGTCTCTTACACCCACACAATCCTCTAACCTTTGTAGCTAGCACTAACTTTCTCTCGCGCATGCAACCGCCCTCCTCTCCCTCCCCCTCCCTCAGCATTCTATCCATCGCTCCCATTCATTTTTTCTTTAGGTCGTTCTCCCACATTCTCCACAACTCCTTTTCAACACACACCGATCGATAAACCTCTCCAGCGATGTATGCCTACAACATACACACGAACCTTCCGTCTCCTCCTTTCTGTTTCCATGCCTCGTGTCTCTCATACGGTCCCACACACGTGTAAACTCTCGCCCCTCTTTTCATCGATCTCACAACCGCACACTCCTCCCTCTATCTAGCTAGTAGCTCGGCCTCTCACACCACCTCCTAGCTCCATTCTCTCTGTCTATCCTTCTCGCTGGACCTTATTTTCCTCTAAAAATGGATGTACATTGACCGATCTCCCCCTATACATATAGCTAGCTAGGTCCTTATAACTCATTTTCCCTACGCGTTGATCGATCTACCTCATTAGGTATGTCTCTCCCTTCCTCCGATAAACAACAGTTGATCTACCGATCTAGTTTGGTTTGCTTACCAAACACATGGTTCCCCTTCATCATCCATGCATGCGTCCCGACAGATCTATCACGCACAAGCACACATAGAAACACATCCCCACTCTTATTGATAATATTGCAGTTCTACCCTCAGTTTGTCTAGTAGGCCTCTCCCACCATCTTATAGAAGCAACTCCATCACCAATCCAACACTCTACCCCTACCCCTCCCTCTCCTCTCTCTCTCTCTCTCTCTCTCTCTCTCTCTCTCTCCCATCCTATTTCCCTTCCTTTAGTTATGTATGGATGTCGACCGATCTCCCTCAAGACATAGTTGGGTCTCTCCTTATCAACACATATACAAGTCGTTCAACCTCTCTAGTTAGGACTCTGCCTCCCCCTCCCCCACCCTCACCCCACACACACACACCGATACATCGAGCGCTCTAGTCATGTCTCCCTGCCACACACAAACTTGCATGTGCCCTCTGACGTTCTGGTAGGTCAGTCGCCTTATATCTTTGACTTGCACACACACAATTTAGATGGCTCTCTTCATCTATCTCGCACCCACTCACTTGATCCTCTCTTCGACTCTATCGATATCTACGAGCCCTCTCTCTCTTCTCGTGGATCGCCCCCTCTATAGTGGCGGCTCCAGGAATTTGCAATTGGGTATTCATGTGTATTCATTTTGCCAAAATCATTGCTGTTTTTCAAAAATTGTCACTCTTTTGCCAAAATCAACACTGTTTTGTAAAAATCATGGGTATTCACATGAAGACCCAAGAATACCCCTAGCGCCGCCCCTGCCCCTCTATATATGATATGGATAGGCCTCTATTTCACACACATTGCATGCAAAATTTTGTGTGAGATGTCATCGACACATATTCCCACAAATACATTCACGAAATCACACCCCCCAAACAAAAAACACTCACGAATGCACACGCCATCTGTCTAGGCTTGTATATCTCTCACACACACCCACGTAGGTGGGGGACATGCATGAAGAGAAGAGGTGCACGCACGGTGCACGTACTCCCGTCTCTTTCCCAACCACACCCGCACGTGTACACGGTGGAGCTCATTTCTATATGAAAAGCCAGCCCACGTGGTAATTTGACACGTGTACTGGTTGTCCACTCGATGGAGGATCGTCTACCACGGGTGAACAAACAAATTGCGACTTGACGTGTTATGTTAAAAGAGAGGCAAACCATGTGGGGCCTACCTTAGAGGCAAGGCTCTGTACACTGGAGTACTTTTGATGTGTCTCGTCAACTCGCAGAACGAGGAGAAGCTTCATTAGTACGTCGTCTCCCCTGCCCACGGGCGTGGTGGCTCGTAGGCTGAGGTGAAGCTTGCTTACTAGTACGCCTTACGCCCGCTCCCTCGTCCACGCGCGAGGTGGCTCGCAGGACGAGGAGAAAAATTTACTACTCCCTCCGTTTACTCCTCGTCCCTACCTTGGTTAGAGAGATTATCATATTGTTTGGAATATATGTCCTTTAGTAGATTTCAATATGAACTACTAGTACATACTCCAAACGCTGATGTATATAGACGTATTTTAGAGTGTAGAATCACTCATTTTGCTTCGTATGTAGTCCATATTGAAACGGGCGTAATAGTATGCACTCTCCCGTGCCCCTCAACCCTCGCCCATGTGGTGAACGTGCAGCAATTCATTCAGTCTCATATAGCCAGAATGATATATACTTCAGTACCATTATTGCTCGACTTCTCGAAGAGGCGAAGAACCAATCGCAACGTTAATATTTTGGAGAAGCCAAGTGCAAGGTTTATAGGAGAATGAGTAGTAGGTGCCGCGTCATTTATAAATAAAGTTTTTTTTCTTCAGTGGCACATACGCAATATAAATAGGTTCATATGGAGAGAAAAGGAAACCGCTCCACTATATACATAGGCAGGACGAGACTACACTGTTGCTTGCTGGGGTTGCTCTCTTCACACTCTCTTGCACAAAATGTGTATGGCCACATCTCTACCATCTTGGCAGATCACGTCCGCCAGGGGAAGGGGTGGATGCTTAGTGTAAATGCGGTCGCCGTCACTGAGGTGAAAACCCACTGTCGGCACGTCCAGATCAGGGGTCCCCGCCGTTCTCTCTCACAAAGTCGGTGAGGTTGCCTTCGTACCTTGCTATCTGATACGTCTCCAACGTATCTATAATTTTTTATTGTTCCATGCTATTATATTACCCCTTTTGGATGTTTATGGGCTTTATTTTACACATTTATATCATATTTGGGACTAACCTACTAACGGGAGGCCCAGCCCGTATTGCTGTTTTTTTGCCTATTTCAGTATTTCGAAGAAAAGGAATATCAGACGAAGTCCAAACGGAATGAAACCTTCGGGAGCGTGATTTTTGCAACGAACGTGATCCAGAGGACTTGGAGTGCAAGTCAAGAAACAGTCAAGGCGGCCACGAGAGGGTAAGGCCCCCCCTATAGGGTGCGCCCCCTGTCTCGTGGGCCCCTCGGGCGGCCACCGACGTACTTCTTCCTCCTATATAAGCCTACGTACCCTGAAAACATCCAGGGAGCCAACAAAACACAATTTCCACCACCGTAACCTTCTGTATCTGCGAGATCGAGCCTTCGTCGGCGTTCCGCTGGAGGGGGAATCGACCATGGAGGGCTTCTACATCAACACCATAGCCCCTCTGATGAGTTGTGAGTAGTTTACCACAGACTTTCGGGTCCATAGTTATTAGCTAGATGGCTTCTTCTATCTTTTTGGATCTCAATACAATGTTCTCCCCCTCTCTTGTGGAGATCTATTCGATGTAAACTCTTTTTGCAGTGTGTTTGTCGAGATCCGATGAATTGTGGGTTTATGATCAAGTTTATCTATGAATAATATTTGAATCTTCTCTAAATTCTTTTATGTATGATTGAGTTATCTTTGCAAGTCTCTTTGAATTATCAGTTTGGTTTGGCCTACTAGATTGATCTTTCTTGCCATGGGAGAAGTGCTTAGCTTTGGGTTCAATCTTACGGTGTCCTTACCCAGTGACAGTAGGGGTTGCAAGGCACGTATTGTATTGTTGCCATCGAGGATAAAAAGATGGGGTTTATATCATATTGCATGAGTTTATCCCTCTACATCATGTCATGTTGCTTAAGGCGTTACTCTGTTCTTTGTGAACTTTATACTCTAGATGCAGGCAGGAGTCGGCCGATGTGTGGAGTAATAGTAGTAGATGCAGGCAGGAGTCGGTGTACTTGTTGCGGACGTGATGCCTATATACATGATCATGCCTAGGTAATCTCGTAATTATTCGCTTTTCTATCAATTGCTCGACAGTAATTTGTTCACCCACTGTAATACTTATGCTATCTCGAGAGAAGCCAGTAGTGAAACCTATGGCCCCCGGGTCTATCTCTTATCATATTTGCTTCCAATCTACTTTTATTTGCATCTTTACTTTTTGCATCTATATTATAAAATACCAAAAATATATTTATCTTATCATACTATCTCTATTAGATCTCACTTTCGCAAGTGGCCGTGAAGGGATTGACAACCCCTTTATTGCGTTGGTTGCAAGTTCTTTGTTTGTTTGTGTAGGTGCGTGGGACTTTTGAGGAGCCTCCTACTGGATTGATACCTTGATTCTCAAAAACTGAGGGAAATACTTACACTACTATTGCTGCATCACCCTTTCCTCTTCAAGGAAAACAAACGCAAGCTCAAGACGCAGCAAGAAGGATTTCTGGCGCCGTTGCCGGGGAGGTCTTCGCTCAAGTCAAGACATACCAAGTACCCATCACAAACTCATCTCCCTTGCATTTACATTATTTGCCATTTGCCTGTCGTTTTCCTCTCCCCCACTTCACCCTTGCCGTTTTATTCGCCCTCTCTTTCCCAATCTCCTCCTCTCTCTTTTGCTTGCCTTTTTCTGTTTGCTTGTTTGTTGGATTACTTGTTGCCATGGCACAAGATAATACCAAATTGTGTGATTTCTTGAATACCAATAATAACGATTTCCTTAGTAATCCGATTGCTCCTCTTAATGATGTTGAGTCTTGTGAAATCAATACTGCTTTGCTGAATCTTGTTATGAAAGATCAATTCGTCGGCCTTCCTAATGAAGATGCTGCTACTCATCTAAACAACTTTGTTGATTTGTGCGATATGCAAAAGAAGAAAGATATGGATAACAATATTGTTAAATTGAAGTTATTTCCGTTTTCACTTAGAGATCGTGCTAAAGTTTGGTTTTCATCTTTGCCTAAAAATAGTATTGATTCTTGGAACAAGTGCAAAGATGCTTTTATCTCTAAGTATTTTACTCCCGCTAAGATTATCACTCTTAGGAACGATATTATGAATTTTAAACAACTTGATCATGAGCATGTTGCCCAATCTTGGGAAAAAATGAAATTAATGATTCGCAATTGCCCTACTCATGGTTTGAATTTATGGATGATCATACAAAAATTTTATGCCGGTTTGAACTTTGCTTATAGAAATCACTTAGATTCGGCCGCGGGAGGCATGCTTATGGAAATCACGTTAGGAGATGCTACAAAACTTCTTGATAATATTATGGCTAATTATTCTCAATGGCACACCGAAAGATCTTCTAGTAAAAAAGTGCATGCGATAGAAGAAATCAAGGTTTTGAGTGGAAAGATGGTTGAACTTATGAAGTTGTTTGCTACTAAAAATACTCCTCTTGATCCCAATGATATGCCTTTGTCTACTTTGATTGAGAATAATAATGAATCTATGGATGTGAATTTTGTTGGTAGGAATAGTTTTGGAAACAATGCTTATAGAGGAAACTTTAATGCTAGACTGTCCCCTAGTAATTCCTCTAGTAATTATGGAAATTCATACAATAATTCTTATGGTAATTTTAATAAGATGCCCTCTGATTTGAGAATAGTGTGGAAGAATTTATTATTTCTCAAAAGAATTTTAATGCTTTGCTTGAAGAAAAATTGCTCAAAGCGGATGATTTGGCTAGGAACGTTGATAGACTTTCGCTTGATGTTGATTCTCTTAAACTTAGATCATCTTCTCCTAAGCATGATATCAATGAGTCCCTCAAAGCCATGAGGATTTTCATTGATGAGTGCAAGGAAACAACCGCTAGATTGCGTGCAAAGAAAGATTGCTTTATAAAAGCGTGTTCTTCTAGTTTCCATGAAAATAATGATGAAGATCTTAAAGTTATTGATGCGTTTCCTATTTGATCTTTGTTTGGCAATATGAATCTTGATAATTATGGGACTGATGATGAGTCACCTTTACCTAGAAGGCGTCCCAACAATTCAGAGTTTTTAGATCTTGATGCTAAATTTGGTAAAAGTGGGATTGGAGAGGTCATGACTTTAAATAGCATTAAACCCACCATCTCGGATTTCAAGGAATTTGATTATGATAATTGTTCTTTAGAAGGTTGTATTTCCTTGTTGCAATCCGTCGTTAATTCTCCTCATGCTTATAGTTAAAATAAAGCTTTTACCAAACATATCATTGATGCCTTGATGCAATCTTATAATGAAAAACTTAATTTGGAAGTTTCTATACCTAGAAAACTTAATGATGAGTGGGAACCTACTATAAAGATTAGAATTTAAGATCATGAGTGTTTTGCTTTGTGTGATTTGGGTGCTAGTGTTTCCACGATTCCGAAAACTTTATGTGATATTCTAGGTTTCCATGATCTTGATGATTGCTCTTTAAATTTGCACCTTGCGGATTCCACCATTAAAAAGCCAATGGGAAGGATCAATGATGTTCTCATTGTTGCAGATAGAAATTTGGTGCCCGTAGATTTTATCGTTCTTGATATAGATTGCAATCTTTTTTGCCCTATTATTCTTGGTAGACCTTCCCTTAGAACGATTGGCGCGATTATTGATATGAAGGAAGGGAATATTAGATTCCAATTTCCCTTAAAGAAAGGCATGGAGCACTTTCCAAGAAAGGAATTCAAATTACCTTATGAATCTATCATGCGAGCTACTTATGAATTTAGTGCCAAAGATGGCACTACTTAGATCTATCTTCGCTTTTATGCCTAACTAGGGGCGTTAAACGATAGCTCTAGTTGGGAGGAAACCCAATTTTCTTTGTGTTTTTGTTTTTGTTTCTGTTTAGTAATAAATCTTGCATCTACCTTCTGTTTAGATGCGTTTTTATCTTTTAATTAGTGTTTGTGCCAAGTAGAACCTATAGGATAACCTCTGATGATAGTTAATTTGATTCTGCGGAAAAACAGAAACTTTGCATGCACGAATTTAGTTTTGTTAACTCACAAAAACGTGATTTTGCATTGATTCTTTTTGCTTCTGATCGGTAGACAAATTGTCCAGGACTTCCTATTTAGTAGGATTTTTGGAGTTCCAGAAGTTTGTGTTAGTTACAGATTGCTACAGACTGTTCTGTTTTTGACAGATTCTGTTTTTCGTGTGTTGTTTGCTTATTTTGATGCATCTATGGATAGTAAAATAGTTTATAAACCATAGGGAAGTTGGAATACAGTAGGTTTAACACCAAAGAAAATAAAGAATGAGTTCATTACAGTACCTTATGTGGTGGTTTTGTTTTCTTTCACTAACGGAGCTTATAAGATTTCCTGTTGAGTTTTGTGTTGTGAAGTTTTCAAGTTTTGGGTAAGATTTTATGGACTATGGAATAAGGAGTGGCAAGAGCCTAAGATTGGGGATGCCCATGGTACCCCAAGATATTCAAGGATAGCCAAAAGCCTAAGCTTGGGGATGCCCCGGGAAGTCATCCCCTCTTTCGTCTTTGTTCATTGGTAACTTTACTTGGAGCTATATTTTTATTCGCCACATGATATGTGTTTTGCTTGGAGCGTCGTGTATTATATTAGTCTCTGCGTTTTTTTAGTTTACCACAATCATCCTTGCCGTACACACCTTTTGGGAGAAGCCTACTCGATTAGAATTTGCTAGAATACTCTATGTGCTTCACTTATATCTTTTGAGCTTGATAGTTTTTGCTCTAGTGCTTCACTTATATTTTTTAGAGCACGGTGGTGACTTAATTTTTAAGAAATTGCTAGTCTCTCATGCTTCACTTATATCTTTTTGAGAGTCTTTTAGAACAGCATGGTATTTGCTATGGTTACAAAGTTGGTCCTAGAATGATGAGCATCCAAGTTGGGTATAATAAAAACTATCATAGAAAGTGAATTGGATGCTATGATAAATTTGATGCTTGATAATTGCTTTGAGATATGGAGGTTGTGATATTAAAGTCATGCTAGTTTAGGTGATTATGAAAAATACTTGTGTTGAGGGTTGTGATTCCCGTAGCATGCACGTATGGTGAACCGCTTTGTGATGAAGTTGGAGCACAATTTTATTTATTGATTGTCTTCCTTATGAGTGGCGGTCGGGGACGAGCGATGGTATTTTCCTACCAATCTATCCCCCTAGGAGCATGCGCGGAGTACTTTTGTTTTTGATGACTTATAGATTTTTGCAACAAGTATATGAGTTCTTTTGACTAAAGTTGAGTCCATGGATTATACACACCCTTTCACCTTTCCACCATTGCTAGCCTTTCTTGTGCCGTGCAACTTTCGCCGGTGTAACACCCCGGATGTTTCTTTCCATATTTGTAACTCCAACTCTTGCCATTTTCGGATATGTGATATGATATTCCCTCCGTGGTTGGGTTTTGTTTTCATTTTGCATTTTGTTCATGTCATGCATCTCATATCATGTCATCATGTGCATCCCATTTGCATACGTGTTCGTCTCATGATTCCGAGCATATTTCCCCGTTGTCCGTTTTGCAATCCGACACTCCTATGTTCCCCGGCGTCCCCTCTTGTTCTTTTTCCGTGTGCGGGTGTTGAACATTCTCGGAATGGACCGAGCCTTGCCAAGTGGCCCTGGTATAGCACCGTAGACCACCTGTCAAGTTTCGGTCATTTGGAGTTCGTTTGGTACTCAACGGTTAACCGCGCTCTCAAAAGGCCTCTTTTGAGTTGCAGCCCAACAACCCTCCAAAACAGCCCAATAACCCATCTAACTCCCTCCATGCCCTCGGTCGTTCGATCACGATCGTGTGGTAAAACTACACCTCATTTGGACACTCCTAGCTCCCTCTACCTCTATAAATAGACCCTCCCCGAATTCACGGGCAAACCCTAGCTCCCGCTCCTCCCCATGGGACACGTCCGGACGGCGCGAACGCGTCCGCCGCCGCGCCAAGAGCCAATCCAGGGCTGCCACGTGTCGCACCCACCCCACCGCCCACCACAGCCCCCACCTGGCCAGCCCCGTACCGCCCTGCCCACCGCCCGCGCCCGCACCACACACCGCCGCACGCACACACACGCACACCGCCGCACACACACCCGCCACCCACACCGCACCCGCCACAGCCCCACACACACACGCCGCCGCGCCACGCCTTCATCAAGCCTGCATGCCGCGCTTTCACCGCCGCCGCATTGCCCCCCGCCCCCCGCCGCCCGCCGACCCGCCCGCCCGGCAGCCACCCGCCACCTCCCCTCCTCCGGCGCCGCTCCTCCGGCGAGCAACCGCGCCGGCGCGCCCGATCCCGATCCGATCTGGATCCAAGACCTAGGTTGACTTTTTTCCCCCTCCAATTTCGTCTAAGTCCCTTTTCTGCAATTATTTCGTGCATTTTTCATAGCATCACATCTCCGCAACCGTGGCTCCGTTTTGGACGTATAATATGTCAAATTGTTCGTCTCGAAGAGTGCATCATTTCATTCCATTGCATCATTTGCATTTGAGCTCATCTTGATGCCCGAAATGCTGTTGGAAGATGGCTTCAGATCGTTAGTTTCAGAATCTTATCAGTTTGAGCTCTTTTGTCATTTTTGCCATGAATTATATGTGCACCCTATGAATTTGAGTCCTACATGTGAGTTGAACATTGCCATGCCATCTTTCCAGGGGTGTTTGCCATGTATTTTTGTGAGCTATGTGTTGACTAGAACAAGCATGCAAAGTAGGGATGATGATGTTACTGATTTCAGGAACTTAGTGATATTTCACTAAGTCTTGTCCTGCTGTTAATTTTATGCCATATGTTCATGTTGTTACAGAGAGTTCTATGCCCTTTTTGAGCATGATCAGTAAGGGTGTTTTGAACATATGGTTGTGCTCTATCCATCCATGCCTTTGTTGGTATTTATGGAGTATTCTAGCATGTCATTTTCGTGCTCTATTTTTGCTTGAAAATGTTTCCTGGCAGACTGTTTGAGTGAGATTCAATTTTCACGAGGTCGTTGTAGTTGATCCGTGTATGCTATGATGTTGTTCTTGCCATGTATAGCTCCTATGCCATGTCTTCTTGATGGGTGTATGCTTAGTTTATCTTGAGTTGCTCTGTAGTGAGTGCATCGAGCTCACGAACATGCCATGTTGAATCTGTTTTTGCCATGTCCTGATATTTCACTAAGTCTGAAATCTGTTATAATACTTGCAATGTTTACATGGGTGCCATCATTTCTTAAGGTCCTTTTTGGCTTATGGTCAGTAAGGGACTATTGAAATATGCTTTGAGTAGAATCATGTCATGCCTTGCTTTTCTATTATAAGTTCCTGTAGCATGTTGTTTGCTTGCTCTAAACATGCCTTCCTGATGTTAATTCCTGCCATGTTAGTTTTTTTACTAAGTCTGTGAACCTGATATTTTGAGCACTTTCACCATGCTTGTTTGAACATGTTATGATGTGATTTAGCCGTAGCTCAGTGTTCCTCTATTGTTAAGCATCTCCTGTAGTTCGTTGCCATATGCTTTGTTTTTATGTTGGGGTGCTGTAGCATAGTTTCGTGTTGCGTGCTAAGTAGCATCGGGCTGTTAAACGCAGATTTGCGTCATTCTTGTTTTGCTTGGCATTTGCAAACCGTGCATCCGATTCCGGTGATCCTTATATCGATTTCAACCGAAATCACTCCATCTTTCCAGCGGCATACTTGGTTTGCCAAGTTGATGCCCGGTTCATCATTTTCCTTCCGAGCATACATATGCATAGCATGTCACCTCTCGCATAGCATGCCATGTATTGCATCATATTGCTTGTGCATATGTTCCTTGTTTGATTGTGGTTCCGTTGCTTGTGTTCTTGCTTTGGGTAGAGCCGGGAGACGAGTACGTGAACGAGGAGCCTGTTGAGAACGCCTACGAGGATCCAGCCTTCGACAACTCTGAGAACCTTACAGGCAAGATGACCATACCTTCGATATCACTTCTATCTTTGCTTGCTAGATGCTCGCTCTTTTGCTATGCCTATGCTGCAATACCTACCACTTGCTATATCATGCCACCCATATTGCCATGTCAACCTCTAACCATCCATGTCCTAGCAAACCGTTGATTGGCTATGTTACCGCTTTGCTCAGCCCCTCTTATAGCGTTGCTAGTTGCAGGTGAAGATGAAGTTTGTTCCTTGTTGGAACATGGATATTTTGGGATATCACAATATCTATTGTTTTAATTAATGCATCTATATACTTGGTAAAGGGTGGAAGGCTCGGCCTTATGCCCGTGTTTTGTTCCACTCTTGCCACCCTAGTTTCCGTCATACCGTGTTATGTTCCTTGATTTTGCGTTCCTTACGGTCGGGTGATTTATGGGACCCCCTTGACAGTTCGCTTTAATAAAACTCCTCCAAGGAAGGCCCAACCTTGGTTTTACCATTCGCCACCTACACCCCTTTTTCCCTTGGGTTTTCGCGAGCCCGAGGGTCATCTTTATTTTAGCCCCCCCGGGCCAGTGCTCCTTCGAGTGTTGGTCCGAACCGGGCAGACTGCGGGGCCACCACGGGGCAACCCGAGGGCTGGTTTTACTCGTAGGCTGACCCATCCGTTGTGCCCTGAGAACGAGATATGTGCAGCTCCTATCGGGATTTGTCGGCACAGTCGGGTGGTCTTGCTGGTTTAGTTTTACCATTGTCGAAATGTCTTGATGTACCGGGATACCGAGTCTAATCGGAGTGTCTTGGGTGAAGGTTTATTCCTTCATTGACCGTGAGAGCTTGTTATGGGCTAAGTTGGGACACCCCTGCAGGGTAATATCTTTCGAAAGTCGTGCCCGCGGTTATGAGGCAGATGGGAATTTGTTAATGTCCGGTTGTAGAAAACCCGAAGTTGACCTTAATTAAAATACACCAACCGTGTATGTAACGTGATGGTCTCTTCTCGGGAGTCCGGAAGTGAACACGGTGTTGGAGTTATGCTTGACGTAAGTAGTCGGGATCACTTCTTGATCGCTAATAGCTTCACGACCGCGCCTTGCTTCTCTTCTCGCTCTCTTTTGCGATGTAGCCACCATATATGCTAGTAAACTTGCAGCAGCTCCTCCTTTTGACACCAGCCCTCCCTTAAGCTTAAATAGTCTTGATCTCGCGGGTGTGAGATTGTTTGAGTCCTGTGGCTCATAGATTCTACCAAAACAGATGCAGGTACCGGTGATGCCAGCGCAGATGGCGCAACTGAGTTGAAGTGGGAATACGATGAGGCCCTTGGTCGATACTATGTTTCCTTTCCGGACGATTAGTAGTGGAGCCCTGTTGGGGCGATCGGGGATCTGTGTCGCATGTGGGGTTGTTCTTCTTTTATTTTGGTTCCGTAGCCGGACCTTGATTGTATCTGGATGATGTAATGCTTTATTCATGTAATTGTGTGAAGTGGCGACTGTAAGCCAACTATGTACCTTTTCCCTTATGTATTACATGGATTGTGCGAAGATTACCTCACTTGCGACATTGCTTTCAATGCGGTTATGCCTCTAAGTCGTGCTTCGACACGTGGGAGATATAGACGCATCGAGGGCGTTACAAGTTGGTAATCAGAGCCATCCCCGACCTTAGGAGCCCCCACTGCTTGATCGTTTTTAGTGGCCGAGTTGTGTCTAGAAAAATGTTTTGAGTCATTTAGGATTATATATATCGGAGAGTTAGGAATTCTTTTTACTCCCGGTCCTTCGACCTTCGGTGAGGTATCCCGACATAGAGTTTTGACTCTTCTCTTCTCAAATTTCACTAAAAAAATTTAGGATCACGCTGGTATCTTAGAATCGTTCGATGGTTTTATGATGACAACATTGTCTTGGTTGCCTCGACATTTAGGGGTTGTGGCGGTGTCCCGGAGTTGAGCTCCGAGGTGTTGTCGTCATAATTTTATCGTTGCGATTCGAATACCGAGTTTAGTACGCCGACATCGAAAATCTCTTTTATGCGATCAGTTGGTGAGATAACCCGCTAACCCGAACTGTGGTGAGTACGGAGTATTGCCATGACTCGTATAACGGATGCTTTTCAAGGTTGAGGTACACGATTTCGAAGGTTTCTTGGTTATGTGTTGAAGGATGGATACAATTGGATGTAGGGATTGTTAGCTTGGGTGAGATATATATTGCTCCCCGTATCCCCAACACCTGATTGCATAACCGGAAAGTTTCGGAGTTTATAGGTGGGATTCAAGTAGCTCTAGCATTTTCTTCCGCAGATATTTGGTTTGTGATTGGGTAATCCTTACCACATATTTGTTCCATTCATACCTTGTTTTTATTTTCATTCATCAATCTCTTATCAAGTGGCTTCTCACCTTTATGGACATGATGTTTACTTTGGAATTCATTCGTTCATCCTGTTCAATGTTTATTGTGAAGACTATATGTTGCAATTTCTATCCGTTGATTCAACTTGTCTATCTCGCTATCAAGATGCTAACGGATGTCACCCTCTTCAGATGGCTCCGCCTCGCGTCGTAATCCGGAACGCAGTGATGGGAGTCGCGAACCCTCCACCTCCACCTCCGCCTCCGGAGGCATGGCAAACTTTGATGGCAACCACTAACGCCAACGCCGCTTGTTGATCCAGCTGATGCAAGAGCGTAACCAAGGCCAAGGCAACCAAGGAATCAAGGTCAAGGGCAGTTCTATCATCACCACGCTTTCCTACACTCAACCAGTTCCTTGCCAACCAGCCAAAGTCATTCAGCTCTCGTGCGAGGCCACAGATGCCGACGATTGGCTCGTGGATATCAACAAGCACTTGAATGCAGCAATGTCGGACACGAGGACTACGTCAAGTTTGCGTCTTTTCAGCTCAAGGATCGAGCAGCTGATTGGTTCCAACAATACAAGGATTCTAGAGGTGGTCGAGTGATTACTTGGACTGATTTACTGCCGGGACTTTAAAGCTCACCATATTCCTACCAAAGTTGTTGAGAGCAAGCGTGAGGAGTTTCGCAATCTCAAGCAAGGAAATATGTCGGTGTCTGAATACAACATACGATTTGAAACTTGCTCGATTCGCTAAACAAGACGTTCTGATGAGAAAAGTATGATCTATCGATTCGGAGGTGGCCTTGAGAGGATCTGCAGCTTATCTCTTGTTCTTTCGAGCCTACTCGGTTTGATCAATTCTATAATATGGCACTCAAGCTAGAAGGTGCTCAGCTCAAGTGTGAGGCTTCAAGAAGAGAATCGAGGATGCGATCAGTCTTCTTCCTCCTCTCAAGTGGCAGCAAAGCAGCAAAAGTTCTACCTTCCTCCTCCCCGTTCCGTCGGCCTTATCGCCAGAAGAACTCGGTGGTCGTGGATCTTCCCACCCACCCAACCCAAGCTACTGTAACAAGTCTCAGCCTCAAGCTCCAAAGTCAAATGCTCCTTATCACCGTCCGCTCTCGGAGGTGACTTGCAACAAGTGCCAGCAGAAGGTCACTATGCTAACAAATGCCATAACCAAAGGCGCCTTCCTCCTCCTCCTCCGTGAGGTCTTCAAGCAATGCAAAGGTCAAGCATAATCCCAAGTATGCAAAGGTGAATATGATGAATGCAGCTCAAGCAGAGGATTCTTCAGATGTGATCATGGGTAATCTTCCAGTTAATGATATTCCTGCAAAAGTCTTATTTGATACTGGTGCATCGCATTGTTTCATGTCAACACCGTTCTTTACCAAGCATGATTTCTCTTCGGAATATTTGGATAAAACTCTAGCAATTGTTTCCCCGGGCAAGCACATGAGTTCTCGTTTGAGGGTTCCGAATGTCTCTATCAAGATGGGCGACTACAAATTCCTGTCTAAACCAATTGTTCTTGGTGACTCTGATATTGATTTAATTCTCGGGATGGACTGGCTTTCTCAGCACAAGGCTCAGCTTGATTGTGCTGCCAGGGAAATTCAATTGACACACCCTTCTGAGGATGTTATCATCTATGCCGCTCGTGATGAAACCATTCGGTTGTTTTCTCTCAATGAGAAGGGCGAGTTGAATGCTATCTCTCGATTCCATCGCTTGTGAGTACCAAGATGTCTTTCCGAAGAGCTTCCGGTATGCCTCCTCATCGGCGGTCGAATTCGTTATCGATCTTGAGCACCGCATCGAACCCGCTTGCAAACGCCCTTACAAGCTTGGACCCAAGGAGCTGAAAGAATTGAAGAAGCAGCTCGATGAACAAGAGCGTCTGGGTTTGATCAGACCGAGTTCATCTCCATGGGGATGTGGAGTTCTTTTTTTCCAGAAGAAGGATGGCACGGACCGACTTTGTGTTGATTACCGTCCATTGAATAAGAAGAGAATCAAGAACAAGTATCCACTTCCAAACATCAATGAGCTATTCGAGCAACTCAAAGGTGCTAAAGTATTCTCCAAGCTTGACCTCCGTATGGGTTATCATCAGATTCGCATTCGTGAACAAGATATTCCCAAGACAAAGATTCGAACAAGCTTTGGTTCTTATGAATATACCGTCATGTCTTTCGCCTTGTCAATGCTCCTCCAACTTTCTCTCGCATGATGAACTTTATCTTCAACCCCTACACAAATGATTTCGTCTTGGTGTATCTCGATGATATTTTGGTCTTCTCCAAGAACAAGCGTGATCATGCCAAACATTTGCGATTGGTGCTCGACAAGCTCGAGAGCATCAATTCTATCTAAGTTTTCCAAATGTGAGTTACGGCTTGATTAAGTTCTTTATCTTGGTCATATCATCTCAGCCAAGGGCATCGCTGTTAATCCCGAGAAGGTGTCTTCAATTGTGAATTGGGAACCTCCTCGAATGTCAAGCGACTCATGATTTTCTCGGTCTTGCAAGCTATTGTCGAAGATTCGTTGAGAATTTCTCCAAGATTGCAAAGCCTCTTTCCAACCTCCTCCGAAGCATGTCAAGTATGTCCGGGCCTTTGAGTGTGATGTCGCTTTCAATACCCTCAAAGAGAAGCTAGTCACAGCTCTGCCTTGACTCCTCTGATGAATCCAAGCCATTCAAGTTTTCTGTGATGCTTCCTTGCAAGGTCTCGGTGCTGTGTTAATGCAAGAGAAGAAGGTTGTGGCTTATACCTCTCGCCGCTTAAAGCCCAACGAAAAGAACTACCCCACTCACGATCTTGAGTTGGCGGCGTTGTCCATGCATTGATAACATGGAGACATCTCTTGTTGGGAAGGAAAGTGGACATTTTCACCGATCACAAGAGCCTCAAGTATATCTTCACTCAACCAAACCTCAACCTCAGGCAAACTCGATGGGTCGAAATGATTCAAGAGTACAATCCAAGTATTGAATATACTCCTGCAAAGGCGAATGTGATTGCAGATGCCTTGAGCAGAAAGGCTTATTGCAACAGCTTAATTCTCAAGCCCTTCCAACCGGATCTTTGTGAAGCTTTCCATAAGCTGAATCTTCAAGTTGTTCCTCAAGGATTTCTTGCCAACCTCATAGTCTCTCCTACTTTGGAAGATCAAATTCGTGAGGCACAACTCTTGGATGCCATGGTGAAGAAAGTGAAACGTGGTATTGACAAGGGCATTTCCAAATACAAGTGCTATCGCTTGATGACAAAGACACTCTTTTCTTCGAGGATCGTATTGTGGTTCCTAAAGGCGATCTGAGAAAAGTCATCATGAATGAGGCACACAATTCCTCCTATCCATTCATCCCGAAGTACGAAGATGTACCATGACCTCAAGCAATCATATTGGTGGACTCGAATGAAGCGAGAAATTGCTCAATTCGTGAATGAATGTGATGTCTGCGAAGGGTGAAAGGTAACACCAAAGACCAGCTGGTCTCCTCCAACCTCTTGCTATTCCGAAATGGAAGTTTGATCATATCGAGATGGACTTCGTGACTGGTTTTCCTAAGTCCAAGCGTGGAAATGATGCTATCTTTGTTGTCATTGACAAGCTTACTAAAGTGGCTCATTTTCTTCCAGTCAAAGAATCTATCACAGCAGCTCACCGGCAGAGCTATACACCTCGTAATTGTCTCCTTGCACGGTATTCCGCAATTGATCTCTTCAGACCGCGGAAGCATCTTCACTTCTAAGTTCTGGGATTCTTTTCAGAAGGCCATGGGCACCAACATTCGTTTCAGCACAGCTTTTCATCCTCAAACTAGTGGCCAAGTCGAGCGAGTCAATCAAATCCTTGAAGATATGCTCAGGGCTTGTGTCATTTCCTTTGGCATGAAGTGGGAAGAGTGTCTTCCATATGCCGAGTTCTCCTACAACAACAGCTTCCAAGCAAGTTCGGGCAAGGCCCCATTCGAAATTCTATATGGCGTAAAGTGCCGTACTCCTCTCAATTGGTCCGAGACAGTGAACGCCAACTTCTTGGCAACGACTTGATCACGAAGCAAGAGATGTGCAAAGTCATTCGTGAGAATCTTAAAGCCGCGCAATCGCGCTGTAAGGGCTATTATGATGACAAGCACCGTGATGTGGCTTTTGAAATCGAGAGACCATGTCTACCTCCGCGTCTCTCAATGAAAGGCACTCGTCGCCCGGTATCAAAGGAAGCTTGCCCCTAGATACGTGGGTCCTTTCAAGATCATTGGCAAAAGAGGCGATCTCGCCTATCAACTTGAGCTTCCATCCAACTTTGCAAACGTGCGATGTGTTTCACATGTCACAGCTCCGCAAGTGCTTCAAGATTCTGGAGCGACTATCAACTTTGAAGAAATTGACCTCCAAGAAGATCTTTCTTATCATGAGCACCCGTTGCTATTCTTGAAGAAACCGAGCGCAAGACTCGCAACAAGTCAATCAAATTCCTGAAAGTAAAGTGGTCACACCATTCCGACCGAGAAGCCACCGGGGCGCGAGGATCACCTCCGTTCGAATATCCGGAGTTCTTTCAGTCCTAGATCTCGGGGCGAGATCCTCTTGTAGTGGTGGAGTGTTGTAACACCCGGATGTTTCTTTCCATATTTGTAACTCCAACTCTTGCCATTTTCGGATATGTGATATGATATTCCTCCGTGGTTGGGTTTTGTTTTCATTTTGCATTTTGTTCATGTCATGCATCTCATATCATGTCATCATGTGCATCTCATTTGCATACGTGTTCGCCTCATGATTCCGAGCATATTTCCCCGTTGTCTGCTTTTGCAATCCGACACTCCTATGTTCCCCGGCGTCCCCTCTTGTTCTTTTTCCGTGTGCGGGTGTTGAACATTCTCGAATGGACCGAGCCTTGCCAAGTGGCCCTGGTATAGCACCGTAGACCACCTGTCAAGTTTCGGGTCATTTGGAGTTCGTTTGGTACTCAACGGTTAACAAGCGCTCTCATAAAGGCCTCTTTTGAGTTGCAGCCCAACAACCCTCCAAAACAGCCCAATAACCCATCTAACTCCCTCCATGCCCTCGGTCGTTCGATCACGATCGTGTGGTAGAAAACTACACCTCATTTGGACACTCCTAGCTCCCTCTACCTCTATAAATAGACCCTCCCCGAATTCACGGCAAACCCTAGCTCCTCCTCTCCCCCATACGGACACGTCCGGACGGCGCGACGCGTCGCACACCGCCAAGAGCCAATCCCAGGCTGCCACGTGTGTCGCATCACCACACCACCACGGCCAGGCAGCCCGCCCGCCTGCCCGCCATGCCATGCCACACGCACAGCCGCACCCCACACACACACACCACCCATTCACGCGCCGCACCCGCACGCCGCACACACACACGCTCCGCCAAGCCACCAGCGCCGCCGCCGCCACTCGCTCAGCCAAGATGCACACAGGCTGCACACAGACACCGCTCACACCATGCCACCGCGCCCGCCCGCCCGCCCTGCCGCACCCGCCGGCGCAGCAGCCATGCCACCTCCCCTCCTCCAGCGCCGCTCCTCCGGCGAGCAACCGCGCCGGCGCGCCCGATCCCGATCCGATCTGGATCCAAGACCTAGGTTGACTTTTTCCCCCCTCCAATTTCGTCTAAGTCCCTTTTCTGCAATTATTTCGTGCATTATTCATAGCATCACATCTCCGCAACCGTGGCTCCGTTTTGGACGTATAATATGTCAAATTGTTCGTCTCGAAGAGTACATCATTTCATTCCATTGCATCATTTGCATTTGAGCTCATCTTGATGCCCGAAATGCTGTTGGAAGATGGCTTCAGATCGTTAGTTTCAGAATCTTATCAGTTCGAGCTCTTTTGTCATTTTTGCCATGAATTATATGTGCACCCTATGAATTTGAGTCCTACATGTGAGTTGAACATTGCCATGCCATCTTTCCAGGGGTGTTTGCCATGTATTTTTGTGAGCTATGTGTTGACTAGAACAAGCATGCAAAGTAGGGATGATGATGTTACTGATTTCAGGAACTTTGTGATATTTCACTAAGTCTTGTCCTGCTGTTAATTTTATGCCATATGTTCATGTTGTTACAGAGAGTTCTATGCCCTTTTTGAGCATGATCAGTAAGGGTGTTTTGAACATATGGTTGTGCTCTATCCATCCATGCCTTTGTTGGTATTTATGGAGTATTCTAGCATGTCATTTTCGTGCTCTATTTTTGCTTGAAAATGTTTCCTGGCAGACTGTTTGCGTGAGATTCAATTTTCACGAGGTCGTTGTAGTTGATCCGTGTATGCTATGATGTTGTTCTTGCCATGTATAGCTCCTATGACATGTCTTCTTGATGGGTGTATGCTTAGTTTATCTTGAGTTGCTCGGTAGTGAGTGCATCGAGCTCACGAACATGCCATGTTGAATCTGTTTTTGCCATGTCCTGATATTTCACTAAGTCTGAAATCTGTTATAATACTTGCAATGTTTACATGGGTGCCATCATTTCTTAAGGTCCTTTTTGGCTTATGGTCAGTAAGGGACTATTGAAATATGCTTTGAGTAGAATCATGTCATGCCTTGCTTTGCTATTATAAGTTCCTGTAGCATGTTGTTTGCTTGCTCTAAACATGCCTTCCTGATGTTAATTCCTGCCATGTTAGTTTTTTTACTAAGTCTGTGAACCTGATATTTTGAGCACTTTCACCATGCTTGTTTGAACATGTTATGATGTGATTTAGCCGTAGCTCAGTGTTCCTCTATTGTTAAGCATCTCCTGTAGTTCGTTGCCATATGCTTTGTTTTTATGTTGGGGTGCTGTAGCATAGTTTCGTGTTGCGTGCTAAGTAGCATCGGGCTGTTAAACGCAGATTTGCGCTATTCTTGTTTTGCTTGGCATTTGCAAACCGTGCATCCGATTCGGTGATCCTTATATCGATTTCAACCAAATCACTCCATCTTTCCAGCGGCATACTTGGTTTGCCAAGTTGATGCCCGTTCATCATTTTCCTTCCGAGCATACATATGCATAGCATGTCACCTCTCGCATAGCATGCCATGTATTGCATCATATTGCTTGTGCATATGTTCCTTGTTTGATTGTGGTTCCGTTGCTTGTGTTCTTGCTTTGGGTAGAGCCGGGAGACGAGTACGTGAACGAGGAGCCTGTTGAGAACGCCTACGAGGATCCAGCCTTCGACAACTCTGAGAACCTTACAGGCAAGATGACCATACCTTCGATATCACTTCTATCTTTGCTTGCTAGATGCTCGCTCTTTTGCTATGCCTATGCTGCGATACCTACCACTTGCTATATCATGCCACCCATATTGCCATGTCAACCTCTAACCATCCATGTCCTAGCAAACCGTTGATTGGCTATGTTACGGCTTTGCTCAAATTTCTCTTATAGCGTTGCTAGTTGCGGTGAAGATGAAGTTTGTTCCTTGTTGGAACACGGATATTTTGGGATATCACAATATCTATTGTTTTAATTAATGCATCTATATACTTGGTAAAGGGTGGAAGGCTCGGCCTTATGCCCGTGTTTTGTTCCACTCTTGCCACCCTAGTTTCCGTCATACCGTGTTATGTTCCTTGATTTTATGCTCCTTACACGGTCGGGTGATTTATGGGACCCCTTGACAGTTCGCTTTGAATAAAACTCCTCCAAAAGGCCCAACCTTGGTTTTACCATTCGCCACCTACACCCTTTTTCCCTTGGGTTTTCGCGAGCCCGAGGGTCATCTTTATTTTAGCCCCCGGCCGGTGCTCCTTCGAGTGTTGGTCCGAACCGGCAGACATGGGCCACCACGGGCAACCCGAGGGCTGGTTTTACTCGTAGGTGACCCATCCGTTGTGCCACGAGAACGAGATATGTGCAGCTCCTATCGGGATTTGTCGGCACACGGGTGGTCTTGCTGGTTTAGTTTTACCATTGTCGAAATGTCTTGATGTACCGGATACCGAGTCCGATCGGAGTGTCTTGGGTGAAGGTTTATTCCTTCGTTGACCGTGAGAGCTTGTTATGGGCTGTTGGGACACCCTGCAGGTAATATCTTTCAAAGCCGTGCCCGCGTTATGAGGCGATGGGAATTTGTTAATGTCCGTTGTAGAAAACCCGAAGTTGACCTTAATTAAAATACACCAACCGTGTATGTAACGTGATGGTCTCTTCTCGTGGAGTCCGGAAGTGAACACGGTGTTGGAGTTATGCTTGACGTAAGTAGTCGGGATCACTTCTTGATCGCTAATAGCTTCACGACCGTGCCTTGCTTCTCTTCTCGCTCTCTTTTGCGATGTAGCCACCATATATGCTAGTAAACTGCAGCAGCTCCTCCTTTTGACACCAGCCCTCCCTTGCTTAAATAGTCTTGATCTCGGGTGTGAGATTGCTGAGTCCCTCGTGGCTCATGATTCTACCAAAATGATGCAGTACGGTGATGCCAAATAGCAGATGGCGAACCGAGTTGAAGTGGGAATATGATGAGGCCCTTGGTCGATACTATGTTTCCTTTCCTGACGATTAGTAGTGGAGCCTGTTAGCGATCGGGGATCTGTGTCGCATGTGGGGTTGTTCTTCTTTTATTTTGGTTCCGTGGTCGACCTTGATTGTATCTGGATGATGTAATGCTTTATTCATGTAATTGTGTGAAGTGGCGACTGTAAGCCAACTATGTACCTTTTCCCTTATGTATTACATGGATTGTGCGAAGATTACCTCACTTGCGACATTGCTTTCAATGCGGTTATGCCTCTAAGTCGTGCTTCGACACGTGGGAGATATAGACGCGCGAGGCGTTACAAGTTGGTAATCAGAGCCATCCCCGACCTTAGGAGCCCCCACTGCTTGATCGTTTTTAGTGGCCGAGTTGTGTCTAGAAAAATGTTTTGAGTCATTTAGGATTATATATATCGGAGAGTTAGGAATTCTTTTTACTCCCCAGTCCCTTCGACCTTCTGGTGAGGTATCCTGACGTAGAGTTTTGACTCTTCTCTTCTCAAATTTCACTAAAAAATTTTTTAGGATCACGCGGGTATCTTAGAATCGTTCCGATGGTTTTATGATGACAACATTGTCTTGGTTGCCTCCTGACATTTAGGGGTTGTGGCAGTGTCCCGGGAGTTGAGCTCCGAGGTGTTGTCGCCATAATTTTATCGTTGCAGTTCGGAATACCGAGTTTAATACGCCGACATCGAAAATCTCTTTTATGCGATCGGTTGGTGAGATAACCCGCTAACCCAAAGATCTTGTGGTGAGTACGGAGTATTGCCATGACTCGTATAACGGATGCTTTTCAAGGTTGAGGTACACGATTTCGAAGGTTTCTTGGTTATGTGTTGAAGGATGGATACAATTTGGATGTAGGGATTGTTAGCTTGGGTGAGATATATATTGCTCCCCTGTATCCCCAACACCTGATTGCATAACCGGAAAGTTTCGGGAGTTTATAGGTGGGATTCAAGTAGCTCTAGCATTTTTCTTCCGCAGATATTTGGTTTGTGATTGGGTAATCCTTACCACATATTTGTTCCATTCATACCTTGTTTTTATTTTCATTCATCAATCTCTTATCAAGTGGCTTCTCACCTTTATGGACATGATGTTTTACTTTGGAATTCATTCGTTCATCCCTGTTCGAATGTTTATTGTGAAGACTATATGTTGTAATTTCTATCCGTTGATTCAACTTGTCTATCTGTCTATCAAGATGCTAACGGATGTCACCCTCTTCAGGATGGCTCCGCCTACGCGTCAGAATCCGGAACGCAGTGATGGGAGTCAGGCGAACCCTCCACCTCCACCTCCGCCTCCGGAGGCATGGCAAACTTTGATGGCAACCACTAACGCCAACGCCGCTTGTTGATCCAGCTGATGCAAGAGCGTAACCAAGGCCAAGGCAACCAAGGAATCAAGGTCAAGCGCAGTTCTATCATCAGCCACGCTTCCTACACTCAACCAGTTCCTTGCCAACCAGCCAAAGTCATTCAGCCATCGTGCGAGGCCACGATGCCGATTTATTGGCTCGTGGATATCAACAAGCACTTCAATGCAGCAATGTCGACACGAGGACTACGTCAAGTTCGCGTCTTTTCAGCTCAAGGATCGAGCAGCTGATTGGTTCCAGCAATACAAGGATTCTAGAGGTGGTCGAGTGATTACTTGGACTGATTTCTTTCGGGACTTTAAAGCTCACCATATTCCTACCAGTGTTGTTGAGAGCAAGCGTGAGGAGTTTCGCAATCTCAAGCAAGGAAATATGTCAGTGTACGAATACAACATACAGTTTCAGAAACTTGCTCGATTCGCTAAACAAGACGTTCCTGATGAGAAAAGTATGATCTATCAGTTCAGAGGTGGCCTTCGAGAGGATCTGCAGTTATCTCTTGTTGATTTCCTCTCGGTGAACATAACGGGAGGGTGGTGTAGCTGGTTAGCCTGTTCTCTCATAAAACTTGAGGTCTCGGGTTCGATAACTACACTTGAGCATAATTTTGTTTTTGTTCGACTTCTTTCTTCCACCCAATGACATGTAGGCCTCACATGACAGAGAGAAAGTGATCTGGGGCGGTGCCAGGAGGATTCTTTAACTGGTCAAAATGGATGGATACGGAGCTATACGATCTCGTAGTGACAGTATAATCACCTCATCACGTATATGATGCAGCCTCGATGCTTGTTTTCTAGGGTTTGCACTCTTCACACTCTCTCTCCAGTATATATATATACACAGTGGAGCCTCGGTGCTTGTAGTTGCTCTCTTCACACACTCTCACCCTCTCCAGATCTAAACAAGACTTTGTTGGCCTCTCTCTCCCCTCAATGTTGGTCAAAGAGCTGGCAGGATCCGTCCGCCGGGAAGGGAAGGAGGCTTTACGCTGTTGCTGTCGGCGAGGGAGGGAATCCACTACCGAAGCAGCTATTCTCTTTCACCCAACAGCGGTGCGGGAGGGCCTCCGACCCCTTCCTCGTTGCCGTACATAGTGTGGGCCGAACAGCCTCCGGTCATCCGCCGAACCACACCCCAAGAACCTTAAGATATAATTTACTTATTCCACATGCATTGCTCTAGTTGCATGTGGGCTTTTTCCGCATCTGCACTCGAATCTAGGTGTTGGATCAAACAGGAAAGTAGTGGGGAAAGTTGTATAGCATGTCTAGGACGTGGTTCAAAGAGAAAAGGAATGGGGGAAAGTAGTGGGGAAAGTTGTATAGCATGAATCTAGGACGTGGTTCAAAAAGGAAAGGAAGGGGGGAAGTAGTGGGGAAAGTTGTATAGCTGAATCTAAGGCGTGGTTCAAAGAGGAAAGGAATGGGGGAAAGTACTGGGAAAGTTGTATATCATGAATCTAGGGCGTGGTTCAAAGAGGAAAGGAAGGGGGAAAATACTAGTACAGACTAGCTATCCAGCACCTACGTTGGTCGAAAAGGGAAAACAATGACAAACACAGTACGCACATCTGTAATGAACTAATATTTTGTTTTGTGGGACAAGGCTGTAGAGTTTGAGCAGGACTAGATTTGTTGCGTTCACATAAGGAAAGGTTTCTAAAGATAACAAAACTGGGACCAACACAAATATGCTCCTTGGTTGTTTGTCCTTTGTTACAACAGACTGTGCATCTCCCCTTCATACATCGTTAGACGCACATGGTGCTGGTGCGTCCACTATCCCGTGCAACTCTTTAGTTGTTGTTAATCTAAGGCCCTCTTTGGTTAAAAACTCCCTAGTCCCTACATGCTTGGTTCCAGGGACTAAACATGGACTAGAGGTTATTAAATGACATGCTAAAATACCATGTTACCCCTAGTAATGAACTAACAGAGACAAGGTGCGATGCGGGCCAGGGGCAACTGTTAGAAAAAGTCTCAAAAAGACTCTCCCTCGGGGTCTTCTTTCTTTAGTCCCAAATGCCCACTTTTAGTCCCTAAAAGTCCTTCATGTTTGGCTTAGATGGGACTGACACGGAGTTTTTTTAGTCCCTACACCAAAATGTCCCTGTAAACAAACACCCTCTAATAATTCCGCTGGAAAATTGATGCAATGCCACCGTTAAAAGCAAATTACATGTTTAAAATTTTTATTGTTAATATAATCTCTCTATTAATATTAATCCATGCCACCATTTGAGAAATGCTATTGTCTTGCTTTCTTTCCCATTTAGATAAGTTAGATGCTTCTTTTTGTTGGCTTCTCTGACATCCACCGTTATTGACCACTAGTTGTTTCCTTTGCACCTCTGTGTAAAAAGGGTTATCTTCTTCACCTCATTGCTATTGTGACCTTTTGTTGCACTGCACAAAACACTTTTGTTTTAAGAGTGTTTTGTGTAGTTCAACCAAAATGTCACATCGACAATGTTGCTTGATTGCTTGATCTTAGTGGAACTGCACAAGAGGAGATCTTACTTCCTATCTGTGTTGGCAAATTCGGTGCAGATCTTCTTCTTGTGAGTTGTTTGAATTCCGCGTCATGAGAGGTCAGTACTAGCCTTCTTTCACATGATTGTGCAGTGTGCTTTCATATGTTGTGCTACTTGTACGGTAATGTTGCTTGATTTTAGTGAACTGCACAAATGGAGACAAGAATTCCAATCTGTATGTGCATCGTAATATCCCATTGAGGTAAGATAAGGATATTTCACAACTGTTAGCCTGTATTTTGCCACTTTCATCAGAAAATTAATGTCATTGTTTAGTGCTATGCTTGTGCTCCCTAATTGACATGCCAAATCTTACATTGAAGGTGAAGCTTGTCTGTTATTGAACCAATTGTTGAAGGGGAAGAACAAGCGGAAGAAAAACAAAAATCAACTCCCAGTGCTGTAATGAAGCACTGCAACTATGATGACACAAGTAATGATATAGTTTTGCATCTTAATTTATTGCTATGGCTGGAACGAGCAATTGTTTTGCCACTGACTTGATGCCACTCTTAATGTAATATGTAATTATCTCTACTTGTGCAAACAGGAATCTTCTTTGAAGATACCATATATTTTAGTGGAACTACATAAGAAGATGTTGGAAACAATAAACTAATCGAGAAGTATATAGTAAGCATGGCAACCACAGTAGATAGCAACAGATGGTTCCGGAGAAGTGCTTGATCTGTATGATCTACACAGTAAGCCTCCTGACAAAGGTTGGTACTCGCCCACGGATTTCATCCATATGATTGAGCTTTGTCATCTCTATTGGTGCTGTGCTACTGTTTAGATACTGTCATGAGAAAGTGGTACTGTCCTTGAGAAGTGCTTCATCTGTGTTGTTTTAAATATTTCCTTTCCTTTTTTTCGAGTAAACAGGGATGCTAGCATTTAGTTGTCCTCTTGTCTTTGCACAACAGTATCATCCTCCTCTGAAGAAGAATATGGAGTACGTGAAGTGACTAGTTCTGATTATGCCAGGATGAAGAAGCCATGTCTATCTTCTCATGAGAAGGAGCAGTTGAAGGATGGTTACATTACTCCCCACAAGACCAAACTAACTTCAGCTCAGAAGGACTGACAGATCTCCATTTTTTGCTGTGATGCGCAAGTACAATGTGAGTTCCATTTTTTTAAGTGTGATCTACATGGACCATGTAGGTGCCTGTTTAAACTGTGAATTCATAGTACAGTTTGCTTTATACTAATCACTTTTTTGTATTTGTGCAAACAGGGGTGCTCAGCTTGATTTCAATGGGAACTACACAAAATGTTCATGAATACATCAAATCATTCATTTCCACCACAAGAAAGGAGGTGCCGATAACTTCAAGGCATTGCAACATATAAGGGCGAAATCATACAAGCTACGCGCGAATTTGGTTGATTTTTGTGGAACTGCACAAAAAGAACAGCTGGTTTATTTCGCACGAGGTGCCACGTCAATGTCTGAACTGATGGCAAACCCTGACCATTCCACAATCGTAGGCATTTGATATTTTGGGATGGGAAAACCTTGTCAAAGTTTGCTCATTGATGTACGCAAAACAACAAGCATTTGACATTTTTGGAATGGGACAACCTTGTCAAAGTTTGCTCATTGATGTTAGCAAGAAGACATGCGTTTGATATTTTCGAATAAGACGCCCTTTGCTGTCAGCAGCGTCGATCGATTTTTCTTTATTCTTTAGTTGTGAAGTAAATATTGGCTCTGACATGTGAATCATTGAGATGCATAATCATTGATTGTTTTGAATGTTCTCTATGTCAGGCCTGTGCGTTTGATTGCAATGTACAGGAACGCTAAAAAGCTGCTCAAACTTTTTGTACTCCCTCTGTTCCTTTTTACTTCGCACATTGTGAAAGTTCATACTTTTTTCTATAAGATTGGTCAAAATAGAGATATTTTGACTGCAGACAAAACTTGTATGCAAACTAAAAAGGACTAGAGGGGGTACATGTGAAACTGCTGCAAATGAGGTGATCACCCTGGGAATAATGCTAGTATGCATTGTTTTGCATGTTCATCTAATGCCAGTGATACAAGAATTCGAACTAATCAAACTAAATTCATTCACACACGGTCGGATTTCATATAAACATGTCGGATTTCATTACATTTCATACATTCTTCAACTAAGAAGAGGTGCATTGGAGGTGTAATTAATTAACCGAAGCTACCCTCCTGTGTCTGGCTGAGCTGAACAGAAGCTTCTTCTCCAGCGGACTAAGGTTCAATGACTTAACTACAGGTGACGTTGCATAACTGACATGTGGCCCAGATGCCTATTGGGCCCACATGTCAGTCAGCCAACTGCACAAGCAATTAAGTAGAAGAAGTGTCCTTCTCTAACATAGCTCTCCGACTCCATGTCGACGCCAAGAAGCTAATCGGTCATCAATGGTCAACCAGCCTAGCTTGGCTTCAACAGGAGGGTGTCAGCGGTGGCCTCACTTGAACCCGAGCGCGGCGACCTACGGTGTTCTACTCTTCCTCGTTTTCTGTGTGGCGCGGCCTCGTTGGCAGCGGGGCAGGGCCTCGACGGAGCCGGCGATGTCCTCTGTCTCGTTGTCGGCGGGGCGGCACCTCGGCGGAGCGGGGGAAATCCTCCCCCTCGTTGCCGACAGGGTGGGGCCTCAGCTGAGCCGGCAATGTCCTCTCCCTCGTTGTTGGTGGGGCGGGGCCTCGGCGGAGTAGGGCCTCCGCCTTGGTGCCGGTGGGGCGGGGCCTCGGTGGAGCCAGCGGTGTCCTCTGTCTTGTTGTTGGTGCTGTGGGGCCTCAGCGGAGCAGGGCCTTGTCGACGCCAGTGGAGCGGGGACTCGTCGGAGCCAGCATTGTCCTCTGCCTCGTCCTCGATCTCGCCAAACAGCGCCTCGCCCACTTCATCACCCTTTTTGTAGGCGGCCACAGCCTCCGCCACCCGCATGCGGCACCGCCAGCGCTCGAGGAGGCCCTCGCGGGAGGAGTGGTACAAGTCGAGTAGCGCCTCCTGCTTCGCTAGCTCCGCGGCGATCTACTCCTCCATCTGCAGGTGCTCTTGGAGGAGATGGTGGTTGTAGGCATCGTTGGCCTGCGCCTCCCGGAACTGCTCCTAATGCTTCTGCGTCACCGTGTTCATGTATTGGGCGCGGGCCTCGCCGATGGTCATGGTGCAATGCACCGGCGAGGATGGCGCGGAAGAGGGGGTTGGCGTTGGATCATCGACTACCATATTCTCCATTGGGACGTCACCGTCCTCTGGCAGCCTGTCGGCCAGCTAGTCGGCAGCAATGGCTGCCATCTCCTTATGGTCTATCATCCACCCGTTCCAAAGAGCGCTGGAGCACGAGGAACCAATGGTGGGCAGTAGTGGTGTGAATAGGAGAAATGGAACGGAGGCAGATGACTGCGGCTATGGCCGGCGCAGCAGTTTATATAGCAGTGGTGGGCGGCGGAGGGACGGACGTGTGGCACTGTATTAGCCGCCTCGGCAACCGTGTATCATTAATGTGGGTGGCAGACAGACGGACGGATGACACATGTGTTGTTTGAAGGCGGAGCAATCACCTGCACCGGGAAGCGGGGCAGGCGGCACTGACCGTTTCGGGCGAAAAGCGCGCGCGGGCGAGGGAGGCGGTCTTGGTGGGCCAGGGCAGTCAGACTCGTGTTTGGCAGCGGGTCAGTACAGCAGCTGGACATGCTGGCTCGCCAGCAAGCTCGCCAAGCTGAGCGACGACAATCAGACGATGAACATAGCTTCCGACAAGGAGCCGGTGCCACTGTCCAAGCCGGTTCATGTCGTGTTCACCATAGAGCAGGTGCAGCCACACTTCGATGCCCTAATGGCGGAAGAGCTACCAGCACGGGAGGACCTGTGCTGCAACCTCCGTCTCCTCAACGAGCATGGGTGAACAAGCAAACGACAATGTCATTGCGGACATGTGGCCCTATGATCCTGGCTTCCCGAATGAGCAGTGCGCGTTGTATCAGACCATCCGTAGGGCCCGCGAGGCCCTCTCCATCATCCTTCGAGTTGTTGCGCTCGTCGTGGCGTCGCCGTCTCGCATTGTCAACATGGTCAACGGACATGAGGAATGAGGATATGACTTTATTTGGAGAGGATGACAGAGGGGACCCACTTGGGCCACAGCCGCACGTACGCAAGTGCCTCCTTATTATATACAACTGTAATATTTTTTTTGCTTCCTCCTGGTTTCCTGACATCACGGTCCCACACCATTGTCAACCTATGTAGTCAATAAACGAGAGAATTGCACAAGGAGCGGCCGACAGCTGGGACCAAGCAGCTCGAGCAGTATTTGTGTTTTTGAGGTGTGAGCACTGCAGAGTTCTTCTTGAGCGATGTTTTCGTTGTTGTCCATAGGGGAGCAGGGTATTAACTGGGCGGGCTGTGGACGTCTAGCCCAGGCCAGATATCCAGTCCGGATATTAATTTTTTTCAAGCTGAAAATGGCTAGCCCAGCTATACTTGTTTTTGAGGAATACTCAGGCATGGTCAATGTTATTCTCTGCCCCGCTGGGCTGGAAATCTTTCCTAGGAGGGATGCATTAGGCTTAACAAGAAAATGGGCTTTAAGAAATAATAAATGGGATGTAATTATAAAAAGCTGGCAAGAACTATAAAAATGCACCAAACACATAATTACTTTATAAAATATTATTTTGGATTTTGAAAATTTTAATTTCATTAATTGTTGCGTCTTAATGTTTATTTGGATTTTTACGTAATACAAATTTATATTGAAATTGTATTTAATCTGACTAGAAATTTTGGGGTAAAAATATTTCGGATCCCACTGTAATGTGGGAAATTTTATTGAATTATGTTTTGAACGGTGGGTTGAAATTATTAATCGTTGTCCTAGCTAGAAAATTGGATGTACTTTTAAAAACTATAAATGGGTTGCAGTAAATTCCATTAGAATTCAAAAATGGGTTGTACATTCTTACAAATCTGAAATGGGCTATAAGTTCACTGCCACACACTTGTGGGCCTACTAAGTTGACGCGTTCCCTAAGAAAATTAGTTGAAGCGTATGCAAGGCTTTGTCAACTTATAGTCAACACACGGTTCTAGCAGCAGTGGCCGTTGGATGTCCATCCAACGGATGTCGTGCTTTTTCTTCAATCTCGGATATTCTAGCTTTAGCCGCCCAAAAAATTATTCCTCCCCCTGACATCTAGGGTGCACCATTTCGGAAGCTGGCCTATGGGCCTAGTAAGTTGACGCGTACTAAGGGCTTTGTCAACTTAGTCAATATAAACGATTCTAGCTGCAGTGACCGTACAATGTCCATCCAACGGCTGTCGTGCTTCTTCAACCTCTGGTCTTCTTGCTCCAGCCACCCAAAGCAGCGCCGGTCTTGCCGCCTGCTCCTGCCTCTCGTGGCCGGCCGTGCTGCCGCGGAGGCCTCACCGCCCCCTACTACTCCCACCGCTGGCCAGGCCATCCCTCCACTCACCCACACCCCATGTTATTCTGCGGCGATGGCAGCATCACACCGCAGCCGAACCAGTGAACCCTTGTACTCCTCTCCGCGTGGGCATCCACTGCCGCGTCTTCCCAGGCTCCACATCATCCCCTTCCTAGGCCTCACTGTCGTCCACCACCTTGGTGCTCTCGGTGCGGTGTGGTCAATGTGGTCAACAACCGACTTCCATCGGAAGAGTACTGTACGTTGAGAGGCTGACAGCTGGGTCCACGGCCACAGCAAGGAAGTGCCTCCTTATTACGTAGAGAATAATGATTCCTCCACCTGACAGTAGGGACCCATCGGACGGGCCACCGTATTTCATGGAAAATAATGTATCCCCCTAACTGCTGGGACCTACGAGCTACATCTTCGCACGCAAGGAAGTGCACCCATATTACAAGCAAAAAATGATTCGCCCCCTGACTGCTAGGACCCACCAGCTACAGCTTTGCACGCAAGGAAGTGCCTGACAGTCGGGACCCACCTGGTTGAAGCGTACATAGCATTGTCATTCTGGTCGCGAATGTGTACGTACATACAATCAGTTTGACTGCAGGTTGTAGCGATGAATCGTGGATGTGTAAGGAAGGGTATGTGTCGTAGTAGAGGCGCGCACGTAGCATGTACACGTGCGTACAGCGGCCAGGGTGCAAGAAAGAAAATACGGCCATGTACTTACATACGGGCGGGGTCTCGAGCGCGTGCTCGTGCATATATATATATATACGGACGGCCAGGGCTTGTGTACATGAAGTGGCAACCGACGGCAGGAACGGCGTCCTATTCATCGGGCAGCGAACCGGCTGGGTCGGAACGGAGAAACAACGTCATGTTCATCATGAGGCAACCGACTGGGTCAGAATACGTCATGTTCATCAGGAGCCAACCGGATTGGATGGAACAGGCGATGGAAACGAGGCCTGGCGTACCGCAGAAAAGAGGAAACAGCCTTGTGTTCGACCGGCCACGGTCGAAGCGGGATCCTGTTCATCGGGAGGGGTCTGGCGTACCACAAAACATAGGAAACAGACTTCTCTTGGACCTCCTATGGTCGAAAGGGGCTCCTGTTGATTGGGAGGGGTGTGGCATACCGCAAAATGGAGGAAACGGTCTTGTGTTGGAGCGCTACGGTCGAAACGGGGGTCATGTTCATGAGGAGGGGTGTGGTGTACCGCAAAATGAGACTCCATAGGATATGGTTCATCTCCACCGTCTACCTCCTCCATCCTCCACCTGCGACTGTTCATCCACGGGATCCTGATCATCCAGCATCCATCGCGCGCTCCTCCACCGGCTACTGCTCAACAAGCCCTCTTCACGGGATCCTGTTCAACCACCCCTCCACGGGCTACTGTTCATCCAGCGCTCCACCGGCTACTATTCAACCAGCCCTCCACGGGGTCCTATTCATCTAGCCCTCCACGGGGTCCTGTTCATCCACCCCCCAACCGGCTCGATCGATCGGGGTCCTATTCATCCAGCGGCAACACCCCGGGGACCTGTTCATCCAACCCCCCACCAGGAACTGTTCATCCAACCCCCCCCCCCAACAAGGCTTCCTGTTCATCCAGAGGCAGCATCGATCGGCTTCAGTTAGCAGCAGTAGCAAAGGAATCGCTCTATCGGGTTCAGTTAACAGCCATCAATCGATAGCTCGGGTTCAGTAATGCATAGCCTGCAGTGATATCGCTCCGGTTCAGTTAGGTGACGCCTCGCTCGGGTTCAGTTAGAGCCCAATGCCTCGCACCCACGCGCGTACGTGTATGAGAGAAACGCGCATCGCTCAGCCCCCGACCACCCACCGTAACCGGGAACTCCCCGATATTTTCCTCGCCCTCGCTTCTACCACGGTTTTTTCTGTCATGCATGTCCCAAAGAATGTCATGCAGCTGCATCTCCAGCCCGCCCAAGATGAAAAGCCAATTTTCTGTCATGATTTTTTGTCATAGAAGTAGGAGCCCACCATATCTATGATGATATCAGGTTTTGTCACAATTATCGTCATAGAAGTGTCATAAGCATGACAAAAAAATTCATTCGGCCCAAAATGTCACGGACGTGTATTTTTTTTTGTAGTGCTACAATCGTATTTGAGCATTGGGTGTAGCTAATATTCGAGTGTGTTTCATGAATGTATCAATGATTGAGCATAATGGGCTAGGGATAACTTACTTTAGTGTTGATATTTTGAAAGACATGGTTGCTTATTGGTATACTTGAGTATTAAAGTCTTCATGTCAAAACTAGACTATTGCTTCGAATCATATAAAAGTCCATATGTCCAATAAAGAAAAGAAATGTTATGAACGTGTTTGGCAGCATTCCACATCAAAACTTCTGTTTTTATCATTTACCTACTCGAGGACGAGCAGGAATTAAGCTTGAGGATGCTGATACGTCTCCAACGTATCTATAATTTTTGATTGTTCCATGCTATTATATTATCATTCTTGGATGTTTTACAATCATCTTATAGTCATTTATATCGTTTTTTGGTACTAACCTATTGACATAGTGCCCAGTGCTAGTTGCTGTTTTCTGCATGTTTTTTACATCGCAGGAAATCAATATCAAATGGAGTCCAAATGCAGCGAAAGTTTTTGAGGATTTTTTGGGCCGAAGACATCCAAGGGCTAAGGAAGCACTGGGTGCCTCGAGGAGGGCACACCACCAGTGGTGCGCTGGGGCCTGAGCATGCCAAGGTGGGTTGTGCCCACCTTGGGTGCCCCCTGAACTGCCTCTTTGCTCTATTAATACCCCAATATTTTAGAAACCCTAGGGGAGTCGACTAAAATCAATTCCAGTCACTGTAGAGTCCAAAACCACCAGATCCAATCTAGAACCATCACGGAGGGGTTCACCACTTCCATTGGTGCCTCTCTGATGATGTGTGAGTAGTTCTTTGCAGATCTACGGGTCCATAGTTAGTATCTAGATGGCTTCCTCTCTCTCTCTCTCTCTCTCTCTTAATTATCAATACAATGGTCTCTTGGAGATCCATATGATGTAAGCCTTTTTGCAGTGTGTTTGTTGGGATCCGATGAACTTTGAGATTATGTTCAGATCTATGTTTTTATCCATGAAAGTTAGTTGAGTCTTCTTTGATCTCTTATATGCATGATTTCTTATAGCCTCGTATTAATTCTCTGATATTTGGTTTTTTTGGCCAACTTGATCTATTTATATTGCAATGGGAAGAGGTGCTTTGTGATGGGTTCGATCTTACGGTGCTTGAACCCAGTGACAGAAGGGGAAACGACACGTATGTATTGCTGCTATTAAGGATAACAAGATGGGGTCTATTTCTTCATAAATAGATCTTTTCTACATCATGTCATCATTCTTATTGCATTACTCCGTTTCTCCATGAACTTAATACACTAGATGCATGCTGGATAGCGGTCGATGTGTGGAGTAATAGTAGTAGATGCAGGCAGGAGTCGGTCTATTAATCTTGGGTGTGATGCCTATATAATGATCATTGCCTGGATATCGTCATGATTATTTGAAGTTCTATCAATTGCCCAACAGTAATTGTTTTCCCACCGTTTGCTATTTTTCTTGAGAGAAACCACTAGTGAAACCTAGGGCCCCCGGGTCTCTTTTCATCATATTTGCCTTTGCGATCTATTTTCCTTTACATTTATTTTCAGATCTATTAAACCAAAAATACAAAAATACCTTGCTGCAATTTATTTGTTCCGCGATCTATTTATCCTATCTACCACTTTTACCTCATGTTATTTGCCTATCTTGAGGCACCGTACCCGGAAGGGATTGACAACCCCTTTAACACGTCGGGTTGCGAGTATTTGTTATTTGTATGCAAGTGTTGTTTACGTGGTGTGAGGAGGTTCTCCTACTGGTTCGATAACCTTGGTCTCATCACTGAGGGAAATACCTACCGTCGCTATACTGCATCATCCCTTACTCCTTGGGGAAATACCAACGTAGTTCTAGCAGACATCAATGGTATTATTAGGCATTGTGTACTTGAGCATGAACATGAACAAAACCTACGGAAGTGTCATTCCGAGGCATACGGAGGGCACCATGCTGGAGATAGAACTGCACATAAGGTACTACAATCTGGTTCTTGTTGGCCTACTCTCTTCAAGGATGCACATAAGTTTGTCTTATCTTGTGATGAATGTCAAAGAATTGGTAGTATTGGTAGACGTCAGGAAATGCCAATGAATTATTCACTTATTATTGAACCATTTGATGTTTGGGGATTTGATTATATGGGACCTTTTTGTTCCTCTAACAGGTATACTCACATTCTAGTTGTTGTTGATTACGTTTCTAAGTGGGAAGAGGTTATTCCAACTAGTAGTGCTGATCATAACACTTCTATTAAAATGCTTAAAGAAGTTATTATCCCTAGGTTTGGAGTCCCTAGATATTTAATGACTGATGGTGGTTCACATTTTATTCATGGTGCTTTCTGAAAACTTCTTGCTAAATATGATGTAAACCATCGAATTGCATCACCTTATCATCCTCAGTCTATTGAATTGAGCAATAGAAAAATTAAGTCAATCTTGCAAAAGACAGTTAATAGATCTAGAAATAATCACTCTAAGAAACTTGACAATGCATTATGGGTTATAGAACTGCTTATAAAAATCCTATGGGTATGTCTCCATATAAATGGTCTATGGAAAAGCATGTCATTTACCTCTCAAGCTAGAACATAAAGCATATTGGGAAATTAAAGAACTTAACTATGATTTCAAACTTGCCGGTGAGAAGACATTATTTGACATTAGTTCGTTAGATGAGTGGAGAAACCAAGCATGTGAAAATGCTAATTTGTTTAAAGAAAGAGTTAACAGATGGTATGATAGAAGAATCCAAAAATGGGAATTCAAAGTGGGTGAATATGTTCTATTATACCACTCTCGTTTCAGATTCTTTGCAGGGAAACTTTTCTCTAAATAGGAAGAACCATATATCATTGAAGAAGTTTATCGTTCCGGAGCTATCAAGATCAACAACTCTGAAGGCACTAGTCCGAGAGTGGTCAATGGACAAAGAATAAAGCATCATATCTCAGGCACACCTATTAATGTTGAAACTAACATTGTCCAAACTATGACACCAGAGGAATACATAAAAGAGACCTTCCAGAACAGTCCAGAACCCTGAAAAGGAATAGGCCTATGATACGGTAAGTAAACCAACTCCGAAAATTCCATAAAAATATTTTTAGTCCGTTTTGGAATATTAGAAAAAATAACAAAATAAGAAAAAGTCGAGGGGACCCACGAGGTGCACACAAGGCACCTGGGCGCACCCACTGATACGTCCATCTTGCATCAGGTTTATATGTTGATATTTATTGCATTATGGACTTTTATTACATTTTATGATGCAATTCTTAAGCCTTTTCTCTCTTATTTTGCAAGATTTACATAAGGAAGGAGAATGCCGGTAGTTGGAATTCTGCACCGGAAAGGAGCAAATCTAAGATCCCTATTCTGCACAACTCTGAATGTCTAGAAACTTTATGGAGAATTATTTTGGAATGTATAAAAAATATTGGGCGAAGAAATATCAGGAGGGGACCCACCAGGTGCCCACAAGCTTGCGGGGCGTGCCCCCTGAGCTTGTGGGCCCCCGGCCAGTCTCCAGTGCTCATCTTTTGCTCTATGAAGTGTTTTTACCAAGAAAAAATTGAGAGAAGACCTTCAGGACGAAGTGCCGCCGTCTCGAGGCGGAACCTAGGTAGAAGTAATCTAGGTCTCCGGCGGAGAGATTTCTCTGGGGAAACTTCCCTCCGGGAGGGGAAATCGAAGTCGTCGTCATCACCAACGATCATATCATCGTTGGAGGACTAATCTTCATCAAGATCTTCACCAGCACCATCTCATCTAAAACCCTAGTTCATCTCTTGTATTCAATCTTTGTCTCAAAACCTCATATTGGTACCTGTGGGTTGCTAGTAGTGTTGATTACTCTTTGTAGTTGATGCTAGTTAGTTTATTTGGTGGAAGATCATATGTTCAGATCCTTAATGATATTCAATACCCCTCTGATCATGAACATGAACATGCTTTGTGAGTAGTTAGTTTTGTTCCCGAGGACATGGGAGAAGTCTTGTTATAAGTAATCATGTGAATTTGGTATTCGGTCGATATTTTGATGAGATGTATGTTGTCTGTTGATACGTCTCCAACGTATCTATAATTTTTCATTGTTCCATGCTATTATATTACCCCTTTTGGATGTTTATGGGCTTTATTTTACACATTTATATCATTTTTGGGACTAACCTACTAACCAGAGGCCCAGCCCGTATTCCTATTTTTTTGCCTATTTCAGTATTTCGAAGAAAAGGAATATCAAACGGGGTCCAAACGGAATGAAACCTTCGGGAGCGTGATTTTTGGAATGAACGTGATCCAGAGGACTTGGAGTGCAAGTCAAGAAGCGATCGAGGCGTACAGGAGATAGCAGGGCGCGCCCACCCCTATAGGGCGCCCCCCTGTCTCCTGGGCCCCACGAGCGGCCACCGACGTACTTCTTCCTCCTATGTATACCTACGTACCCCGACAACATCCAGGGAGCCAACGAAAAACAATTTCTACCGTTGTAACCTTCTTTATCCGCGAGATCCCATCTTGGAGCCTTCGCCGGCGCTCCGCTGGAGGGGGAATCGACCATGGAGGGCTTCTACATCAACACCTTAGCCCCTCCGATGAGTTGTGAGTAGTTTACCACAGACCTTCGGGTCCATAGTTATTAGCTAGATGGCTTCTTCTCTCTTTTTGGATCTCAATACAATGTTCTCCCCCTCTCTTGTGGAGATCTATTTGATGTAACTCTTTTTGAGGTGTGTTTGTCGAGATCCGATGAATTGTGGGTTTATGATAAAGTTTATCTGTGAGAAATATTTGAATCTCCTCTGAATTCTTTTATGTATGATTGAGTTATCTTTGCAAGTCTCTTCGATTTATCAGTTTGGTTTGGCCTACTAGATTGATCTTTCTTGCCATGGGAGAAATGCTTAGCTTTGGGTACAATCTTGCGGTGTCCTTACCCAGTGACAGAAAGGGTTGCAAGGCACGTATTGTATTGTTGCCATCGAGGATAAAAAGATGGGGTTATCATATTGCTTGAGTTTATCCCTCTACATAATGTCATCTTTCTTAATGCGTTACTCTTTTCTTATGAACTTAATACTCTAGATGCATGCTGGATAGCGGTCGATGTGTGGAGTAATAGGAGTAGATGCGGGCAGGAGTCGGTCCACTTGTCACGGATGTGATGCCTATATACATGATCATGCCTAGATAATCTCATAATTATTCGCTTTTCTATAAATTGCTCGACAGTAATTTGTTCACCCACCGTAATACTTATGCTATCTTGAGAGAAGCCACTAGTGAAACCTATGGACCCCGGGTCTATCTTTTATCATATAAGCTTTCAATCTACTTTTGTTTGCATCTTTACTTTTTGCATCTATATTATAAAATACCAAGAATATATTTATCTTATCATACTATCTCTATCATATCTCACTTTCGCAAGTGGCCGTGAAGGGATTGACAACCCCTTTATTGTGTTGGTTGCGAGTTCTTTGTTTGTTTGTGTAGGTGCGTGGGACTTTTGAGGAGCCTCCTACTGGATTGATGCCTTGGTTCTCAAAAAATGAGGGAAATACTTATGCTACTTTGCTGCATCACCCTTTCCTCTTTAAGGAAAACCAATGCAAGCTCAAGACGTAGCAACAAGGATTTCTGGCGCTGTTGTCGGGGAGGTCTTCGCTCAAGTCAAGACATACCAAGTACCCATCACAAAATCATCTCGCTCGCATTTACATTATTTGCCATTTGCATCTCGTTTTCCTCTCCCCCACTTCACCCTTGCCGTTTTATTTGCCCTCTCTTTCCGAATCTCCTCCTCTCTTTTCGCTTGCCTTTTTCTGTTTGCTTGTGTGTTGGATTACTTGTTGCCATGGTGCAAGATAATATTAAATTGTGTGATTTCTCCAATACCAATAATAATGATTTCCTTAGTAATCCGATTGCTCCTCTTAATGATGTTGAGTCTTGTGAAATCAATACCGCTCTGCTGAATCTTCTTATGAAAGATCAATTCGTCGGCCTTCCTAGTGAAGATGCCGCTACTCATCTAAACAACTTTGTTGATTTGTGTGATATGCAAAATAAAAAAGATACAGATAATGATATTGTTAAATTGAAGTTATTTCCGTTTTCACTTAGAGATCGTGCTAAAGTTTGGTTTTCGTCTTTGCCTAAAAATAGTATTGATTCTTGGAACAAGTGAAAAGATGCTTTTATCTCTAAGTATTTTCCTCCCGCTAAGATTATCACTCTTTGGAATGATATTATGCATTTTAAACAACTTTATCATGAGCATGTTGCCCAATCTTGGGAAAGAATGAAATTGATGATTCGCAATTGCCCTACTCATGGTTTGAATTTATGGATGATCATACAAAAATTTTATGTCGGTTTTAACTTTGCTTATAGAAATCTCTTAGATTCGACCGCGAGAGGCACGTTTATGGAAATCACGTTAGTATGTAAGTGCATCTAGTGCCCCTTAGTGATTTTGGTGTATTGAAGACTTATAGGTTAAGGGACTAATGTGTTTATGAGTGTACACAGGTCTATAAGTCTATGAGGAGTTTGATATTTACAGAGAAAGTGGACCCCCAAAAATGAATATCTTCGACTGAAGATTTTGGTATTCCTGAAGACTTTCATGAAGACTTTGAAAGTGAAGAAATTGGTGTGTCCGTGAAGACTTGATATTCATGCGAGGAATATGAAGCTTGAAGACTTTCGTTTTCATAGTTTTGTTTTTATCTTTCTTGAGTCATAGGAAACACCATACTGTTAAAGGGAGTCGAGGAAATACTAAGGAAAATTTTCATGTGATGCTCAACTCAAAATCCTACACCTACCAATCCCTTTGAGTGAAGCCATTGGAAATCTCATATAGTTCACCAATTTCTTGATGGATGAGATGAAGTTCTTCCGTCATTGAGAATTTGTTCTGACTGAGGAGTTAGAAATTTGCTAGTACGGATTGCCTACACACTGAGGAACATGATAGCCCTGAGGAATTTGATAGTCAAATTTCCGACCGTTGCTGTGATACGCGCTAGCTGTTCCAAAATATCTTATCCACCTAATGGTCATATCATTGAAGGGCATTTATGTCTTATCATGTCGGGCTGCTCCCTAGGCTATAAATAGCCACCCCCTACAACCACTAGCTGGTTGGCTGCTCCGTGAGAAACTGACACTTGTCATTTGAGAGCAACCCATCCTCCGAGGACTTTGAGCGAAAATCATCGAGTGAGGAAAATCCAAACCCAAACACCCACAAACCCAAAGTGATTGAGCATCATCAAGAGATTGATCTGCGTGGATCGGCGCTTGTTACCTTTGAAGGTTGTGCTTCTTCCAGACGGTTAGGCGTCATGGTCTACAGACATCCAAGAGGAATTGTGGATCGCCGAGTGACCAAGTCTGTGAAGGTTTGGAAGTCGCTGAAGACTTACCACGAGTGATTGGACGAGTCATGTGACCTTAGTTCAAGGAGAATATGGTGAGGATTTGGTGTCCTGAGCTGCGTGCTCAGCGACTGGGTGTCCGGGACTGTGTGTCCTCGAGTTTAAATACTCAGCCGCTCCAACCAGACGTACAACTGAGACAGCAGTTGGAACTGGTCTACCAAATCATTGTCTACACCAACCTTACTGGTTCTATTTCCTCAACTCTTTCATTTCCTCATTACTGTGTTGAGTGATTGTTCATATCTGTGTTTGAAGACCTTGGTGAAGACTTTCTCAATTTCCTCGCCCAATTTCTTCAGTCTGTTTGTCTTCATCTTGTGTTATCCTGTGTTTACGCTTTCTGTACTCTGTGTTTGTCTTCATTTCATCATGATGACTATGTGTGTATTCTGTTATGCTTACTTTTGAGTACTTATTCCGCTGCAAGGATTTCTTCGCTAAGGAATTTCCTCACCGGCAAATTCCTCAGTGAAGAATTCATAAAAATCACCTATTCACCCCCCTCTAGTCGAGATAACGCACTTTCAATTGGTATCAGAGCGAGGTACTCCCTTGTTCTGTGTGATTTTGATTTAACCACCTAGAGTTCTAGTTATGTCGACTGCAGGATCGAGGAACGTGTCCTGCCCCATCTTTGACGGTCATGAGTATCCTCGATGGAAGGCCATGATGAAAAAGAGACTCATGGCTATGGACAGCGAACTGTGGACCGTCACCGAGATCGGTCTTACTGATCTATGCAAGATGGCTGAGGCTGATGACATTCGCAAGTACACACTGCTTAACCTCACAGCGAAGGATGTCATCTGCTCTAGTCTGTCCCGAAATCAGTTCAGGAACGTCATGCATCTCAATCATGCGAAGCTAATCTGGGACCGTCTCTTTGAGGTCTATGAAGGTCATCGGAGTCGTCATGATCCTTGGTTTGAGGATTACAAGGAATCTCTCAATGCGATGACATTCGAACCAGAATCATCATTGTCTACACCCTGCCTTATGGCAAACGGTGCTGAGGTAACTGAATCCTACCTATCCGAATCTAGTGATGATGAATCTGGTGATGAATTTGGACCTAGCTATGTCAAACTTGCTTCCCTTGCCCATAAACAACAAAGAGCCTTGGAAAAAGTTCACTACATGCTAAATAAGAGCGATGATATGTTGGGTGAAGAAATGGATCAGTCAAAAGCCTTGGCTGAAAGTCTTCGGGGACTCCATTCCAAGTTTGACGACCTTCAAGGTCATCATAACGCTCTCTTATCTGATCACGAGAAGCTTTCTCTTGAACTTTTTCAAAGAAAGCAAGATCTTGAGAAGCTAAGAGTGAGTTATGAAGATCTTCACAAGGAGCACGATTCATTACTTGCTCAACAAATCAGCGTCAGTCATGAAGAATTTGATCCTCCATGCTTAAAGTGCATTGAACGTGAATCTGCTAATTCTTCACCTGAATGTTCAAATGTTTCAAATGTTACAAATTCTTCACCTGCCTCTGCTATCACTAATTCCTCATCTGAGGACATTGCTAGTTTCACTAACAATGTAGGGCTGAAGGAATTGTATATGACAGGCATGTACAAAAGCCTCAAAGTGCATCAGACTCTTTGTGATGTGCTTAAAAAGCATATCCTCAACAGAAACCCTAGGAAAGAGGGTATTGCCTTTGAGAGGAAACTCAATGCTGATGGAACATATTGGAAGCCTGAGCAGTACCCCAAAACCTCATGGGTTGCTACAAAGGGACCTCTAGTAGATCCATCTAACTTATCTGGATTTACATGTGAATCCCCTCATTCTTATGATGAGTCATTTGACTCCAACTATAAACTGTTCAAAAATCAGAATGGTGAAGTATTTGCTAGATATGTTGGCACTAACTGCAGGAACGGTTTCCCTATGAAGAAAATCTGGGTTCCCAAAAGTTATGCTCAAAGTCTTCAGGTGAATGTCCTCATGACACCAACAGTGAAGAATAGGAACCCCAGATCAAACTCTTCATATGGATCCAAGTCCTCATACGGACCAAATTCCTCACATGGATCAAATTCCTCAAAAGGATCAAAGTCCTCATATGAACATCATCGTGCTAACAACTCTGTTTCGTAGGGTAGAGCTAAGGGCTATGAATATGTGCATTATTCTTCAAATCATTATGTTCATAAGTCCTCGAAGAATTTCTCTGCTTATTCATATGATTACCCTAACCCCTCTTATGTGAAACGAAATGGTTTGGCATCTTTGCCACCTTTCTCATATGGTGCTCGCAGAGTGATGAACTCTTTGCCACCCCTCCAGATGTGGGTGGTGAAGAAAAAGAACTAATCTCTTATGCAGGGTCAGGTCTCTAGACATGCTTTAACGTCTGAAGAATTTGCTGGAGACCTAAACAGTGCCTGAAAGGACGCAGGCTAATCATGATGAAATGAACTTTCATTTCACACGTCCTCACATTGCTTATCTGTGCTATTGCTTGATGAAATTGGACTGATGATACTGATGTCATATTCCTCATTGATGAAGTATATGAGTTTGTAAGCTGCACTAATTCATCTGCAGGATGATCAACGCAAAGCAAACGAGTGGGTCCTCGATAGTGGATGTACAAAGCACATGACTGGTGACAAGAATCTTTTGATGGATGCTCCCTTAACACTGTCACATCTGAAGCATATCATCTTCGCTAACAAAGGCAAAAGTCAGGTATTGGGTCTAGGTAAGGTTGTGATCTCTAAGGATCGACACATGGACAAAGTCATGCTTGTTGAGTCCTTAGGATACAACCTCATGTCTATCTCAATGCTTTGTGATCTTGATATGGTTGTTGTCTTTGGCAAGTATCGCTGTGTTGTGATCATGGAAGCTGACAATTCCCAAGTCTTCGAAGGCTTTAGGAGAGGAGACTTGTACATTGTTGATTTCTCTACAGGACCACAACCTGTCGTGTGCTTACTTGCAAAAGCTTCAGAAGGCTGGCTATGGCATCGACGACTTGGTCATGCTGGCATGAGGAATCTGCACACGCTCGCAAAGAAGAAGCATGTCATTGGCATTGAGAATGTAAAATTCCTCAAGGATCACTTATGTGGTGCCTGTGAAGCTGGGAAGATGACTAAGGCCAAGCATACAGCGAAGACTATCATGACCACCGCTCGACCATTTGAATTGCTTCACATGGATCTCTTCGGTCCTAATCATTATTCTGCTATGACTAATGATGCATCTCTATATGGCTTTGTTATTGTTGATGATTACTCTCGTTAGACATGGGTACACATTGTCACTTACAAACATGAAGTGCAGGAAGTCTTCAAATGATTTTCCTCGAGGGCTTCAACCAACTTTGGTGTGAAGCTCAAGCACATCAGGAGTGACAATGGAACTGAGTTCAAGAATTCCGGTCTGAATGACTATCTTGATGAACTTGGTATTACTCATGAATTATCTGCTCCTTATACTCCTCAGCAAAATGGCGTCGTGGAGCGCAAATCAGAACTCTTGTTGAGATGGCTCGCACTATGCTTGATGAATACAAAAGGCCTCATCGGTTTTGGATTGATGCAATTGATACCGCGTGCCACATCATCAACAGAGTATATCTTCACAAATTCTTCAAGAAGACTGCCTATGAACTTCTCACTGACAAGAAACCCAATATGAGTTATTTTAAAGTCTTCGGTGCAAAATGTTGGATTAGAGATCCTCATCACAATGCTAAATTTTCACCGAAAGCACATGAAGTTTTTATGCTTGGTTACGGAAAGGACTCGCACACCTACAGAGTCTTCAACATCACTCTTCACAAGATTGTTGAAACTGTAGATATGCCGTTCGATGAAACTAATGGCTCGCAAAGAGAGCACCTACCTTCTGTGATAGATGAACCAGCACCTGAAGATAATATCAAGTTCAAGGCTACTGAGGATGTCATTCCTACCGAAGAATCTACTAAAGAATTCATTCCAGAACATGAAGAACATCGAGCTGATGTACCTGAGGAAAATGCTGAAGAAAATGCTGATCAAATTCCTCTACGACAACCAGCTCATCCTCGCGTTGCAAAAGAAGTGCAAGTTGAAAAGATCATCAATGACATTGAAGCACCAGGTCCTCTCACACGCTCAAAAGCTTCACATTTATCTAACTTTTGTGGGCACTATGCTTTTGTCTCTATCACAGAGCCCACTAAGGTAGATGAAGCATTTCTGGAGCCTGAGTGGATTCAGTCCATGCAAGAAGAATTACATCAGTTCTAGCTCAACAATGTCTGGGAACTGGTCAAACGTCCAGATCCTCGCAAGCATAATATCATCGGCACAAAGTGGATCTACCGCAACAAGCAAGATGAAAATGGCCTTGTGGTGAGGAATAAGGCATGACTTGTAGCTCAAGGCTACACACAGGTTGAAGGAATTGATTTCGATGAAACTTTTGCACCTGTTGCTAGACTTGAGGCTATTCGCATATTACTTGCTTATGCTAACCATCATAATATCACTTTATATCAAATGGATGTGAAAAGTGCATTCCTCAATGGTAAGCTTGAGGAAGAAGTATATGTTGCTCAACCCCCAGGTTTTGAAGATCCAAAGAATCCTGACGAAATCTTCAGACTCAACAAGTCCCTCTATGGCCTCAAGCAAGCCCCTCAGGCGTGGTATGATACTTTGAAGGAATTCTTCGTGAAGAATGGCTTCACACCCGGTTCACTCGTCCCTACTCTCTTTACTAAATCTTATGATGGTGAACTGTTTGTGTGCCAAATATACGTTGATGATATTATCTTTGGCTATACTGACCAACGTTATAGTGATGAATTTGCCTATATGATGAGTGAAGAATATCAAATGTCTATGATGGGAGAGTTGAAATTCTTCTTAGGTCTTCAAATTAAATCAACAACACAATGGCATATTCATATCTCGGAGAAATACCTCAAGGATGTACTGAGGAAATACGGCATGCAAGATTGCAAAGGCGTCAAAATTCCTATGCCCACAAATGGGCATCTATGCACTGATGAAAATGGTATTGACTTCGATCACAAGGTATACCGCTCCATGATTGGTTCTTTATTGTATTTATGTGCATCTAGGCCAGATATAATGCTTAGTGTTTGCATGTGTGCCCGATTTCAAGCTACACCGAAGGAATCACACCATAAGGCTGTGAAGCATATTCTTCGATATCTAGCTCACACACCAACACTAGGATTATGGTACCCCAAGGGCTCTACTTTTGATCTCATTGGATATTACGACTCGACTATCTTTGGTGATCGTGTGGACCGCAAGTCAACATCTGGTACTTGTCATTTCCTCGGACGATCCTTGGTCTGTTGGTCCTCGAAGAAACAGAACTGCGTATCTCTGTCTATTGCTGAAGCTGAGTACATTGCTGCTGGTTCTTGCTGTGCTCAATTGTTGTGGATGAAGCAAACTCTCAAGGACTATGGCATCAACATGAAGAATGTGCCTCTCTATTGTGACAATGAGAGTGCCATCAAGATTGCTCACAACCCAGTTCAGCACTCGAAGACAAAGCACATTCAGATTCGTCATCATTTTCTTCGTGATCATGTGTTGAAGGGCGACATTTCTATTGAGCATGTGAAGACTGACGAACAGCTAGCCGATATCTTCACAAAGCCCTTGGATGAGAAGAAATTTAGCAAGTTGCGGTGTGAGCTAAATATCTTAGAGTCTTCGAGTGTTCTTTGAAAAGGACACACATCCTTACACTTATGCAAAATTGATGACTTAGATGTGCAACACATGAAGAAACATTTTTCTTCAATCAATGAAGAATAACACTCTAAGTGTGAAGAAATTAATGAAGAATTTGATTCTCGGAACCCTACGACAATTGTACGCGGTGTCTGAAATCATCATTCTTATACGGTGGGTCACGCCACCACCAAAGTTGAAAATCTTCAATTTGATTTTTTCCTCGGTTTTGAAATTCTTCAGTTTTACAAAATCTTCACTGTTTCCGTCATTTTTCTTCATTGGCTATATGCATATATGAATTTATGTGCTCTACAGCATTCACTTATGGCTATTTCTTCAAGTTGCATTTTCTGCTAAGTGCATGTGATCGGACCCTTCCACCTCTATGCTATACTCAACCCAATCTATTCACAAATTCTTCATGTGCGTTCTATTTGAAACTCATTCAAAATCTTCACTGTGTCCTGTCAGCTGAAGAAATTGCGAACGAAACTTTAAAACTAATCTTATCCAAATTTTTGGTTTTGCCACTCAAACCGTCCCGTATCCCACGATAGACTTATCTATTCACCCACGATCTAACACAATCTCCACTATTCAGTACGTGGGTGACACATGTCAAGAGAATGAGAAGGGCCAGGGGCACGATCGTCCTAAATCTTTGGGCGAACAATTTTTCACTGCGACTACAAATACCCCCTCACCCTTCCTCACTTCCTTTACTCCGCTCGACCGCTCTCTCTCTCTCGCTCGAGCTTCTCAAACCCTAGCGCCGCCGCTGCTCCATCGTCACCGGTGAGGAAGAGCTTCACTGCCTTGACCTCGTCGCCATCGTACTCGCGCCGGCCGCGGAAATCTTCACTCCGCCACCGCTGTAGATGTCTTCCTCCGCCAAGTTAGGGTGTGGAAGATCTGAACTGACGAGCTTCAAACCAATACTTCTCAGTTCGTCGTGTTCTTCAATCACGGTAATTAAAATTTACTTTTACTGCCCTCTTTGATTCAAATTTTCTCCACAAAATCTTCAAAGGTGTTTTATTCTTCAAATCCTCACACACAAAACACCTCACTAGTCATCTATTCTTGATTCATTTCCCTAAGCATCATTTTCTTTAAGATTCCTCAATTGTGTGGATCGTCGATCTATACAACTCTGGAACCTAAGACAAAGTACGCTTAGTAAAATTCTTCAAGACACATCTGGTCAAATTCCTCAAACTTGTTCATTTTGAAAACCTTCTGAGAACGCATATGACCTCTTCAAATTCCTTGCAACTATACTCTGTTCACAGGTACTCATGTCCGCTGCTGAATCACTAGGTTCTCATCAACTTAACTCATTTGCAGCGTTCCTTGAAGAAAAATTGCATACTTCTTCAGAAAGTTCGATTGTTCAAATTCCTCAACTGAAGAATATGCAGAAGGTAAGAAACCACAGAAAGGAGGAAAGAAGCCTGAGGTCATAACTGCTTTTGAAATTCCTGACAACATCTATGCTGACTATTGCACACCTGATGAGGCCAAGTTTGGAAAGAGAACAAAAATCAGTGCAAGGTGCGCATACAGAGGATAGAAAGGAGATGGGCAAGAGAATGGAGGGAGTACAGATATGTAACTCCAAAGTACATGAAAAAATTCGCTCTAAATCCTCCATGCCCAAGAGCTCCATTGGCACCTGGTCAAGAAGCTGATCCCACCAGCATCAAGCGTGGTGAGGATTTTCCTAAAGAATGGGCCAAACGCCAAGCTAAGTTGGCAAGACAAGCCAAAGAAGCAGTGAGGAAATTTAATGAAGACTCTATTGCTGCTGCTGCCACAAAGGCCTCTGACAAGCCTAGAAAATCAATGGCAAAGAAGACCACTCACAAGCCAAGTGCTTCATCAACTGTGCCCTCACGGCCAAGTTCCTCGGCAATGCCCTCATGGCCAGAATCTTCAAAGCCCTCACGGCCAATTTCTTCAAAGCCCTCACGGCCAATTCCTCACGCTGCTCCTGCCCCTCCAAAGTCCTCAGTTGCTCCGGCAAAGTCCTCAACACCTGTACACCTGGCCACATGCCAAAGGATTGCTGGCATCTCCATTTCCTCTGGTGTCTCAGCGAGTTCCTCAGCTGCACCAAATTCTTCACCAGGCCCCACTCTACTGAAGACCAAGGCCACTACTGGACGAGGTCCTCGGCCTAGTCCGAAGAAGAAACAAGTTGCCTTCCATGTGCCATCTGACGATGAAGCTGATGATGATGAACTTGACAGGCAAGAAAGGGCCGCTAGAGCCAAAGGCACAAATGTGCCACTGCTTTTGGATCCTAAGGTGATCCTCGACTACATTGATCTCTGGCACAAGGACCCAAACACTCCTATGCCTGATTTTCATTTGACTCCTGGCCAGAGTCATGTGCTGACCCTTTTCATCAATGAAGAGAAATGGAAATTTGAGAAGGCCAGGCAAATCAAGAAGGCTCAATTTAGGAAAGAGAAGTTCCTGAAGAACAATGTTGTCAAAATGACAAGTGATGAACTCCTCAAGATCCAGTCTGAAATCAAAACCCTCGGCGATGATTTCAATGCTTATTATGCTGATTGGCAAGGAGCCAAAGTTAGGTTTGTTAAACTGACTGAGAAGTTCACCAATGTTGCAGCCCCATCGCAACAAGAAATTCCTCAAGCTGAAGCTTCTACTCAGCAAACTGAAGAACATGCCAGCACCGCTGATGATTTTTAGCCTGCTGAAGAAAATGCTAGTTCCAGGGCTGATGACTCCATTCCACCCGCTGAAGAAACTGTCAGGGCATCCACTAGTGGTGCGCCTGAAGAAAATGAAGAAGTCAGGGCAACTGCATCAGTTGCGCCTGAGGAAATACAAACAGATTCCTTAGCTCCTCCTGCGCCTACCCCAACTCCTACCCTTCCATCTGCATCAGATGTGAGGAAGACCAAGGCTGCAGAGAAAGCTGCGGTGAAGAAAAGGAAAGCATCATCTACTTCAGATTCTTCAGCTCCGAAGAAAATGAAGACTATGACAAGTTCACTTGAGAATCCAATTGATGTTGTTCCGATTTCCACCATGCCATCAAAGGACCTTGTTCCTTATGGTGAATAATATGTGATCCCTAGCGGATCTGATGAAGAAAATCATTCTGCTGCTTCATCAGAGCAGATTGATGAAGAAATTGAAGTGGATGCGATCCCTTCAACACCTGCTGCTTCCTCGCCCATGCCTCAGTTCACAGCTGAAGAGGCTGGCGTTGAAGAACTTGAAGATGAAGACGTGGATATTGGATGCACCACGCCTGTGATGAATGATGACTTTTGGGAAAGTCAGCATCCCAATTCTCCACACTTCACCCCACTACAGCAAATACCTCAGTCCCCTGCACCAACCGTTCAAATGGGCTCTGAAGAAACTCATCCCAACTCATCTGTGAATGAAGAAATTCCAGCCACTAGTGCTGAAGAAACTGCTGCTGCTGATACCTTGAACATGTAGACTGCCACTGAAGAGGAACCAGAAATTCCTCAGCCTGAAGAACCGGAAATTGTGATTCCTGAGGTTGTGATGCAACTCACTAACACTCCTGTGCCCAAGCCAAAGGATCCATTCTCAAAGAAGCAAAAGTTCAAGGCTGCTAATTTCTTTAATGAGCATGTGTTCTTCACTGACTACAATTCCTATGACTCTGCTCGTATAAGGAAGAGGCGTTTCTGGACTGCTAGTCAAGCCAACTTTTATTCCTCTGTGCTATTCGACAAGGACAAAGTCTTCGATCATGCACACATTCCTCATGTGGACATGGAATCTCTGCCGTGCTTCGAGCCAGTCCTCAGTGTTCTTCACGATGCTGGATTACTGAAATTCTGCACTGACATCTGTGATTGGAATGAAGAACTCATTCTTCAATTCTATGCGACGCTGCACATCACAGGAAATTCTGAAGATGTGAACACTTGGGTGTTGGACTGGATGTCAGAAAATACTCACTATAAGGCACCAGCAACTGAATTGCTTTGTGCCCTCCCACTCAGTCCTCCCCTTGATGGTGCTCGTTGCATCTACAATGAACCTGAGCTTACAGATCATTACATGCAAGTGCTGATGAAGCCTTTGAAGCCAGGGCAGGCCCCACGAACCAAATTCCTCATCAAGGAATTACTATATGTGCCTCGGACTGTCTATCGCATTCTGATGAAGACAATGAGTCCTATCAAAGGCCATGACTCAAATGATGAAGAAGTCATTGGCATCATGAAGAATATGCTCTTCAATATCATTCATGGCGTTCCCGTCAACTTCCATGATTTCTTCATGAGGACTCTGGCAAATATTGTTATGTCACCATTTGAGCTGAAGCCTTATGCACCATGGATTATGAAATTCATCAGGACAAGGTCTTCACTCAACTACAAGGCTGATACTCTGCACCATGGCATTTTCTTGCCTCCAATTGAAGTCCTCAAACGGAAATTTTCCTCAGCTGATGACAAAGGCAAGGCAACTGCTGTGATAGATGAAGGCATTCGTCCATTGGATGGTCAATTTCACAAAGCTGCATCCTACTCCACCAATGATGACTCTGCCACACATGATTCTGCCGCCAACACCTCTGCCAAGCAAATTCCTCAAGCCACAGCACCCAGAGTGATGACTGATCGTGAGTTACTCCTCAGTCTTCATCAGAAAGTTGATCGCAATCATAAATGGGTCAAGCGTCAGTTTGGTTCCATTCTTTACAACATGACCTCAACGCACAATGCTGTGAAGAAAAACCAATACTACCTCCATGAAACCTTCAACCATACCTGGGCTGTTCTATCTCATATCTACAGCATCGAAGATCTGAAGAGCATGGGTCTCAAGGAAGAATTTGACTGGTCTGCACCTCCACCGAAGAAATTCAAGAAGGTCAAGGTTCCTTCCTTGGTGGCCAGCTCCTATTCTTCATCGCGCGACACTGATGAAAATGAAGACTTGGATGACACTGCGGCAGGCCCTACTACGACAACTGACCCCGACAATGATGGCGCTCCTCCATCAACATGATATTCTTCAGGGGCGTTAGTCCTCAGTTTCGATCCTTTTGGTCATTCGATGACAAAGGGGGAGAAATCTGAGTTAGTCTTCAAGAGGGTCTATTATATGGGCATTTTTTTTGCTAAGTTACAACTCTCGCTCTTCTGAAACTTTTATTGGATCGAGTTGTAATCCTAAACCCGATGGTGCTCTGATACTCTTGGTGCACTGTGCTATGATTTTGCATGCTTGTTCCTCGTTAATATTATTTCACGCATGCTGAATCTCTTCAGGCACCATATTTCATCATGCATTTCAAATTCTTCATATTATATGTCAAATGCATGTATGAATTACAAGATATAGGGGGAGATCTCCATGATTCAACTCTTCAAGTGTGCATTGCTTCAAAAGCAAATTCCTCGCTATGCACATCTTCAGGGGGAGTTCTTCTATATCTTGCAATCAAATTCCTCAATATCAGTACTTACACTTCATATGTTTATCCCCGTTGAAAACTTAACCTATATTGTCATCAATCACCAAAAAGGGAGAGATTGTAAGTGCATCTAGTGCCCCTTAGTGATTTTGGTGTATTGAAGACTTATAGGTTAAGGGACTAATGTGTTTATGAGTGTACAAAGGTCTATAAGTCTATGAGGAGTTTGATATTTACAGAGAAAGTCGACACCTAAAAATGAATATCTTCGACTGAAGATTTTGGTATTCCTGAAGACTTTCATGAAGACTTTGAAAGTGAAGAAATTGGTGTGTCCGTGAAGACTTGATATTCATGCGAGGAATATGAAGCTTGAAGACTTCCGTTTTCATAGTTTTGTTTTTCTCTTTCTTGAGTCATAGGAAACACCGTACTGTTAAAGGGGGTCGAGGAAATACTAAGGAAAAATTTCCATGTGATGCTCAACTCAAAATCCTACACCTACCATTCCCTTCGAGTGAAGCCATTGGACATCTCATACAGTTCAGTCAATTTCTTCAGTGACAGAGACGAAGTTCTTCTGGTCGCTGAGGAATTTGTTCTGACTGAGGAGTTAGGAATTCGCCAGTACGGATTGCCTACATAGTGAGGAACATGATAGCCCTGAGGAATTTGAGAGTCAAATTTCCGACCGTTGTTGTGCTATGCACCAGCTGTTCCAAAATATATTATCCACCTAACGGTCATATCATTGAAGGGCATTTATGTCTTATCATGCCGGGCTGCTCCCTAGGCTATAAATAGCCGCCCCCTACAACCACTAGCTGGTTGGCTGCTCCGAGAGAAACTGGCACTTGTCATTTGAGAGCAACCCATCCTCCGAGGACTTTGAGCGAAAATCATCGAGTGAGGAAAATCCAAACCCAAACACCCACAAACCCAAAGTTATTGAGCATCACAGCAGAGATTGATCCTGCGTGGATCCGACGCTTGTTACCTTTGAAGACTGTGCTTCTTCCAGACGGTTAGGCGTCATGGTCTAGAGCATCCAAGAGGAATTGTGGATCGCTGAGTGACCGAAGTCTGTGAAGGTTTGGAAGTCGCCTGAAGACATACCACGAGTGATTGGACGAGGTCTGTGTGACCTTAGTTTAAGGAGAATACGGTGAGAACTTGGTGTCCTAAGCTACATGCTCAGCGACTGGGTGTCCGGGACTGTGTGTCCTCGAGTTTAAATACTCAGCCGCTCCAACCAGACGTACAACTGAGACAGCAGTTGGAACTGGTCTACCAAATCATTGTCTACACCAACCTTACTGGTTCTATTTCCTCAACTCTTTCAATTCCTCATTAATGTGTTGAGTGATTGTTCTATCTGTGTTTGAAGACCTTGACTGAAGACTTTCTCAATTTCCTCAGTTCAATTTCTTCAATCTGTTTGTCTTCATCTTGTGTTATCCTATGTTTACGCTTTCTGTACTCTGTGTTTGTCTTCATTTCATCACGATGACTATGTGTGTATTCTGTTATGCTTACTTCTGAGTACTTATTCGCTGCAAGCAGTTCTTCGCTAAGGAATTTCGTCACCAGCAAATTCCTCAGTGAAGAATTCATAAAAATCGCCTATTCACCCCCCCTCTAGTCGAGATAATGCACTTTCATAGGAGATGCTACAAAACTTCTTGATAATATTATGGCTAATTATGCTCAATGGCACACCGAACGATCTTCTAGTAAAAAAGTGCATGCTATAGAAAAAATTAATGTTTTGAGTGGAAAGATGGATGAACTTATGAAGTTGTTTGGTATTAAAAATACTCCTCTTGATCCCAATGATATGCCTTTGTCTACTTTGATTGAGAATAATAATGAATCTATGGACGTGAATTTTGTTGGTAGGAATAGTTTTGGAAACAATGCTTATAGAGGAAACTTTAATTCTAGACCGTTCCCTAGTAATTCCTCTAATAATTATGGAAATTCCTACAGTAATTCTTATGGTAATTTTAATAAGATGCCCTCTGATTTTGAGAATAGTGTGAAAGAATTTATGATTTCTTAAAAGAATTTTAATGCTTTGCTTGAAAAAAAATTGCTCAAAGTTGATGATTTGGATAGGAACGTTGATACACTTTCGCTTGATGTTGATTCTCTTAAACTTAGATCTTCTTTTCCTAAGCATGATATCAATGAGTCCCTCAAAGCCATGAGGGTTTCCATTGATGAGTGCAAGGAAAGAACCGCTAGATTGCATGCAAAGAAAGATTGCTTTATAAAAGAGTGTTCTTCTAGTTTCCATGAAAATAATGATGAAGATCTTAAAGTTATTGATGCGTCTCCTATTATATCTTTGTTTGGCAATATGAATCTTGATAATTATGGGACTGATGATGAGTCAACTTTACCTAGAAGGCGTCCCAACAATTCGGAGTTTTTAGATCTTGATGCTAAATTTGGTAAAAGTGGGATTGGAGAGGTCATGAATTTAAATAGCATTAAACCCACCATCTCGGATTTCAAGGAATTTTATTATGATAATTGTTCTTTAGAAGGTTGTATTTCCTTGTTGAAATCCGTTGTTAATTCTCCTCATGCTTATAGTCAAAATAAAGCTTTTACCAAACACATCGTTGATGCCTTGATGCAATCTTATGATGAAACACTTAATTTGGAAGTTTCTATACCTAGAAAACTTAATGATGAGTGGGAACCTACTATAAAGATTAGAATTAAAGATCATGAGTGTTTTGCTTTGTGTGATTTGGGTGCTAGTGTTTCCACGATTCCGAAAACTTTATGTGATATTCTAGGTTTCCATGATCTTGATGATTGCTCTTTAAATTTGCACCTTGCGGATTCCACCATTAAAAAGACAATGGGGAGGATCAATGATGTTCTGATTGTTGCAAATAGAAATTTGGTGCCCGTAGATTTTATCGTTCTTGATATAGATTGCAATCTTTCTTGCCCTATTATTCTTGGTAGACAATTCCTTAGAACGATGGGCGTGATTATTGATATGAAGGAAGGGAATATTAGGTTCCAATTTCCATTAAGGAAAGGCATGGAGCACTTTCCAAGAAAGAAAGTCAAATTACCTTATGAATCTACCATGCGGGCTACTTATGAATCTATCTTCGCTTTTATGCCCAGCTAGGGGCGTTAAACGATAGCGCTAGTTGGGAGGCAACCCAATTTTATTTGTCTTTTTTATTTTTGTTTCTGTTTAGTGATAAATTTTGCATCTACCTTATGTTTAGCTGTGTTTTTATGTTTTAATTAGTGTTTGTGCCAAGTAAAACCTATAGGATAACCTATAATGATAGTTAATTTGATTCTGCTGAAAAACAGAAACTTTGCACGCACGAAATTAGTTTTGTTAAATCACAGAAACTTGCTTTTGCATTGATTCTTTACGATGCTGATCGATAGGCAAATTTTCCAGGACTTCCTACTTTGGTAGGATTTTTAAAGTTTCAGAAGTTTGCGTTAGTTACAGATTGCTACAGACTGTTCTGTTTTTGACAGATTCTGTTTTTCGTGTGTTGTTTGATTATTTTGATGCATCTATGGATAGTATTAAGTGGTGTGAACCATAGAGAAGTTGGAATACAGTAGGTTTAACACCAAAATAAATAAAGAATGAGTTCATTACAGTACCTTATGTAGTGGTTTTGTTTTCTTTCACTAACGGAGCTTATAAGATTTCCTCTTGAGTTTTGTGTTGTGAAGTTTTCAAGTTTTGGGTAAAGATTTGATGGACTATGGAATAAGGAGTGGCAAAAGCCTAAGCTTGGGGATGCCCATGGCACCCCAAGATATTCAAGAATAGCCAAAAGCCTAAGCTTGGGGATGCCCCGGGAAGGCATCCCCTCTTTTGTCTTTGTTCATTGGTAACTTTACTTGGAGCTATATTTTTATTCGTCACATGATATGTGTTTTGCTTGGAGCATCCTGTGTTATATTAGTATTTTCTTTTTAGTTTATCACAATCATCCTTGCTGTACATACCTTTTGGGAGAAGCCTACTTGATTATAATTTATTAGAATACTCTATGTGCTTCACTTATATCTTTTGAGCTTGATAGTTTTTGCTCTAGTGCTTCACTTATATCTTTTAGAGCACGGCGGTGGCTTAATTTTGTAGAAATTGCTAGTCTCTCATGCTTCACTTACATTATTTTGAGAGTCTTTTAGAACAGCATGGTATTTTCTATGGTTATAAATTGGTCCTAGAATGGCAGGCATCCAAGTTGGGTATAATAAAAACTATCATAGGAAGTGAATTGGATGCTATGATCAATTTGATACTTGATAATTGTTTTGATATATGGAGGTAGTGATATTAAAGTCATGATAGTTGGGTGATTATGAATTTAAAGAATGCTTGTGTTGAAGTTAGCAAGCCCCGCAGCATGCACGTATGGTTAAAGTTGTGTAACAAATTTGAAACATGAAGTGTACCTGGCTTGTGCATCCTTATGAGTGGCGGTCCGGGACGAGTGATGGTCTTTTCCTACCAATCTATCCCTCTAGGAGCATGCGCGTAGTGCTTGATTTTTGATGACTTCTAAATTTTTGCAATAAGTATATGAGTTCTTTTGACTAATGTTGAGTCCATGGATTATACACACTTTTACCTTTCCACCATTGCTAGCCTCTTGATGCACCGTGCATTGCCCTTTCTCACCTTGAGAGTTGGTGCAAACTTCGCGAAGCATCAAACCCCGTGATACGATCGCTCTATCACATATAAACTTCCTTATATCTTCCTCAAAACAGCCACCATACCTACCTATTATGGCATTTCCATAGCCATTCCGAGATATATTGGCATGCAACTTTCCACCGTTCCGTTCATCATCATCATGATATACATTACTTTTGTCATATTGCCATTGCATGATCATGTAGTTGACATTGTATTTGTGTCAAAGCCACCATGCATAATTTTTCATACATGTCATTCTAGATTCATTGCACCATCCCGGTACACCACCGGAGGCATTCATATAGAGTCATATCTTGTTCTAGTTTCGAGTTGTAATTCATATGTTGTAATCAATAGAAGTGTGATTATCATCATTATTAGAGCATTGTCCCAAAGAAAAAAAGGCCAAAGAATAAAAAAGAAAAAAAATAAAAAAAAATAAAAAAATAAAAAGGGGCATTGTTACTATCTCCTTTTCCTCACTTGTGCTTCAAAGTAGCACCATGTTCTTCATATAGTGAGTCTCATATCTTGTGCTTCAAAGTAGAACCATGTTTTTCATATAGTGAGTCTCATATGTTGTCACTTTCATATACTAGTGGGAATTTTTCATTATAGAACTTGGCTTGTATATTCCTATGATGGGCTTCCTCAAATGCCCTGGGTCTTCGTGAGCAAGCAAGTTGGATGCACACCCACTAGTTTTCTTTTGTTGAGCTTTCATTCATTTATAGCTCTAGTGCATCTGTTGCATGGCAATCCTACTCCTCATGTTGACATCAATTGATGGGCATCTCGATAGCCCGTTGATTATCCTCGTCAATGTGAGACTTTCTCCTTTTTTGTCTTCTCCACACAATCCCCATCATCATATTCTATTCCACCCATAGTGCTATATCCATGGCTCAAGCTTTGCGCGAAGGTTGAAAAAGTTTGAGATTATTTAAGTACGAAACAATTTCCTGTCTTGTCATGGGGGGTGTAGAATTTGGGAACATCTTTGTGTGACGAAAATGAAGCATAGCCTAACTATATGATTTTGTAGGGATGAACTTTCTTTAGCCATGTTATTTTGAGAAGACATGATTGCTTTGATTAGTATGATTGAAGTGTTACTATTTCTTATGTCAATATGAACTTTTATTTTGAATCATTTGGATCTGAACATTCATGCCACAATAAAGAAAATTACATTGAGAATTATGCTAGGTAGCATTCCACATCAAAAATTCTGTTTTTATCATTTACCTACTTGAGGACGAGCAGGAATTAAGCTTGGGGATGCTTGATACGTCTCCAACGTATCTATAATTTTTGATTATTCCATGCTATTATATTACCCCTTTTGGATGTTTATGGGCTTTATTTTACACATTTATATCATTTTTGGGACTAACCTACTAACCGGAGGCCCAGCCCGTATTGCTGGTTTTTTTCCTATTTCAGTATTTCGAAGAAAAGGAATATCAAATGGAGTCCAAACGGAATGAAACCTTCGGGAGCGAGATTTTTGGAACGAACATGATCCAGAGGACTTGGAGTGCAAGTCAAGAAGCGATCGAGGCGGCCAGGAGATAGTAGGGCACGCCCACCCCTATAGGGCGCGCCCCTGTCTCCTGGGCCCCATGAGCGGCCACCGACGTACTTCTTCCTCCTATATATACCTACGTACCCCGAAAACATCCAGGGAGCCAACGAAAAACAATTTCCACCGCCGTAACCTTCTGTATCCGTGAGATTCCATCTTGGAGCCTTCACCGGCGCTCCGCCGGAGGGGGAATCGACCATGGAGGGCTTCTACATCAACACCATAGCCCCTCCGATGAGTTGTGAGTAGTTTACCACAGACCTTCGGGTCCATAGTTGTTAGCTATATGGCTTCTTCTCTCTTTTTGGATCTCAATACAATGTTCTCCCCCTCTCTTGTGGAGATCTATTTGATGTAACTCTTTTTGCAGTGTGTTTGTCGAGATCCGATGAATTGTGGGTTTATGATCAAGTTTATCTATGAGAAATATTTGAATCTCCTCTGAATTCTTTTATGTATGATTGAGTTATCTTTGCAAGTCTCTTTGAATTATCACTTTGGTATGGCCTACTAGATTGATCTTTCTTGCCATGGGAGAAGTGTTTAGCTTTGGGTTCAATATTGTGGTGTCCTTACCCAGTGACAGAAAGGGTTGCAAGGCACATATTGTATTGTTGCCATCGAGGATAAAAAGATGGGGTTTATATCATATTGCTTGAGTTTATCCTAAAGGAAATATGCCCTAGAGGCAATAATAAAGTTATTATTTATTTCCTCATATCATGATAAATGTTTATTATTCATGCTAGAATTGTATTAACCGGAAACATGATACATGTGTGAAGACATAGACAAACATATAGTCACTAGTATGCCTCTACTTGACTAGCTCATTAATCAAAGATGGTTATGTTTCCTAACCATAGACATGTGTTGTCATTTGATTAAATGGGATCACATCATTAGGAGAATGATGTGATTGACATGACCCATCCCGTTAGCTTAGCACTTGATCGTTTAGTATTCTGCTATTGCTTCCTTCATGACTTATACATGTTCTTGTAACTATGAGAATTGTGTAACTCCCGTTTACCGGAGGAACACTTTGGGTACTACCAAACGTCACAACGTAACTGGGTGATTATAAAGGAGTACTACAGGTGTTTCCAAAGGTACATGTTGAGTTGGCATAATTCGAGATTAGGATTTGTCACTCCGATTGTCGGAGAGGTATCTCTGGGCCCTCTCGGTAATACTCATCACCTAAGCCTTGCAAGCATGTAACTAATGAGTTAGTTATGAGATGACATATTACGGAACAAGTAAATAGACTTACCGATAACGAGATTGAACTAAGTATTGGATACCGACGATCAAACCTCGGGTAAGTAACATACCGATGACAAAGGGAACAACGTATGTTGTTGTGCGGTTTGACCGATAAAGATCTTCGTAGAATATGTAGGAACCAATATGGGCATCCAGGTCCCGCTATTGGTTATTGACCAGAGACGTGTCTCAGTCATGTCTACATCGTTCTCAAACCGTAGGGTCCACACGCTTAAGGTTTCGATGACAGTTATATTATGAGTTTATGTATTTTGATGTACCGAAGTTTGTTCGGAGTCCCGGATGTGAACACGGACATGATGAGGAGTCTTGAAATGGTCGAGACATAAAGATTGATATATTGGAGATATATTTGGACACCGGAAAGGTTCCGGGAGAGTTTGGGAATATCTGGAGCTCCGGGAGGTTACCGAACCCCGATAAGTATATGGGCCTTATTGGGCCCAAGTGGAAGGAAGGAGAAGGAGCAAGGGGGCGCGCCCCAAGCCCAATCCGAATTGGGGAGGGGGTGGCCCCTTTCTTTCTCCTTCCCCTCTTCCTTCCTACTACTAGTACTCCTTCCTTTCCTCCAACTTGGATTAGGAAAAGGGAAACCTACTTGGAGTAGGTTTCCTCCTCCTATGGCGCCCCTCCTTGGGCGGCCACCTCCTCCCTCCCTCCTTTATATCACGGGGTAAGGGGCACCCTAGACACACAAGTTGATCATTGATCGTTCCTTAGCCGTGTGCGGTGCCCCCCTCCACGATATTACACCTCGGTCATATTGTAGCGGTGCTTAGGCGAAGCCCTGCGACTGGAGAACATCAAGATCGTCACCACGCCGTCGTCTTGTGGAACTTCCCTCGGCACCTCTCTTGGATTGGAGATCGAGGGTGCGTCATCGAGCTGTACGCGTGTCAAGAACTCGGAGGTGCTGGAGTAACGCTGCTTGTATCGGTTGAACCGGGAGGACGTACGACTACTTCCTCTACGTTGCGTCAACGCTTCCGCTTCGGTCTACGAGGGTACATAGACAACACTCTCCCCTCGTTGCTATATCATCACCATGATCTTGCGTGTGCGTGGAAATTTTGAAATTACTCGTTCCCCAACAAAGGCATCCGAGCCTAGGTTTTATGTGTTGATGTTATATGCACGAGTAGAACACAAGTGAGTTGTGGATGATATAAGTCATACTGCCTACCAGCATGTCATACTTTGGTTCAGCGGTATTGTTGGATGAAGCGGCCTGGACCGACATTACGCGTATGCTTACGCGAGACTGGTTTTACCGCCGTGCTTTGCACACAGGTGACTAGCGGGTGTCTGTTTCTCCAACTTTAGTTGAACCGAGTGTGGCTACGCCCGGTCCTTGTGAAGGTTAAAACGGAGTCTATTTGACAAACTATCGTTGTGGTTTTGATGCGTAGGTAAGAACGGTTCTTGCTAAGCCCGTAGCAGCCACGTAAAATTTGCAACAACAAAGTAGAGGACGTCTAACTTGTTTTTGTATGGCATGTTGTGATGTGATATGGTCAAGACGTGATGCTATATTTTATTGTATGAGATGATCATGTTTTGTAACCGAAGTTATCGGCAACTGGCTGGAGCCATATGGTTGTCGCTTTATTGTATGAAATGCAAGCATACATAATTGCTTTACTTTATCATGGCGGTAGCGATAGTCGTAGAAGCAATAGATGGCGTAAACAACAATGATGCTACGATGGAGATCAAGGTGTCGCGCGCGGTGGCGATGGTGATCACGACGGTGCTTGGAGATGGAGATCACAAGCACAAGATGATGATGGCCATATCATATCACTTATATTGATTGCATGTGATGTTTATCCTTTATGCATCTTATCTTGCTTTGATTGACGGTAGCATTTTAAGATGATCTCTCACTAATTATCAAGAAGTGTTCTCCCGAGTATGCACCGTTATGCGAAAGTTCTTCGTCTTTGAGACACCACGTGATGATCGGTGTGATAGGCTCTACGTTCAAATACAGCGGGTGCAAAACAGTTGCACACGCGAATACTCAGGTTATACTTGGCGAGCCTAGCATATCGAGATATAGCCTCGGAACACGGAGACCGAAAGGTCGGCGTGAATCATATAGTAGATATGATCAACATAGAGATGTTCACCATTGAAACTACTCCATCTCACGTGATGATCGGACATGGTTTAGTTGATTTGGATCACGTGATCACTTAGATGACTAGAGAGATGTCTGTTTAAGTGGGAGTTCTTTAGTAATATGATTAATTGAACTTAAATTTATCATGAACTTAGTACCTGATAGTATTTTGCTTGTCTATGTTTGTGTGTAGATAGATGGCTCGTGTTGTTGTTCCGTTGAATTTTAATGCGTTCCTTGAGAAAGCAAAGTTGAAAGATGATGGTAGCAATTACGGATGGGTCCGTAACTCGAGATTATCCTCATTGCTGCACGAAGAGTTACGTCTGGAAGCACCGCTGGGTGCGAACTGCTTCTTGATGCAACCGACGGCGTTAAGAACGTCTGGCGAGCAAAGCTGATGACTACTCTATAGTTCGATGTGCCATGCTTTACGGCTTAGAACCGGGTCTTCAACGATGTTTTGAGCGTCATGGAGCATATGAGATGTTCCAGAGTTGAAGTTAATATTTCAAGCAAATGCCGGATTGAGAGATATGAAGTCTCCAATAAGTTCTACAGCTGCAAGATGGAGGAGAACAGTTACATCGGTGAGCATATACTCAAAATGTCCGGGTATAATAATCACTTGATTCAAGCTGGGAGTTAATCTTCCGGATGATAGCGTCATTGACGAATTCTCCAATCACGCCACCAAGCTACAAGAGCTTTATGATGAACTATAATATGCAAGGGATGAACAAGACTATTCCCGAGCTCTTGGCGATCTTTGAAAGCAGCGGAGGTAGAAATCAGAAGGAGCATCAAGTGTTGATGGTCAACAAGACCACTAGTTTCAAGAAGAAGGGCAAAGGGAAGAAGAAGGAACTTCAAAAGAACAGCAAACAAGTTGCTGCTCAAGAGAAGAAACCCAAGTCTGGACCTAAGCCTGAAATCGAGTGCTTCTCTCGCAAGCGGTGGACACCGAAGCGGAACTGCCCCAAGTATTTGGCGGATAAGAAGGATGGCAAAGTGAACAAAGGTATATGTGATATACATGTTATTGATGTGTACCTTACTAATGCTCGCAGAGCACTGGGTATTTGATCTTGGTTACATTGCTAACATTTGCAACTCGAAGCAGGGACTACGGATTAGCGAAGATTAGCTAAGGGCGAGGTGACGATCTTGCGTTGGAAATGGTTCCAAAGTCGATGTGATCGCGATCGACACGCTACCTCTACATCTACCATCGGGATTAGTTTTAGACCTGAATAATTGTTATTTGGTGCCTGCGTTGACCATGAACATTATATCTGGATCTTGTTTGATCTTGAGACGGTTATTCATTTAAATCGAGAGAATAATGGTTGTTCTATTTATATGAGTAATATCTTTTATGGTCATGCACCCTTGAAGAGTGGTCTATTTTATTGAATCTCGATAGTAGTGATACACATATTCATAATGTTGAAGCCAAAAGATGCAGAGTTGATAATGATAGTGCAACATATTTGTGGCCTTGCCGTTTAGGTCATATCGATGTAAAACGCATGAAGAAACTCCATCTTGATGGACTTCGGAATCACTTGATTATGAATCACTTGGTACTTGCGAACCGTGCCTCATGGGCAAGATGACCAAAACACCGTTCTCCGGATCTATGGAGAGAGCAACAGATTTGTTGGAAATCATACATACAGATGTATGTGGCCCGATGAATGTTGAGGCACGTGGCGGATATCGTTATTTTCTCACCTTCACAGATGATTTGAGCAGATATGGGTATATCTACTTGATGAAGCACAAGTCTGAAACATTTGAAAAGTTCAAAGAATTTCAGAGTCAAGTAGAAAATCATCGTAACAAGAAAATAAAGTTTCTACGAACTGATCGTGGAGGAGAATATTTGAGTTACGAGTTTGGTTTACATTTGAAACAATGCGAATAGTTTAGCAACTCACGCCACCGAACACCACAACGAAATGGTGTGTCGAGCGTTATGTCGTACTTTACTTGATATGGTGCGATCTATGATGTCTCTTACCGATTTACCGCTATCGTTTTGGGGTTATGCTTTAGAGACGGCCGCATTCACGTTAAATAGGGCACCATCAAAATCCTTGAGACGACGCCTTATGAACTATGGTTTGGCAAGAAACCAAAGTTGTCGTTTCTTAAAGTTTGGGATGCGATGCTTATGTGAAGAAACTTCAACCAGATAAGCTCGAACCCAAATCGGAGAAATGTGTCTTCATAGGGTACCCAAAGGAGACTATTGGGTACACCTTCTATCACAGATCTGAGGGCAAGATTTTCGTTGCTAAATTCGGATCCTTTCTAGAGAAGGAGTTTCTCTCGAAAGAAGTGAGTGGGAGGAAAGTAGAACTTGATGAGATAATCAGTATCTACTCCCTTATTGGAAGGTAGTTCATCACAAGAACCGGTTCTGTGACAACTACACCAATTAGTGAGGAAGCTAATGATATTGATCATGAAACTTCAGATCAAGTTTCTCTGAACCTCGTGGGTCTACGAGTAAGATCCGCACTGAGTGGTGCGGTAATCCTATTCGGAAGTCATGTTACTTGACCATGATGAACCTGCGAACTATGAGGAAGCGATGATGAGCCCAGATTCGCAAAATGGCTAGAGGCCATGAAATCGAGATGGGATCCATGTATGAAAACAAAGTATGGACTTTGGTTGACTTGCCCGATGATCGACAAGCCATTGAGAATAAATGGATCTTTAAGAAGAAGACCGACATCGATGGTAATGTTCATCGTCTACAAAGCTCGACTTGTTGCGAAAGGTTTTCGACAAGTTCAAGGGGTTGACTACGATGAGACTTTCTCACCCGTAGCGATGCTTAAGTCTGTCGAATCATGTTAGCTATTGCTGCATTTCATGATTATGAAATTTGGCAAATGGATGTCAAGACTGCATTCTTGAATGGATTTCTAGAAGAAGAGTTGTATATGATGCAGCTGAAGGTTTTGTTGATCCGAAGGTGCTAACAAAGTGTGCAATCTCCAGCGTTCCATTTATGGACTGGTGCAAGCATCTCGGAGTTGGAATAAGCGCTTTGACAGTGTGATCAAAGCATATGGTTTTATCTGACTTTTGGAGAAGCTTTGTATTTACAAGAAAGTGAGTGGGAGCTCAGTAGCATTTCTAGTTCTATATGTTGATGACATATTATTAATTGGAAATCATATAGAATTTCTGGACAGCATAAAGGGATACTTGAATAAAAGTTTTTCAATGAAAGACCTCGGTGAAGCTGCTTACATATTGGGCATCAAGATCTATAGAGATAGATCAAGGCGCTTAATAGGACTTTCACAAAGCACATACCTTGACAAAATTTTGAAAAAGTTCAAAATGGATCGAGCAAAGAAAGGATTCTTGCACGTGCTACAAGGTGTGAAGTTGAGTCAAACTCAATGCCCGACCACAATGAAGATATAGAGAAAATGAAAGGTGTTCCTATGCTTCAGCCATAGGCTCTATCATGTATGCAATGCTGTGTACCAGACTGACGTATGCCTAGCAATAAGCTTGGCGGTAGGTACCAAAGTAATCCAGAGTGGATCATCGGACAGCGGTCAAGAACATCTGAAATACGAAAAGGACTAAGGATATGTTTCTCGTATATGGAGGTGACAAAGAGCTAGTCGTAAATGGTTACGTCGATGCAAGCTTTGACACTGATCCGGACGATTCTAAATCGCAAACCGGATACGTGTTTATATTAAATGGTGGAGCTGTGAGTTGGTGCAGTTCTAAACAAAGCGTCGTAGCGGGATCTACATGTGAAGCGAAGTACATAGCTGCTTCTGAAGCAGCAAATGAAGGAGTCTGGATGAAGGAGTTCATTTCCGATCTAGGTGTCATACCTAGTGCATCGGGACCAATGAAGATCTTCTATGACAATACTGGTGCAATTGCCTTGGCAAAGGAATCCAGATTTCACAAGAGGACCAAGCACATCAAGAGACGCTTCAATTCCATTCGGGACCAAGTCCAAGTGGGAGACTTAGAGATTTGCAAGATACATACGGATCTGAATGTTGCAGACCCGTTGACTAAGCCTCTCTCACGAGCAAAACATGATCAGCACCAAGACTCCATGGGTGTTAGAATCATTACTATGTAATCTGGATTATTGACTCTAGTGCAAGTGAGAGACTGAAGGAAATATGCCCTAGAGGCAATAATAAAGTTACTATTTATTTCCTCATATCATGATAAATGTTTATTATTCATGCTAGAATTGTATTAACCGGAAACATGATACATGTGTGAATACATAGACAAACATATAGTCACTAGTATGCCTCTACTTGACTAGCTCATTAATCAAAGATGGTTATGTTTCCTAACCATAGACATGTGTTGTCATTTGATTAAATGGGATCACATCATTAGGAGAATGATGTGATTGACATGACCCATCCCGTTAGCTTAGCACTTGATCATTTAGTATTCTGCTATTGCTTCCTTCATGACTTATACATGTTCCTGTAACTATGAGAATTGTGTAACTCCGTTTACGGAGGAACACTTTGGGTACTACCAAACTTCACAACGAATCGGGTGATTATAAAGGAGTACTACAGGTGTTTCGAAGGTACATGTTGAGTTGGCATAATTGAGATTAGGATTTGTCACTCCGATTGTCGGAGAGGTATCTCTAGGCCCTCTCGGTAATACTCATCACCTAAGCCTTGCAAGCATGTAACTAATGAGTTAGTTATGAGATGACGTATTACGGAACGAGTAAAGAGACTTACCGATAACGAGATTGAACTAGGTATTGGATACCGACGATCAAACCTCGGGTAAGTAACATACCGATGACAAAGGGAACAACGTATGTTGTTGTGCGGTTTGACCGATAAAGATCTTCGTAGAATATGTATGTACCAATATGGGCATCCAGGTCCCGCTATTGGTTATTGACCAAGGACGTGTCTCAGTCATGTCTACATCATTCTCGAACCGTAGGGTACGCATGCTTAAGGTTTCGATGACAGTTATATTATGAGTTTATGTATTTTGATGTACCAAAGTTTGTTCGGAGTCCCGGATGTGATCACGGACATGACGAGGAGTCTCGAAATGGTCGAGACATAAATATTGATATATTGGACGGATATATTTGGACACGGAAAGGTTCCGGAGAGTTTGGGAATATCTGGGAGTTCGGGGAGGTTACTGGAACCCCGGTAAGTATATGGGCCTTATTGGGCCCAAGTGGAAGGAAGGAGAAGGAGCAAGGGAGGCGCGCCCCAAGCCCAATCCGAATGGGGAGGGGGGCGGCCCCTTCCTTTCTCCTTCCCCTCTTCCTTCCTACTACTAGTACTCCTTCCTTTCCTCCAACTTGGATTAGGAAAAGAGGAAACCTACTTGGAGTAGGTTTCCTCCTCCTATGCGCGCCCCTCCTTGGGCCGCCACCTCCTCCCTCCCTCCTTTATATCTGGGGTAAAGGGCACCCTAGACACACAAGTTGATCATTGATCGTTCCTTAGCCGTGTGCGGTGCCCCCTCCACGATATTACACCTCGGTCATATTGTAGCGGTGCTTAGGTGAAGCCTGCGACCGAGAACATCAAGATCGTCACCACGCCGTCGTCTTGTGGAACTTCCCTCGGCACCTCTCTTGGATTGGAGATCGAGGTGCGTCATCGAGCTGTCGCGTGTCAAGAACACGGAGGTGCGAAGTAACGGTGCTTGGATCGGTTGAACCGGGAGGACGTACGACTACTTCCTCTATGTTGCGTCAACGCTTCCGCTTCGGTCTATGAGGGTACATAGACAACACTCTTCCCTCGTTGCTATATCATCACCATGATCTTGCATGTGCGTAGGAATTTTTTTGAAATTACTACGTTCCCCAACATATCCCTCTACATCTTGTCATCTTTCTTAATGCGTTACTCCGTTCTTATGAACTTCATACTCTAGATGCATGCTGGATAGCGGTCGATGTGTGGAGTAATGGTAGTAGATGCAGGCAGGAGTCAGTCTACTTGTCACGGACGTGATGCTTATATACATGATCATGCCTAGATAATCTCATAATTATTCGCTTTTCTATCATTTGCTCGACAGTAATTTGTTCACCCACTATAATACTTATGTTATCTTCAGAGAAGTCACTAGTGAAACCTATGGCCCCCGGGTCTATCTTTTATCATATAAGCTTTCAATCTACTTTTATTTGCATCTTTACTTTTTGCATCTATATTATAAAATACCAAGAATATATTTATCTTATCATACTATCTCTATCGATCTCACTTTACAAGTGGTCTGTGAAGGGATTGACAACCCCTTTATTGCGTTGGTTGCGAGTTCTTTGTTTGTTTGTGTAGGTGCGTGGGACTTTTGAGGAGCCTCCTACTGGATTGATACCTTGGTTCTCAAAAACTAAGGGAAATACTTACGCTACTTTGCTGCATCACCCTTTCCTCTTCAAGGAAAACCAACGCAAGCTCAAGATGTAACATCTGTCCTCTAGTGGTGTTATGTGAACGTTGACTACATGACACTTCACCATGATTTGGGTGTAGTGGAAGGCATTGGAAATTAGCAAGTAGATGTGGGTTGCTAGAGGGACAGAAGCTTTAACCCTAGTTTGCTTTGTAAGGGGCTGATTTGGATCCACATGTTTAATGTGATGGTTAAATTTATCTTCTCTTTTTGTAGTTGTGGATGCTTGCGAGATGGGTTAATCATAAGTGGGAGGCTTTTCCAAGTAAAGACAGCACCCAAGCACCAGTCCGCCCACATACCAAATTATCAAAGTAGAGAACGCAAATCATATGAGCATGATGAAAACTAACTTGATGATAATTCCCATGTGTCCTCGGGAGCGTTTTACTTTATATAAGAGTTCGTTCAGGCTTGTCCTTTGCTATAAAAAGGATTGGGACATCTTGCCGCACTTTTGTTACACTTGTTACTTGTTACAAATTATGTTGCTACCAAACTATCTGTTACCGATAATTTCAGTGCTTGCAGAGAATACCTTGCTGAAAACCGCTTGTCATTTCCTTCTGCTCCTCGTTGGATTCAGCACTCTTACTTATTGAAAGGACTACGATTGATCCCCTACACTTGTGGGTCATCACCCACCCCCTGGGCGCGCCTTGGTGTCCTGTGGATCCCTCGTGTGCCTTCCTGACTCTGTTTTCTTTTGGAATATTTGTTTTGCAAAATAAACTAATTTATATATACTCTCGGACGTTTTTGACCACCCTATCATAGAAATATCCTATGTTCTTGTTTCGTGATGTTTTCTGCAAGATCTTATAGGCCAGGCATCATGTCTTGTTCCTCCTCCAACAACGTGGGAGACGATGCTTGGTTGATGCAGATGGAAGAGGATGGGGGAGATTCGCTTGAGGTCCACCCTCCAGCTTCGGAGAGGGGCACTCTAGCTGGCATCTCTACCACTCCAAATCTACATCAAGCTATGAGATCAATGAACAACCCAAGGAATCAAGAGGTACAAGAAGAGCTTCCCCCTAGGAGGCCATTGCACATGTTACATCAGAATAATTTTCATAATTTGGTTCACAATTATGGGGTTGAAAATACTCCTTGTATGCACATACCATCCAATTGGGACATATCTCGTCCAAGAGAAAGTGATGTAGGAACAAATTCTTGGGGGCCAGAGAATAAACATATTATGGCCGAGGTGGAAAAAAATACTGAGCTAATTTCTCAAGTGCTTTGGGAAGTTCAAAGTTTGAGGGAGATACTCATGAGCATTATGTAGAACGGGCCCATTACTTCATCACCACCATCATCACCGAAGAAAGAAACTTGAGTACACGTGTATGGGCACTCCCCTTGGCTTGTGGCAAGCTTGGGGGAGGTGCACCGGTATCATACCACCATCACTTTTATTATATTTATGTATCTTAGTTCGATTCCTAGTTATTTCGTGATTTAGAAGAATAAAAGTTTAGTAAGATCTATTTTCGAGTTCTAGTTCTGTGATCTATCTATCTATGGAATTGAGTTGGGAGTTATATAATAAAGAGTAGTTTGAGTTTTGCTCCTTTGCTTTTATGTTTCAATCTTAGCAATGGAAAATAATGAAAATATCATATCTGCTAATCCTAAGAAAAGTAATGAATATACATAAAAAAAATTATAAGCGGTAAAATTTATTGGAAGTTAACAAACATAGTATTGGTCAATGATGCTATTCATGAAAGATTAATAAGGGAAGAGAATATTCACATATAAATATACTATATTGGACATCTTTTATGATTGCCCCCATTAAATATATTGTCAATTTGTTGATGATGGACAAGGAATACAATGTAATGAGTTATGTTTGTGTATATTCACATAGAAGTTATATTGTTATGGATTCTCCAACATGTGGTGCTTGCCTAACATCTTTGCTAGCTAAAAATTTGCACCAAGTAGAGATACTACTTGTGAATCCAAAAACCTTAAACCCAGTTTCATGTCATGAGAGTTCACTATACCTACCTATGGATTGAATAAGATCCTTCAAGTAAGTTGTCATCGGTGCATAAAGCAATAAAAATTGCTCCTAAATATGTATGATCTTTTATTGTAAGGGAAATGCTTTGTATGATCTTGTGATGGCAAAGAAATAAAAGCAACAGACTGCATAATAAACGTTGCTATCACAAGGGGCAATTAAAGTCACATTCCTTTACATTAAAAGCTTACACATCCAAAAACCAAAGCGCATGACAACCTCTACTTCCCTCTTTGAAGGGCCTATACTTTAATTTTATGTATTTACTTTTAATGCAAGAGTCAATAGTATTCTCCTTCATTCCTTTTTATTTTTCTCTTTTGCAAGCATCATGTGGTGGGGAAAGATCTAGGCATATATATCTAGTTGGATATGAGTGATCATGAGTTATTATTGTTGACCTTACCCTTGAGGTAAATGAGCTGGGAGGCGAAATTATAAGCCCCTATCTTTCTATGTGTCTGGCTGAAACTTTTTGCTCCATATATATGTCATGAGTGTCAGCAATCATAGAATACTAAATGATAGTTGAGTATGTGGACTTGCCAGATGAAAGCTCTTACATGAGACCCTTCCTAGAAATATGATGAATTGTAATTGCCTTGTCTACTAAGAACATAGTTTGTTAGTTTTCAAGAAAGTTTATGCTTTATACTTTGTTGTTGTGATGAATTGTTACTTGCTCATGAGAAGTCCTATAATTATATATATTGTTGTTATAATAATGATCATGATGCTTCTATGTCTGTATTTTTGTTTTACTGACACCTCTCTCTCTCTCTCTCTCTCTCTCTAAACATGTGGTCATGATTATCGATATCGGCTTTCGCTTGAGGATAAGTGAGGACCAAGCTTGGGGGAGTTGATACGTCCATTTTGCATCATGTTTTCCTACTATTATTTATAAAAAATTTAACCAATATAATACTTTGTGGAGAAATTCTAATGCCTTGTCTCACCTAATCTGCAAGATATACATGAAAAGGGAGATTGTCGACAACTAGAATTCTGGACCTGAAAAAGCTATGTCATAGATACCTATTCTGCAGATCTCCAAATGAGCTGAGATTTCATGGAGAATTATTTTGGAACAAATAAAAAATACTGGAAGGAAGAAATACCAGAGGAGGCCACCCAGGTGCCCACAAGGCACCAGGGCAGGCCCACCCCCTAGGTGCGCCCTGGTGGCTTGTGGGGCCCCTGGCTAGCCTGTCGTGCCCATCTTCTGGTAGATATTCCCATTTGCTCTAAAAAATTAGGAGAGGACTTTCGGGACAGAGCGTCGCCGTCTCGAGGGGAAACTTGGGCAGGAGCACTTTTGCTCTCCGGCGGAGCAATTCCGCCGGGGACACTTCCCTCTGGGAGGGAGAAATCAAAGTCAGCGTCATCACCAACAACCTTCTCATCATGGGAGGACCAATCTTCATCAACATCTTCACCAGCACCATCTCATCTCAAACCCTAGTTCATCTCTTGTATTCAATTTTTGTCTCAAAACCTCAGATTGAACATGTGGGTTGCTAGTAGTGTTGATTACATCTTGTAGTTGATGCTAGTTGGTTTATTTGGTGGAAGATTATATGTTCATATCCTTGATGCTATTGAATACCCCTCTAATCTTGGACATGAATATGATTTGTGAGTAGTTACTTTTGTTCTTGAGGACATGACAGAAGTCTTATCATAAGTAAAATGTGAATTTGGTGCTCGATCAATATTTTGATGATATGTATGTTGTTGTTGTTGGAAATATGCCCTATTGGCAATAAACAAAGCATTATTATTATATTTCCTTGTTCATGATAATTGTGTTTATTCATGCTATAACTGTATTATCCGGAAATCGTAATACACGTGTGAATACATAGACCATAATATGTCCCTAGTAAGCCTCTAGTTGACCAGCTCGTTGATCAACAGATAGTCATGGTTTCCTGGCTATGGACATTGGATGTCGTTGACAACGAGATCACATCATTAGGAGAATGATGTGATGAACAATACCCAATCCTAAGCATAGCACAAGATCGTGTAGTTCGTTTGCTAGAGCTTTTCCAATGTCAAGTATCTTTTCCTTAGACCATGAGATCGTGTAACTCCCGGATACCGTAGGAGTGCTTTGGGTGTACCAAACGCGTCACAACGTGGCGGGTGACTATAAAGGTGCACTACGGTATCTCTGAAAGTGTCTGTTGGGTTGACAAGGATCGAGACTGGGATTTGTCACTCCGTACGACGGAGAGGTATCTCTGGGCCCACTCGGTAATGCATCATCATAATGAGCTCAAAGTGACCAAGTGGTTGGTCACGGGATCATGCATTACGGTACGAGTAAAGTGACTGCCGGTAACGAGACTGAACAAGGTATTGGGATACCGACGATCGAGTGTCGGGCAAGTAACGTACCGATTGACAAAGGGAATTGTATATGGGGTTGTTTAATCCTCGACATCGTGGTTCATCTGATGAAATCATCGAGGAGCATGTGGGAGCCAACATGGGTATCCAGATCCTGCTGTTGGTTATTGCCCGAGAGTCGTCTCGGTCATGTCTACGTGTCTCCCGAACCCGTAGGGTCTACACACTTAAGGTTCGGTGACGCTAGGGTTGTATGAATATGAGTATGCAGCATACCGAATGTTGTTGAGTCCGGATGAGATCCCGGATGTCACGAGGAGTTCGGAATGGTCGGAGGTAAAGAATTATATATAGGAAGTGTTGTTTTGGCCATCGGGAAAGTTTCGGGGTCACTCGGTATTGTACCGGGACCACCGGAAGGGTCCCGGGGGTCCACCGGGTGGGGCCACCCATCCCGGAGGGCCCCAAGGGCTGAAGTGGGGAGGGGAACCAGCCCATAGTGGGCTGGCGCGCCCCCCTAGGCCCACCCCCTGCGCCTAGGGTTGAAACCCTAGGGTGGGGGGGCGCCCCACTTGCCTTGGGGGGTACTCCACCCCCCTGGCCGCCGCCCCCTTGGGAGATTGCATCTCCCAGGGCCGGCGCCCCCCTGGGGGCCTATATAAAGGAGGGCAGGGGGACGGCACTGCACCCTGTGCATTGGCGCCTCCCTCCCCCTGCTACACCTCGTCCTCCTCCCACAGCAGCTTGGCGAAGCCCTGCCGGAGTTCTGCTGCATCCACCACCACGTCGTCGTGCTGCTGGATCATCATCAACCTCTCCTTCCCCCTTGATGGATCAAGAAGGAGGAGACGTCTCCGTCCGTCACGTGTGTTGAACGCGGAGGTGTTGTCCGTTCAGCACTTGGTCATCGGTGATCTGAATCACAGCGAGTACGACTCCATCATCACCCTTCCCTTGAACGCTTCCGCACGCGATCTACAAGTGGTATGTAGATGCAATCTCACTCCCTTGACTCATTGCTTAGATGAACTCATAGATGGATCTTGGTGAAACCATAGGAAAAATTTTAATTTTCTGCAACGTTCCCCAATAGTGGCATCACGAGCTGGGTCTATGCATAGTTCTCTATTGCACGAGTAGAACACAATTTTTTTGTGGGCGTGGATCTTGTCAACTTGCTTGCCACTACTAGTCTTTTCTTGCTTCAGCGGTATTGTTTGATGAAGCGGCCTGGACCAACCTTACACGTACGCTTACGTGAGACCGGTTCCACCGACAGACATGCACTAGTTGCATAAGGTGGCTGGCGGGTGTCTGTCTCTCCCACTTTAGTTGGAGCGGATTCGATGAAAAGGGTCCTTATGAAGGGTAAATAGAAGTTGACAAAATCACGTTGTGGTTATTGGTAGGTAAGAAAACGTTCTTGCTAGAACCCAATTGCAGCCACGTAAAAGATGTAACAACAATTAGAGGACGTCTAACTTGTTTTTGCAGCAATTGTCATGTGATGTGATATGGGCAGAAGTTGTGATGAATGATGAATGATATATTGTGATGTATGAGATCATGTTCTTGTAATAGGAATCACGACTTGCATGTCGATGAGTATGACAACGGCGAGAAGCCATAGGAGTTGTCTTTATTTTTGTATGACCTGCGTGTCATTGAAGAACGCCATGTAAGTTACTTTACTTTATTGCTAAACGCGTTAGCCATAGAAGTAGAAGTAGTCGTTGGCGTGACAACTTCATGAAGACACGATGATGGAGATCATGGTGTCATGCCGGTGACAAGATGATCATGGAGCCCCGAAGATGGAGATCAATGGAGCTATATGATATTGGCCATATCATGTCACTACTATATAATTGCATGTGATGTTTATTATGTTTATGCATCTTGTTTACTTAGACCGATGGTAGTAAATAAGATGATCCCTTACAACAATTTCAAGAAGTGTTCTCCTCTAACTGTGCACCGTTGCTAAAGTTCGTCGTTTCGAAGCACCACGTGATGATCAGGTGTGATAGATCCTTACGTTCACATACAACGGGTGTAATACAGTTTTACACATGCAAAACACTTAGGGATAACTTGACGAGCCTAGCATGTACAGACATGGCCTCGGAATACAGAGACCGAAAGGTCGAACACGAGTCGTATGGAAGATATGATCAACATGAAGATGTTCACCGATGATGACTAGTCCGTCTCACGTGATGATCGGACACGGCCTAGTCGACTCGGATCGTGTAACACTTAGATGACTAGAGGGATGTCTAATCTGAGTGGGAGTTCATTGTAATAATTTGATTAGATGAACTTAATTATCATGAACTTAGTCTAAAACCTTTGCAAATATGTCTTGTAGATCAAATGGCCAGCGCTCATGTCAACATGAACTTCAGCGCGTTCCTAGAAAACCAAGCTGAAAGATGATGGCAGCAACTATACGGATTGGGTCCGGAACACGAGATCATCCTCATAGCTGCCAGAAACAATATGTCCTAGAAGGACTGCTAGGTGGCGCTCCGTCGAAGAACCAAGGCGTTATGACCGCTTGGCAGTCTCACGCTGATGATTACTCCCTCGTTCAGTGCGGCATGCTTTACAGCTTAGAACCGGGGCTCCAAAAGTGTTTTGAGCAACACGGAGCATATGAGATGTTTGAGGAGCTGAAACTAGTTTTCCAAGCTCATGCCCGGGTCGAGAGATATGAAGTCTCCGACAAGTTCTATAGTTGTAAGATGGAGGAAAATAGTTACATCGGTGAGCACATACTCAAAATATGCAGGTTGCACAACCGCTGACCAGTGGACATTAACCTCCACGATGAGGTGGTCATTGACAGAATCCTTCAGTCGCTCCCATCATGCTACAAGAGCTTTGTGATGAACTACAATATGCAGGGGATGGTGAAGACCATCCTGAAGTATTTTCAATGCTGAAGTCAGCAGAGGTTGAAATCAAGAAAGAACATCAAGTGTTGATGGTCAATAAGACCACTAAGTTCAAGACGGGCAAGGGCAAGAAGAACTTCAAGAAGGATGGCAAGGATGTTGTCGCGCCCGGTAAGCCAGTTGCTGGGAAGAAGTCAAAGAATGGACCCAAGCACGAGGCGAAGTGCTTTTATTTTAAGGGAAGGGTCCTTTGGCGGAACTGCCCCAAATACTTAGCGGATAAGAAGGCCGCAACACCAAAGGTATATTTGATATACATGTAATTGATGTGTACCTTACGATTACTCGTAGTAACTCCAGGTATTTGATCTGGTGCCGTTGCTCATATTTGTAACTCACGGCAGAGCTGCGGAATAAGCGGAGGCTGGCGAGCGACGAGGTGACGATCGCGGCGTTGGGAATGGTTCCAAGGTCGATGTGATCGCCGTCGACGCTGCCTCTACATTTACCTACGGGATTAGTTATAAACCTTAATAATTGTTATTTAGTGCCAAGTTTGAGCATGAACATTGTATCTGGATCTCGTTTGATCTGAGATGGCTACTCATTTAAATCCGAGAATAATGGTTGTTCTATTTATATGAGAGATATGTTTTATGGTCATGCCCCTATGGTCAATTGTTTATTCTTAATGAATCTCGGCGTAATATTACACATATTCATAGTGTGAATACCAAAAGATGTAAAGTTGATAACGATAGTCCCACATACTTGTGGCACTTTGCCGCCTTGGTCACATTGGTGTCAAGCGCATGAAGAAGCTCCATCTTGATGGACTTTTAGAGTCTCTCGATTATGAATCATTTGACACATGCGAACCATGCCTCATGGGCAAAATGACCAAGATTCCGTTCTCCGAAACAATGGAGCGAGCAACCAACTTGTTGGAAATCATACATACCGATGTGTGCGGTCCAATGAGCGTTGAGGCTCGCGGAGGATATCGTTATGTTCTCACTCGCACTGATGACTTGAGTAGATATGGGTATGTCTACTTAATGAAACACAAGTCTGAGACCTTTGAAAAGTTCAAAGAATTTCAGAATGAGGTAGAGAATCAACGTGACCAAAAAATAAAGTTCCTACGATCAGATCGTGGAGGAGAATATTTAAGTCATGAATTTGGTACACACTTAAGGAAATGTGGAATCGTTTCACAACTCACGCCGCCTAGAACACCATAAGCGTAGCGGTGTGTCGAGCGTCGTGTCGCACTCTATTGGATATGGTGCGGTCTATGATGTCTCTTACCGATTTACCGCTATCATTTTGGGGATACGCTCTAGAGACAGCTACATTCACTTTAAATTGGGCACCGTCTAAATCCGTTGAGGCGACACCGTATGAATTATGGTTTGGGAAGAAACCTAAGCTGTCGTTTCTAAAAGTTTGGGGATGCGATGCTTATGTCAAGAAACTTCAACCTGAAAAGCTCGAACCCAAGTCGGAAAAATGCGTCTTCATAGGATAACCTAAGGAAACCATTGGGTATACCTTCTACTTAAGATCCGAGGGCAAGATCTTTGTTGCCAAGAACGGATCCTTTCTGGAAAAAGAGTTTCTCTCAAAAGAAGTGGGAGGAAAGTAGAACGCGATGAAGTACTACCTCTCGAACGGTAAAGTAGTGCAGCTCAGGAAAATGTTCCTGTGATGCCTACACCAAATGAAGAGGAAAATAATGATGATTATCAAGGTACTTCGGATCAAGTTGCTACTGAACTTCGTAGGTCCACAAGGACACATTCCGCACCAGAGTGGTACGGCAACCCTGTCCTGGAAATCATGTTGTTAGACAACGGTGAACCTTCGAACTATGAAGAAGCGATGGCGGGCCCAGATTCCAAAAAATGGCTTGAAGCCATGAAATCCGAGATAGAATGCATGTATGAAAACAAAGTATGGACTTTGACAGACTTGCCCGATGATCGGCGAGCGATAGAAAACAAATGGATCTTTAAAAAGAAGACGGACGCGGATGGAAATGTTACCATCTATAAAGCTCGACTTTTCGCTAAGGTTTATCGACAAGTTCAAGGGATTGACTACGACGAGACATTCTCTCCAGTAGCGAAGCTGAAGTCCGTCCGAATCATGTTAGCAATTGCCGCATACTATGATTATGAGATATGGCAGATGGACGTCAAAATGGCATTCCTTAACGGACATCTTAAGGAAGAGCTGTATATGATGCAGCCGGAAGGTTTTGTCGATCCTAAGAAGGCTAACAAAGTATGCAAGCTCCAGCGATCCATTTATGGGCTGGTGCAAGCATCTCGGAGTTGGAACATTCGCTTTGATGAGATGATCAAAGCGTTTGGGTTTATCTTGCGACTTATGGAGAAGCTGCGTTTACAAGAAAGTGAGTGGGAGCTCTTTAGCATTTCTCATATTATATGTAGATGACATACTCTTGATGGGAAATGATATAGAACTTTTGGACAGCATTAAGGCCTACTTGAATAAGTGTTTCTCAATGAAGGACCTTAGAGAAGCTGCTTATATATTAGGCATCACGATCTATAGAGATAGATCGAGAAGCCTCATAGGTCTTTCACAAAGCACATACCTTGATAAGATTTTGAAGAAGTTCAAAATGGATCAGTCCAAGAAAGGGTTCTTGCCTGTGTTGCAAGGTGTGAGATTGAGCTCGGCTCAATCCCCGACCACGGCAAAAGATAAAGAAGAGATGAGTGTCATCCCATATGCCTCAGCCATAGGATCTATTATGTATGCCATCTGTGTACGGACCTGATATAAACCTTCTTGTAAGTTTGGTAGGAAGGTACCAAAGTAATCCGACAAGGAACACCGGACAGCGGTCAAGAATATCTGAAGTACACGAAAAGGACAAAGGACATGTTTCCGTTTATGGAGGTGACGAAGAGCTCGTCGTAAAGGGTTACGTCGGCGCTAAGCCGACACAGATCTGGATGACTCTAAGTCACAAACCGGATACGTGTATATGTTGAATGGTGGAGCGATGGTGGTGCGGTACCAAGCGAGCATCGTGGCGGGATCTACATGTGAAGCGGAGTACATGGCAGCCTCGGAGGCAGCGCATGAAGCAATTTGGGTGAAGGAGTTCATCACCGACCTAGGAGTCATACCCAATGCGTCGGGGCCGATCAAACTCTTCAATGACAACACTGGAGCTATTGCCCTTGCCAAGGAGCCCAGGTTTCACAAGAAGACCAGGCACATCAAGCGTCGGTTCAACTCCATCCGTGAAAATGTTCAAGATGGAGACATAGATATTTGCAAAGTACATACAGATCTGAATGTCGCAGATCCATTGACTAAACCTCTCTCGCGAGCAAAACATGATCAACACCAGAACTCTATGGGTGTGCGATTCATCACAATGTAACTAGATTATTGACTCTAGTGCAAGTGGGAGACTGTTGGAAATATGCCCTAGAGGCAATAATAAAAGCATTATTATTATATTTCCTTGTTCATGATAATTGTCTTTATTCATGCTATAATTGTATTATCCGGAAATCATAATACACGTGTGAATACATAGACCATAATATGTCCCTAGTAAGCCTCTAGTTGACTAGCTCGTTGATCAACAGATAGTCATGGTTTCCTGGCTATGGACATTGGATGTCATTGATAACGGGATCACATCATTAGGAGAATGATGTGATGGACAAGACCCAATCCTAAGCATAGCACAAGATCGTGTAGTTCATTTGCTAGAGCTTTTCCAATGTCAAGTATCTTTTCCTTAGACCATGAGATCGTGTAACTCCCAGATACCGTAGGAGTGCTTTGGGTGTACCAAACGTCTGGCGTGGCGGGTGACTATAAAGGTGCACTACGGTATCTCCGAAAGTGTCATTGGGTTGACACGGATCGAGGCTGGGATTTGTCACTCCGTATGATGGAGAGGTATCTCTGGCCCACTCGGTAATGCATCATCATAATGAGCTCAAAGTGACCAAGTGGTTGGTCACGGGATCATGCATTCTGATGCGAGTAAAGTGACTTGCGATAACGAGACTGAACAAGGTATTGGGATACCGACGATCGAGTCTCGGGCAAGTAACGTACCGATTGACAAAGGGAATTGTATACCGGGTTGTTTAATCCTCGACATCGTGGTTCATCCGATGAAATCATCAAGGAGAATGTGGGAGCCAACATGGGCATCCAGATCCCGCTGTTGATTATTGCCCGAGAGTCGTCTCGGTCATGTCTACGTGTCTCCCGAACCCGTAGGGTCTACACACTTAAGGTTCGGTGACGCTAGGGTTGTATGAATATGAGTATGCAGCACACCGAATGTTGTTCGGAGTCCCGGATGAGATCCCGGATGTCACGAGGAGTTCCAGAATGGTCCGTAGGAAAAGAATTATATATAGGAAGTGTTGTTTCGGCCATCGGGAAAGTTTCGGGGTCACTCGGTATTGTACCGGGACCACCGGAAGGGTCCCGGGGGTCCACCGGGTGGGGCCACCCATCCCGGAGGGCCCCAAGGGCTGAAGTGGGGAGGGGAACCAGCCCATAGTGGGCTGTTGTGCCCCCCTAGGCCCAACCCCTGCGCCTAGGGTTGAAACCCTAGGGTGGGGGGGCGCCCCACTTGCCTTGGGGGGTACTCCACCCCCCTGGCCGCCGCCCCCTTGGGAGATTGCATCTCCCAGGGCCGGCACCCCCCCCGGGGGCCTATATAAAGGAGGGCAGGGGGAGGGCAGCCTCACCCTGTGCATTGGCGCCTCCCTCCCCCTGCTACACCTTGTCCTCCTCCCACAGCAGCTTGGCGAAGCCCTGCCGGAGTTCTGCTGCATCCACCACCACGCCGTCGTGCTGCTGGATCATCATAAACCTCTCCTTCCCCCTTGCTAGATCAATAAGGAGGAGACGTCTCCCATCTCGTACGTGTGTTGAACGCGGAGGTGCTGTCCGTTCAGCACTTGGTCATCGGTGATCTGAATCACGGTGAGTACAACTCCATCATCACCCTTCCCTTGAACGCTTCCGCACGCGATCTACAAGTGGTATGTAGATGCAATCTCACTCCCTTGACTCGTTGCTTAGATGAACTCATAGATGGATCTTGGTGAAACCGTAGGAAAAATTTTAATTTTCTGCAACGTTCCCCAACAGTTGTTTCCCTTGGTGGTGTTATGTGAACGTCGACTACATGACACTTCACCATATTTGGGCCTAAAAGAATGCATTGTGGAGTAGTAATTAGATGATGTGTTGCTAGAGTGATAGAAGCTTAAACCCTAGTTTATGCGCTATTCCGTAAGGGGCTGATTTGGATCCATATGTTTCATGCTATGGTTAGATTTATCTTAATTCTTCTTTCGTAGTTGCGGATGCTTGCGAGAGGGGTTAATCATAAGTGAGAGGCTTGTTCAAATAAGAACATCACCCAAGCACCGGTCCACCAACATATCAAATTATCAAAGTAATGAACATGAATCAAACAAATACGATGAAAGTGACTAGATGAAATTCCTGTGTGTCCTCAAGAGCGCTTTACTTGCTATAAGAGAAAGTTCCGAACTGTCCTTTGCTAAAAAGGATTGGGATACCTTGTTGCATCTTTGTTACTATTGCTACTTGTTTCTCGTTGCAAATTATCTCACTATCAAGCTATCTGTTATCGATAATTTCAGTGCTTGCAGAAAATACCTTGCTGAAAACCGCTTGTCGTTTCCTAATGCCCCTCATTGTGTTCGACACTCTTACTTATCAAAAGGACTATGATCGATCCCCTCTACTTGTGGGTCATCACATCATCATCACACCACTGAGTGTAAGTAGCCAGATCATCACGATAAACGGAAAGAGCATCCATATAAAACATAACCTGCTGGTCATAAGCAGCAACCGCATCAGCAGCAGTAAATTGAGCTACAGCCCTATCATCATTAGAGCATCTGCGGCAAGAGACGGTGGAAGCGGTGGTGGGGTGGGTGCCACCGAAGGAATTGGGCACGAAGGACAAGGAACCTTGCCGGAAAGAACTCCGCAGAGACGAAGGCCACGCATGTTAGTTTATCAAATATCACAGGGCAACACGGAATGGTGACATATCTCGATGATGTCGAAGACATGGTGCTACTTTTTTTATCCTGTTTTCCTGTTTTTTTCATCAATCCACATGACCGACCAACCAATCCCAAGAAAGTCGATCAGCAGAAGCAACGCCCGCAACACTCAGACACCAGAGATAGATGCATCGGCAGATGGACCTCGAGCACCAGACAGAGATGCAGTGGTGACGTCCCAAGAGAGCTGAAGGCCGGCAGCGGCAACCGGACCTTGAGCCCCAGCCAGAGACGTTGTGGCAGCCTGAGAGAGCCGAAGGCTGGCGGCGGCGGTCGGACCACGAGCGGTTGGAGATGAGACGACGACCTCCTTGTCGGGTCTGGCAGATGGAAACGAGACGACAACTGGCGATGAATCCGGTAGGCGGAGGAGGAGCAATGCATCCAGGAGCACCGGCTCGAGCTGGCCAGCCAGATCAGTAGTGGAGCGAAGAGATTGAAGACATGAGAGAGGAGCAGCAGCGATGGGATCCAAGACCCAGCGCTGGATCGATCTGGCAAAAGGGATCAGTAGCACCCAACGCTCGATTGATCTGGCAAGCGGGATCAGCGGCGTGAACACCCGCACGATCAAAGCAGAACCACTGGCCGGTGGAAGATTGGATAAAAAAGCCAAGAGATCTAACACCATTCAAGCTTCATGCACTAGCCAACGCAATCAAAAGCCTGAACTGATGAAAAGGGCTTGGCAATTCATATATATACTTCAACAGTATGTCGATTAGTGAAATACACTATAACCGGCGCTTAAGCGTGGAATATGATGGGGGTAGGAGCTCTCATGAATGACGAGGGCAACATTACTCTCGACTCAAAAACAAAGGAGAACATTTTCCTTTTTCCTTTTTTTCCATGGAGGAAGACAACCCCTTTACATGTGTGCTACTCTAAGCCCGCGTATAATGCTTCTCACAATATGCACCTACACACGAAGCAAAGCATCATGTTGTGTTTTGAGACGTGCACGTACAATATTCATTGAAATAGTGGTGGCGCGACCAAGCTATTTCAGGACAGTGATGGCGTGACGTATTGCCCAACATACCGCTGTGGGGGATATACCCCGTGGTATGACCCGGCCAGATATATGACCCGGTTGGGACTTGGCGTTTCATTGGTAACCCACCAGAGGATTGGCGACTCACGAGTCTGGCGGCTTACTGGTTTGATGACTCACGACCCTGGTGACTCACTAATGGCCCCGAGGGCGGGTCAGTTAGAAGACTAGGCCCAAGGCCCAGAAGGCCGGCTCATGTTATGGTGGGCCGGCTTAAGAGGAAAGCATAAGGAATATTCCCTTACAAGTAATAGAGTAATCCTAATCCTACTAGGACTAGTCATGTAACCCTCCCCTTCAACATATATAAGGAGGGCCAGGGCACCCCAAGAAGGAGGTGAAAAATAATCTCGAAGGTTAGACACAATTAGGAGAACCGGTTTATGCGGCGACTCCCTCACGAGCATAATAAGACCTAGCCACAAACAATATGTAGGGCTATTACCGGACAATGTTTCTCAGGGCCCGAAGCTGTCTAAATCCTTGTCTTGTTTGTTGATCCGCCTCGTGTCTCTCATCCCGATCAACCCCTCTCAAGCTACCACATAGATGCGTTGGCCTCATGACTAAGTCCTCACACTAGGAAATCTGCCGTGACAAATCCACGATAGTTGGCACCCACCATGGGGCTCGCATGGTGGTGATGAGTTCTTGAAGGGATTTCCCTAGGGATCCAAGAGTTTGCAATTTTCCAGATGAAGATTTTACAATCCATAAGATTGAAGTTGTCGAATTTCGGGTTCCGTCGGACCCTTGAGGTTCGAACTCTGGGGTGCGTGTGGAGATTCAACCCTTTGCCTGCCTGTTCCTCGCCGAATCGCTAGGATCTAAACTACTAAACAGAACAACACAAGAGACACAAGGTTTATACTGGTTCAGGCCACCATTGTGGTGTAATACCCTACTCCAGTGTGTGGTGTGGTGGATTGCCTCTTGGGCTGATAATGAACAATACAAGGCAGAACAGCCTCGCGAGGGTTTGTTCTTGGCTGGTGCGATGAACTTCTAGGAGGAGTTCAGTCACCCTATCTACTGGTTTCTTCGTAAGGATCAAGATGCCTCTGCTCGATTCTGATTGCCTCTACCCTGGGGGTGGCTAGTCCTATTTATAGGCGAAGGCCCTGGGCCTCTTCCCAAATATTGAGCGGGAAGGGTGCCAACAATTGGCCATTTTGAAGGGGAACAGCGGGTACACTTATCCTGACTAAAGTTGGTCCTTGCCTGCCAAAGGCTTTGGTGGTGACGCCGGCTTGGGACCCACAATGACTTCCTTCCTGCCGTTGGGCTGGTCTTGGTCTTGTTGCACCGAAATGGGTGCCTTTGCTTGATGCTCTCGCCTGCGCTTGCTCCCTTTGCACCAAAGATGAAAGGAGGACACTGCACGGGCTGGCACCCGACTGGCGCCCTCGGTCGTCATGGCTTGCGTCACGGGCACCTCGCGAGGTACCCCGCCTTGAACTCTCTGCCTCCTCATGAGCCAGCCTGACGAGGCCGTGCCTGAGGAAGCTCCATGCCATCCGCCCCGCGAGGCTTGGCCCCTCGCGAGGGTCTTGAGCTTGTGTTGATGAAGATGGGCTGCGTTGGGCCTCCTTTGAGCCACGCCGCAGGCTGCAGGCAGGCAAGTCTGGGGACCCCCGTTCCCAGAACGCCGACAGTAGCCCCCGGGCCCACGGCGCGCCGAACTTGGCCGAGCAGAGAGGCGAAAGGGCAAGTGCGAAGCGTCGCAGGCCCTAACAGCCCGCGGCCTTGGGCGCCACATGGCGGTTGATTGGACGTGGGCGCCTCCGCTTCCCCACGACGCCTTGGTAACTGCATGGATTCGACAAGTCCCTGCATGCAAAGCGGGTCATGATTACCTGTGATCGTGGTGGTCGATGGTTGGCCTTCGCCGGCTATAAGTACGGAACGGCGCGCGCCCTTCCAGTCTGTCCCTCTGCTTCTCCTCCTTCTCCATGGCTCCACCAAGGAAGTTCTCGGCCACAGAGAAAGGAAAGGCTCGCCAGGTTGAGTCCTCCTCTCCCCCGCCCAAGGGCGGTCGAGGTCGCCCTTGCAAACATCCTGTGGCCCCCTCGGCAGCCCTCCGTGGTCACAGAGGTGGCTCCCTGCACAGCGATGAGCGGCTGGCCATGGTTGGCGGGTGTTCTCCGGCCGTGCGACCCCCGAGGCCGCGCTTCCATACAGCAGAGGTGCTGCCGGAGTTCATTGTGTGGGCGGTCGGAGCCAACCGGCACCCGGCTTCAGCTCCCTCGCTTCCTCCTAGGCGAGCTCCCAGCTGGCGCCTTGGGTGGCCTCTGGCTTTAGGCAGATGGTTGCTGCAGCCGGGCCTCATGGGCTTCGTTGGAGGTCTCCGCAGCCGGGAGCCTGGTCCTGACCCGCGGCTGGGAGACTTTTGCTCGCGCGCGTGGCCTGCGCCGCCGGTGCTCTCTACACTTCAAGTTTGATGGCGACGCCACCCTCTATGTGAGGGTGTTCGGGGAAGATGGTCGCCGTGCAGGGTGCTGCCCTAAAGATGACGACCGCGACCGGGGACTCAGCCCTAGCGAGGACGGAGAGGACAGCGTGCGCGCGGTTGGCGGCGCCCGTGACTCCTCAAGTTTCACCAGCTCTTCTTTGGGTAGCGACTCTTCCAGCGGTGGTCGCGGTCAGCCTCCACACCTTCGCGCCTGCTTGGAGGGCGTCAGTGGATCTGCCCGCCGCCGCGCCCCGGTGAAGCGCGAGAGGGAGTCCGCCTGAGCTCCGGAGGCGGCTCGAGTCTTCTATGAGGGCCGGCGTAGGACGAGCTTCGCCTGCTTTTGTTCTTTCCTTTCTTCTTTCCTGCGCAAAAAGACAGCAATGTGTGGCCCTGTGGGGGCGCGTCGTCAATCATCGTACTGTTTCTGTTATTCTGGTATTGTCCCTTTCTGCTGTATGCCCATTCGTAAGTAATCTCCAGTCTCAGCCGCGGGGGCGACCGACCCAGGCCCTGTATTCGTGTCATGGTGCCCGTGAGGCATGGTCTGGAGGGGCACTCCTGTAGTGGACCTGGTCCGTGAAAACTTGAGCGATAGGGGTAGGAACACTCGCGAGGGCTCCCGGGGTTTTCACCTCGCGAGTCCCCGCGCGAGAGAAATCGAAGCAGGAGAGCGAAAAAGTCGAAGGACCACAGGTCAAAAGGCGGCGATAATTTCAATAAAACTCCAAATGAGAATGAACTAGCCAACTGCAGAAAGCAAATGAAAAAGCCGCGTCCGGCACCTAATCTAGTCTTCGACGTCTTCTCACCAGCGCGGAGCTAAGTGCTGCCACTGGACGTGGGAGGGAGCCCCAGGGCCTGAGGCCGGCACCCCTGAGACTCCGGGGCGTGTACAGCCCCAACTCATTATTACGTGAGAGTGTCACGGGCGGCGAGCTTCACAGGCGTTGGCCTTCTTCACAGGCTTCGGGCCTTTCTTCAAGGAGGCAAGCTTCACGGGCATTGGCCCTCTTCACAGGCTCTGGGCCTTTTCCAAAAAGATGAGCTTCACAGGCATTTGCCTTCTTCACGCGCTCTGGGCCTTCTCCAAAAAGATGAGCTTCACAGGCATTTGCCTTCTTCACAGGCTCTGGGCCTTTTCCAAAAAGATGAGCTTCACAGGCATTTGCCTTCTTCATAGGCTCTGGGCCTTTTCCAAAAAGATGAGCTTCACAGGCATTTGCCTTCTTCACAGGCTCTGGGCCTTTTTAGGGGTAAAACCTCCGGAGGTGCTGGATGTTCCACGCGTTTGAAGGAAATATGCCCTAGAGGCAATAATAAAGTTATTATTTATTTCCTCATATCATGATAAATGTTTATTATTCATGCTAGAATTGTATTAACCGGAAACATGATACATGTGTGAATACATAGACAAACATATAGTCACTAGTATGCCTCTACTTGACTAGCTCATTAATCAAAGATGGTTATGTTTCCTAACCATAGACATGTGTTGTCATTTGATTAAATGGGATCACATCATTAGGAGAATGATGTGATTGACATGACCCATCCCGTTAGCTTAGCACTTGATCATTTAGTATTCTGCTATTGCTTCCTTCATGACTTATACATGTTCCTGTAACTATGAGAATTGTGTAACTCCCGTTTATCGGAGGAACACTTTGGGTAGTACCAAACGTCACAACGTAACTGGGTGATTATAAAGGAGTACTACAGGTGTTTCCGAAGGTACATGTTGAGTTGGCATAATTCGAGATTAGGATTTGTCACTCCAATTGTCGGAGAGGTATCTCTGGGCCCTCTCGGTAATACTCATCACTTAAGCCTTGCAAGCATGTAACTAATGAGTTAGTTATGAGATGACGTATTACGGAACGAGTAAAGAGACTTACCGATAACGAGATTGAACTAAGTATTGGATACCGACGATCAAATCTCGGGTAAGTAACATACCGATGACAAAGGGAACAACGTATGTTGTGCGGTTTGACCGATAAAGATCTTCGTAGAATATGTAGGAACCAATATGGGCATCCAGGTCCCGCTATTGGTTATTGACCAGAGACGTGTCTCAGTCATGTCTACATCGTTCTCGAACCATAGGGTCCGCACGCTTAAGGTTTCGATGTGATTTATATTATGAGTTTATGTATTTTGATGTACGAAGTTTGTTGAGTCCGGATGTGATCACGGACATGACGAGGAGTCTCGAAATGGTCGAGACATAAAGATTGATATATTGGGCGGATATATTTGGACACGGAAAGGTTCCGGAGAGTTTGGGAATATCTGGGAGCTCAGGAGGTTACCGAACCCCCAGAAGTATATGGGCCTTATTGGGCCCAAGTGGAAGGAAGGAGAAGGAGCAAGGGAGGCGCGCCCCAAGCCCAATCCGAATTGGGAGGGGCCTGCCCCCTTCCTTCTCCTTCCCCCTCTTCCTTCCTACTACTAGTACTCCTTCCTTTCCCCTCCAACTTGGATTAGGAAAAAGAGGGGAAACCTACTTGGAGTAGGTTTCCTCCTCCTATGGCGCGCCCCCTCCTTGGGCCGGCCACCTCCTCCCTCCCTCCTTTATATACGGGGGTAGGGGGCACCCTAGACACACAAGTTGATCATTGATCGTTCCTTAGCCGTGTGCGGTGCCCCCCTCCATGATATTACACCTCGGTCATATTGTAGCGGTGCTTAAGCGAAGCCCTGCGACTGGAGAACATCAAGATCGTCACCACGCCGTCGTCTTGTGGAACTTCCCCTCGGTGCCTCTCTGGATTGGAGATCGAGGGTGCGTCATCGAGCTGTCGCGTGTCAAGAACTTCGAGAGGTGCCGAATAACGGTGCTTGGATCGGTTGGACCGGGAGGACGTCGACTACTTCCTCTACGTTGCGTCAATGCTTCGCTTGGTCTCGAGGGTGCGTGAAAACACTCTCCCCTCGTTGCTATATCATCACCATGATCTTGCGTGTGCGTGGGAAAATTTTGAAATTACTCGTTTCCCAACAAAGGCATCCGAGCCTAGGTTTTATGCGTTGATGTTATATGCACGAGTAGAACACAAGTGAGTTGTGGACAATATAAGTCATCTTGCCTACCAGCATGTCATACTTTGGTTCAGCGGTATTGTTGGATGAAGCGGCCTGGACCGACATTACGCGTCTTGCTTCGCGAGACTGGTTTTACCGCCGTGCTTTGCACACAGTGACTAGCGGGTGTCTGTTTCTCCAACTTTAGTTGAACCGAGTGTGGCTACGCCCGGTCCTTGTGAAGGTTAAAACGGAGTCTATTTGACAAACTATCGTTGTGGTTTTGAAGCGTTGGTAAGAATAGTTCTTGCTAAGCCCGTAGCAGCCACGTAAAATTTGCAACAACAAAGTAGAGGACGTCTAACTTGTTTTTGCAGGGCATGTTGTGATGTGATATGGTCAAGACGTGATGCTATATTTTATTGTATGAGATGATCATGTTTTGTAACCGAAGTTATCGGCAACTGGCTGGGGCCATATGGTTGTCGCTTTATTGTATGAAATGCAAACGCCCTGTAATTGCTTTACTTTATGGTGCCGCGCCGGTGACGATGGTGATCACGACGGTGCTTCGGAGATGGAGATCACAAGCACAAGATGATGATGGCCATATCATATCACTTATATTGATTGCATGTGATGTTTATCCTTTATGCATCTTATCTTGCTTTGATTGACGGTAGCATTTTAAGATGATCTCTCACTAATTATCAAGAAGTGTTCTCCACGAGTATGCACCGTTGCGAAAGTTCTTCGTCTTTGAGACACCACGTGATGATCGGGTGTGATAGGCTCTACGTTCAAATACAACGGGTGCAAAACAGTTGCACACGCGAATACTCAGAGTTATACTTGACGAGCCTAGCATATCAGATATGGCCTCGGAACACGGAGACCGAAAGGTCGGCGTGAATCATATAGTAGATATGATCAACATAGAGATGTTCACCATTGAAACTACTCCATCTCACGTGATGATCGAACATGGTTTAGTTGATTTGGATCACGTGATCACTTAGATGACTAGAGAGATGTCTGTTTAAGTGGGAGTTCTTTAGTAATATGATTAATTGAACTTAAATTTATCATGAACTTAGTACCTGATAGTATTTTGCTTGTCTATGTTTGTTTGTAGATAGATGGCTCGTGTTGTTGTTCCGTTGAATTTTAATGCGTTCCTTGAGAAAGCAAAGTTGAAAGATGATGGTAGCAATTACACGGATTGGGTCCGTAACTCGAGGATTATCCTCATTGCTGCACGTAAGAGTTACGTCCCGGAAGCACCGCTGGGTGCCGAACTGCTGCTGATGTGGCCGACGGCGTTAAGAACGTCTGGCGAGCAAAGCGATGACTACTCTATAGTTCGATGTGCCATGCTTTACGGCTTAGAACCGGGTCTTCAACGACGTTTTGAGCGTCATGGAGCATATGAGATGTTCCAGAGTTGAAGTTAATATTTCAAGCAAATGCCGGATTGAGAGATATGAAGTCTCCAATAAGTTCTCTACTGCAAGATGGAGGAGAACAGTTCACAAGTGAGCATATACTCAAAATGTGCGGGTATAATAATCACTTGATTCAACCGGGAGTTAATCTCCGGATGATAGCGTCATTGATGAAATTCTCCAATCACGCCACCAAGCTACAAGAGCTTTGTGATGAACTATAATATGCAAGGGATGAACAAGACTATTCCGAGCTCTTCGCGATGCTAAAAGCATGGAGGTAGAAATCAAGAAGGAGCATCAAGTGTTGATGGTCAACAAGACCACTAGTTTCAAGAAGAAGGGCAAAGTGAAGAAGAAGGGAACTTCAAAAACAATAGCAAACAAGTTGCTGCTCAAGAGAAGAAACCCAAGTCGGACCTAAGCTCAAATCGAGTGCTTCTCTGCAAGCGGTCGACACTTTGAAGCGGAACTGCCCCAAGTATTTGGCGGATAAGAAGGATGGCAAAGTGAACAAAGGTATATGTGATATACATGTTATTGATGTGTACCTTACTAATGCTCGCAGAGCACTGGTATTTGATCTCGGTTACATTGCTAACATTTGCAACTCGAAGCAGGACTACGGATTAGCGAAGATTAGCTAAGGGCGAGGTGACGACGCGTGGGAAATGGTTCCAAAGTCGATGTGATCGCGGTCGGCACGCTACCTCTACATCTACCATCGGGATTAGTTTTAGACCTGAATAATTGTTATTTGGTGCTGCGTTGAGCATGAACATTATATCTGGATCTTGTTTGATGCGAGACGGTTATTCATTTAAATCGAGAATAATGGTTGTTCTATTTATATGAGTAATATCTTTTATGGTCATGCACCCTTGAAGAGTGGTCTATTTTATTGAATCTCGATAGTAGTGATACACATATTCATAATGTTGAAGCCAAAAGATGCAGACTTCATAATGATAGTGCAACATATTTGTGGCACTGCCGTTTAGGTCATATCGGTGTAAAACGCATGAAGAAACTCCATACTGATGGACTTCTGGAATCACATGATTATGAATCACTTGGTACTTGCGAACCGTGCCTCATGGGCAAGATGACCAAAACACCGTTCTCCGGATCTATGGAGAGAGCAACAGATTTGTTGGAAATCATACATACAGATGTATGTGGCCCGATGAATGTTGAGGCTCGTGGCGGATATCGTTATTTTCTCACCTTCACAGATGATTTGAGCAGATATGGGTATATCTACATGATGACGCACAAGTCTGAAACATTTGAAAAGTTCAAAGAATTTCAGAGTGAAGTAGAAAATCATCGTAACAAGAAAATAAAGTTTCTACGATCGATCGTGGAGGAGAAGATTTGAGTTCTGAGTTTGGTTTACATTTGAAACAATGCGGAATAGTTTAGCAACTCACGCCACCGAACACCACAACGAAATGGTGTGTCCGAACGTCGTAATCGTACTTTACTTGATATGGTACGATCTATGATGTCTCTTACCGATTTACCGCTATCGTTTTGGGGTTATGCTTTAGAGACGGCCGCATTCACGTTAAATAGGGCACCATCAAAATCCGTTGAGGCGACGCCTTATGAACTATGGTTTGGCAAGAAACCAAAGTTGTCGTTTCTTAAAGTTTGGGGCTGCGATGCTTATGTGAAGAAACTTCAACCAGATAAGCTCGAACCCAAATCGGAGAAATGTGTCTTCATAGGATACCCAAAGGAGACTATTGGGTACACCTTCTATCACAGATCTGAGCCTAAGATTTTCGTTGCTAAATTCGGATCCTTTCTAGAGAAGGAGTTTCTCTCGAAAGAAGTGAGTGGGAGGAAAGTAGAACTTGATGAGATAACTGTATCTACTCCCTTATTGGAAGGTAGTTCATCACAAGAACCGGTTCCTGTGACAACTACACCAATTAGTGAGGAAGCTAATGATATTGATCATGAAACTTCAGATCAAGTTTCTCTTGAACCTCGTGGGTGTACGAGTAAGATCCGCACCAGAGTGGTACGGTAATCCTATTACGGAAGTCATGTTACGACCATGATGAACCTCGAACTATGAGGAAGCGATGATGAGCCCAGATTCCGCAAAATGGCTAGAGGCTCTGAGATGGGATCCATGTATGAAAACAAAGTATGGACTTTGGTTGACTTGCCCGATGATCGACAAGCCATTGAGAATAAATGGATCTTTAAGAATAAGACTGACGCTGATGGTAATGTTACTGTCTACAAAGCTCGACTTGTTGCGAAAGGTTTTCGACAAGTTCAAGGGGTTGACTACGATGAGACTTTCTCACCCGTAGCGATGCTTAAGTCTGTCCGAATCATGTTAGCTATTGCTTCATTTCATGATTATGAAATTTGGCAAATGGATGTCAAGACTGCATTCTTGAATGGATTTCTAGAAGAAGAGTTGTATATGATGCAGCTGAAGGTTTTGTTGATCCAAAAGGTGCTAACAAAGTGTGCAAGCTCCAGCGCTCCATTTGTGGACTGGTGCAAGCATCTCGGAGTTGGAATAAACGCTTTGACAAGGTGATCAAAGCATATGGTTTTATATGAGACTTTTGGAGAAGCATGTATTTACAAGAAAGTGAGTGGGAGCTCAGAGCATTTCTAGTTTTATATGTTGATGACATATTATTAATTGGAAATGATATAGAATTTCTGGATAGCATAAAGAGATACTTGAATAAAAGTTTTTCAATGAAAGACCTCGGTGAAGCTGCTTACATATTGGGCATCAAGATCTATAGAGATAGATCAAGGCGCTTAATAGGACTTTCACAAAGCACATACCTTGACAAAATTTTGAAAAAGTTCAAAATGGATCGAGCAAAGAAAGGATTCTTGCACGTGCTACAAGGTGTGAAGTTGAGTCAAACTCAATGCCCGACCACAACAGAAGATAGAGAGAAATGAAAGGTGTTCCTATGCTTCACCATAGGCTCTATCATGTATGCAATGTTGTGTACCAGACCGACGTATGCTTAGCAATAAGCTTGGCGGTAGGTACCAAAGTAATCCAGAGTGGATCATCGGACAGCGGTCAAGAACATCTGAAATACGAAAAGGACTAAGGATATGTTTCTCGTATATGGAGGTGACAAAGAGCTAGTCGTAAATGGTTACGTCGATGCAAGCTTTGACACTGATCCGGACGATTCTAAATCGCAAACTGGATACGTGTTTATATTAAACGGTGGAGTTGTGAGTTGGTGCAGTTCTAAACAAAGCGTCGTAGCGGGATCTACATGTGAAGCGGAGTACATAGCTGCTTCTGAAGCAGCAAATGAAGGAGTCTGGATGAAGGAGTTCATTTCCGATCTAGGTGTCATACCTAGTGCATCGGGACCAACGAAGATCTTCTGTGACAATACTGGTGCAATTGCCTTGGCAAAGGAATCCAGATTTCACAAGAGGACCAAGCACATCAAGAGACGCTTCAATTCCATTCGGGACCAAGTCCAAGTAGGAGACATAGAGATTTGCAAGATACATACGGATCTGAATGTTGCGACCGTTGACTAAGCCTCTCTCACGAGCAAAACATGATCAGCACCAAGACTCCATGGGTGTTAGAATCATTACTATGTAATCTAGATTATTGACTCTAGTGCAAGTGGGAGACTGAAGGAAATATGCCCTAGAGGCAATAATAAAGTTATTATTTATTTCCTCATATCAAGATAAATGTTTATTATTCATGCTAGAATTGTATTAACCGGAAACATGATACATGTGTGAATACATAGACAAACATATAGTCACTAGTATGCCTCTACTTGACTAGCTCATTAATCAAAGATGGTTATGTTTCCTAACCATAGACATGTGTTGTCATTTGATTAAATGGGATCACATCATTAGGAGAATGATGTGATTGACATGACCCATCCGTTAGCTTAGCACTTGATCGTTTAGTATTCTGCTATTGCTTCCTTCATGACTTATACATGTTCACGTAACTATGAGAATTGTGTAACTCCGTTTACGGAGGAACACTTTGGTACTACCAAACGTCACAACGTAATCGGGTGATTATAAAGGAGTACTACAGGTGTTTCCGAAGGTACATGTTGAGTTGGCATAATTCGAGATTAGGATTTGTCACTCCGATTGTCGGAGAGGTATCTCTGGGCCCTCTCGGTAATACTCATCACTTAAGCCTTGCAAGCATGTAACTAATGAGTTAGTTATGAGATGACGTATTACGGAACGAGTAAAGAGACTTACCGATAACGAGATTGAACTACGTATTGGATACCGACGATCAAATCTCGGGTAAGTAACATACCGATGACAAAGGGAACAACGTATGTTGTTGTGCGGTTTGACCGATAAAGATCTTCGTAGAATATGTAGGAACCAATATGGGCATCCAGGTCCCGCTATTGGTTATTGACCGAGACGTGTCTCGATCATGTCTACATCGTTCTCGAACCGTAGGGTCCGCACGCTTAAGGTTTCGATGATGCTTATATTATGAGTTTATGTATTTTGATGTACGAAGTTTGTTCGAGTCCGGATGTGATCACGGACATGACGAGGAGTCTCGAAATGGTCGAGACATCAAGATTGATATATTGGACGGATATATTTGGACACGGAAAGGTTCCGGAGAGTTTGGGAATATCTGGAGCTCCGGAGGTTACCGAACCCCGGTAAGTATATGGGCCTTATTGGGCCCAAGTGGAAGGAAGGAGAAGGAGCAAGGGAGGCGCGCCCCACAAGCCCAATCCGACTTGGGGGAGGGCGGCCCCCCTTTCCTTCTCCTTCCCCTCTTCCTTCCTACTACTAGTACTCCTTCCTTTCCCTCCAACTTGGATTAGGAAAAGAGGGAAACCTACTTGGAGTAGGTTTCCTCCTCTTATGGCGCCCCTCCTTGGGCAGCCACCTCCTCCCTCCCTCCTTTATATCACGGGGTAGGGGCACCCTAGACACACAAGTTGATCATTGATCGTTCCTTAGCCGTGTGCGGTGCCCCCCTCACGATATTACACCTCGGTCATATTGTAGCGGTGCTTAGGCGAAGCCTGCGATTGAGAACATCAAGATCGTCCACCACGCCGTTGTCTTGTGGAACTCCCCACAGCGCTCTCTTGGATTGGAGATCGAGGTGCGTCATCGAGCTGTCTGGCGTGTCAAGAACTCGGAGGTGCGAGTAACGGTGCTTGGATCGGTTGAACGGGAGGACGTCGACTACTTCCTCTACGCGTCAACGCTTCGCTTGGTCTCACGAGTGCGTAGACAACACTCTCCCCTCGTTGCAATATCATCACCATGATCTTACGTGTGCGTAGGAAAATTTTGAAATTACTACGTTTCCCAACAGCGTTCTGTATAGGTACTCCATCCTGAGTCTCCAAGTGCACGGATCCAGGCCTGGAAACATGAACAACCTTGAACGGGCCCTCCCACATAGGAGAGAGCTTATGCAGTCCCTCCCTAGAGAGGACCCGCCGGAGCACGAGGTCCCCTACCTTGAGAGTTCTGGGGCGGATGTTGCGGCAGTGGTACCGCCGGAGCGCCTGCTATCTTGCCGCTCGTAGCGCAGCCTCTCGACGACGCTCCTCCCCCAGCACGAGGTCCGTCCCCCGCATGGCATCCTGCAGCGTCTCGTCGAACGCCAGGACCCGCGCGGATCGACGCCTGACCTCGTGAGGGAGGACCGCTTCGGCTCTGTAGACCAAGAAGAAGGGGGTCTCCCCAGTCGGCTTGGTCGCGGTTGTGCGGATGGACCACAGCACGGACTGAAGCTCGTCGTACCAACCTCTGCCGCAGGCTTCCAGTTTCTTCTTGAACGTCCTGGTCTTGAGGCCCCTCAGGACTTCTGCGTTGGCCCGCTCGGCCTGGCCGTTGCTCCGGGGGTGCGCCACCGAAGCGTAGCATATCTGCGTTACAAGGTTAGCACAGTATGTTTTGAAAAGGTTACTGGTGAATTGCGAACCGTTGTCAGTTATGATGTGGTTCGGCACCCCGAACCGGCTCACGATGCCCTTGATGAACTTGACCGCAGAAACCGGCAGGGATGGTGCGGACGGCCTCGACTTCGGCCCACTTGGTGAACTTGTCCATGGCGACGTAGAGGTAGCGATAGCCCCCTGGCACCCGAGGAAACGGGCCCATAATATCCAGCCCCCAGACTGCGAAGGGCCATGTGAGGGTATGGTTTGCAGACCTCCTGCCGGCTGATGGATCTGCTTGGCATGGAATTGGCAAGCCTTGCAAGCCTTCACTAGTTCGACAGCGTCATTGAGCGCAGTAGGCCAATAGAAACCGCTGCGGAACGCCTTGCCGACGAGGGTCCATGACGACGAATGATGCCCACAGTCTCCATCGTGTATATCTGCCAGCAGTTCCTTCCCTTGTTCCCTGGTGATGCAACGCAGGGACACATCATTCGATCGTTTCCGGTAGAGCTCTCCATCCATCATGCAGTACACTGTGGCTTGCCGCGCCACACACTCTGCCTCCTCCTCCTTCTCCGGCAAGGTCCCTTGCGTTAAGTAGCTCCTGAGCTCTGTGATCCAGCACCCCTCCTGAGGCTCCATCGTCAGGAGCAGGCGTGCTCCTGAGGTCGGGCCACAGGCTGGGGCTCCCGAGGCAGGTGGCTGAGGAAGGTCCACCCGAGGCTGTGCTGCGCTCGACAATGATGGCAGGGCCGAGGGCTTGAAGAGGCGCTCCTCGAAGACACCCGGCTCCTGGGGCAACCTCCTGGAGGCCCGTTTGGCGATGTCGCCGGCCTCTTGATTAGTGCCGCGGGGCCCATACTGTAGCTCCAACCCCCAGAACTGCTTCTCCATCATGCGGACCTCCGCAAGGTAGGCCTCCATGTGCTCATCTCTTGGCTCGTATACCTTGTTGGAGAAATTGACGAGGAGCTGCGAGTCACCCTTGATAGTAAGGCGTTTTACCCCTAGGGCAGCCACGGCCTTCAAGCCTGCTATCAGGCCTTCATACTCCGCTATGTTGTTGGAGACCTTCTCGCCTTGCTGGAAACAGAGCTGCACGGCGTAGTAGAGCTTGTCCTGAGTGGGAGATATGAGCACCGCCCCAGCCCCAGCGCCCTGCCTGGAGAACGCTCCGTCGAAGTACATGACCCAGCCTTCTGGCGCCTCGCTTCTTGGGGAAAGGGATCGATCCTCGCCGGCCCTGAGGCCCGGTGCCTCCGTCCATTCGGCCACGAAATCTGCTAGCGCGGCCCCCTTGATGACTCTGGTCGTGCCGAATTCGAGCTGGAATGCTTGCAGTTCAATGTTCCACTCGGCGACCCTTCCGGCTGAGTTAGGGCTCCTGAGCACCCTTTCCAAGGGGTATGCCGAGACAACCTTGATCGGATGACCCTGGAAGTAGTGCCGCAGCTTGCGCGAAGCCACCAGCAGTGCGAGAAGGAGCTTCTGCCGCATGGGGTACCGTGCCCTCGCATATCGTAACACCGTGCTGACGAAGTACACCGGGTGCTCGAAGAGGCTTGGGGCGTCGGTGCTGGTGGCGTCCTCCGGAAGTCGTGGTGTCTCCTGAGGTGGTGGAGCCTCTAGAGGCTAGTTGCCTGGAGGAAGGGCCTCTCCCGCCCCTGGTGCGCTCCGCTGCGGCGGCTGATCTTCCTCAGTCATGGTAGTGACTTCTGCGAGTCTCTTTTGATCCAGCTTTGCCTTGGCATGAGTGGCTGTCGTGGTCTTGGTCCGACGCTCCTCCCTAACTGCCACCAGGGCTGCGCTAGCGGAGTAGGGAGTGGCGGCGAGGTAGAGTACCAAGGGCTCTTGAGGGCGCGGGGCCACCATCACTGGAGGGCTGGTTAGGTATCTCTTGAGATCTTGGAATGCCTTGTCGGCCTCTTCAGTCCATTCAAAGGGCCCCTTTTTCTTCATCAGCTGGAAGAAAGGCAGCGCCCGCTCCCCCAGTCGGGAGATGAAGCGCCCCAGTGCTGTCACACGTCCCGTGAGCTTCTGCATTTCTCTGAGGGTCTTTGGTGGGCTCATGTCCTCGACTGCCTTGACCTTTTCTGGGTTGGCCTCGATGCCCCGGTGGGACACAAGGAAGCCCAAAAGCTTGCCCGAGGGGACTCCAAACACACACTTCTCTGGGTTGAGCCGCAGGCTCACTGCGTTGAGGCTCGCAAAGGTTTCCTCCAGGTCTTGTATCAGGGTCTTGGCCTCGCGAGACTTCACTACGATGTCGTCGACGTAAGCCTCTACATTCTTCCCGAGCTGTGGGCCCAAGGTGATGTGCATGAGCCGCTGAAACGTTGCCCCCGCGTTGCGCAGTCCGAACGACATGCATGTATAGCAGTACACCCCACACGGGGTCAGGAAGGCCGTCTTCTCCACGTCTTCCACAGCCATCTTGATCTGGTGATACCCGGAGAAGGCATCCAAGAAGCATAACATGTCACATTCAGCGGTGGAATCGACGATCTGATCGATGCGAGGGAGCGGGAACGGATCTTGCGGGCATGCTTTGTTGAGGTTGGTGAAGTAGACACACATGCGTTCCTTTCCTCCCTTCTTTGGCATAACCACGGGGTTGGCCACCCAATCTGGGTATCGGACCTCGCGAATAACCCCCGCAGCTTCTAGCTTGCGGGTCTCCTCGACGATGAAGGCCTGCTTTTCAGTGGACTGCCTCCTCGCCTTCTACTTCACGGGGCGCACGTTGGGACACACGTTGAGGTGGTGCTCGATTATGCCCCGTGGGATCCCCGCCAATTGATCGGGCTCCCAGGCGAACACCTTCTTGTTTGCACGCAGGAACTTGACTAGGGCTTCCTCCTGCTCGGGCTCGAGGTTGGCGCCTATGGTGAAAGTGGCATCGGTGGACCCGTCCTCGTCGACAGGTACCTGCTTGGCCTCTGCTTTGTCTTGGGTGAACAACTACTTCTTCTTGGTCGGCGCAGCCCCCTTGGGCTTGGGGGTTTCTGCGTCGGCGGGCCGTGCCGCCGCAGCCGTCTTGAGGGCAAGCTTGAGTACTCGCAGCGCACCTTCGGTGTCCCCGGGCACGGTGAGGACGCTCTTGCTCCCGGGCATCTTCATGAGGTTGTACCCCGGGTGAGTCGCGGCCATGAATTTGGCCAATGCTGGATAGCCGAGGATGGCGTTGTAGGGGAGGCCGATGGGGGCAATGTCGAAGTCGACCAGCTCCGTGCGGAAATTGTCGTAGGTGCCGAAAGTTATCGGGAGCTGGATCTGCCCCAAGGAGCTGGACGACCTGCCTCCAACGCCCGAGAAAGGCCGGCTGGGCTGCAGCCGCTCCCGGGGTATTCGAAGGAGGTCGAAGGCCTCAACTGACAGCACGCTGAGGCCCGCGCCACCGTCGACGAGAGTCCTGGTGACAGCCACCTGGCAGATGGTGGGCATGTAGAGCATGGGGAGCGCGCCCGAGCAGGCCGAGTTGGAGGGGTGGTCCTCAGAGTCGAAGGTCAGCCCGGCCGACGGCTCCGTCTGGCCCGGGGGAGCCCCCTGCCTCGTGGAGGCGGCGCCGACCCGGCGGACGAATGGCTTGACGCGGCGGCTGGAGGGCGGCGCCTGCGAGCCGCCCAGGAGGGCCACGACGACCGAGGGAGCCGGCGCGACGGGGTGGGTGAGGAAGAAGCTGCGTGGCTCCTCCCCAGAGGTCACGGGGGAATGCCGGGACGATGCTTACTGCCCGTTCCCCGCCGGGCCGGTGGCGGTGTTGACAGCAGGTGACAGGGAACGACGAGGGCGCCCGCCGACGGGAGCCGTCCGGGCGACATGGGAAGCGAGGGCGGCTCGGCGCTTGGCGCGAGCCCGACGAGCGTCAGACATGGATGCGGTGGTCGGAGAAGAACAAGACGACGGAAGGCGAATTCTGGCGCACCCCTACCTGGCGCGCCAAATGTCAGATTTCGGGTTCCGTCGGACCCTTGAGGTTCAAACTCTGGGGTGCGCGCGGAGATTCAACCCTCTGTCTGCCTGTTCCTCGCCGAATCGTTAGGATCTAAACTACCAAACAGAACAACACAAGAGACACAAGGTTTATACTAGTTCAGGCCACCATTGTGGTGTAATACCCTACTCCAGTGTGTGGTGTGGTGGATTGCCTCTTGGGCTGATGATGAACAATACAAGGCAGAACAGCCTCGCGAGGGTCTGTTCTTGGCTGGTGCGATGAACTGCTAGGAGGAGTTCAGTCGCCCTATCTACTGGTTTCTTGGTAAGGATCAAGATGCCTCTGCTCGATTCTGATTGCCTCTACCTGGGGGTGGCTAGTCCTATTTATAGGTGAAGGCCCTGAGCCTCTTTCCAAATATTGAGCGGGAAGGGCGCCAACAATTGGCCATTTTGAAGGGGAACAGCGGGTACACTTATCCTGACTAAAGTTGGTCCTCGCCTGCCAAAGGCTTTGGTGGTGACACTGGCTTGGGCTCCACAATGACTTCCTTCCTGCCGTTGGGCTGGTCTTGGTCTTGTTGCACCGAAATGGGTGCCTTTGCTTGATGCTCTCGCCTGCGCTTGCTCCCTTTGCACCAAAGAGGAAAGGAGGACATCATGCGGCTGGGCGCCTCGATCGCGCCCTCGGTCTTCATGGCTTGCGTCACGGGCACCTCGCGAGGTACCCCGCCTTGAACTCTCCGCCTCCTCATGAGCCAGCCTGACGAGCCCGTGCCTGAGGAAGCTCCTTGTCGTCCGCCCCGCGAGGCTTGGCCCCTCGCGAGGGTCTTGAGCTTGTGTTGATGAAGATGGGCTGTGCTGGGCCTCCTTTGAGCCATGCCGCAGGCCGCAGGCAGGCAAGTGTGGGAACCCTCGTTCCCAAAACGCCGACAGAAGTCAAAGAAGAATTAGGGTTTTGCGGCCAGTCTACCGCATCCGTCTTTTGCAATCAGTCGAAACCAGCAGAAGACTAAATTTTTACTTTTGTATCGCCGCAAATCACCGAGTTCGACAAGAGTTTAGAGGATTTCCTTTGTTTGGGTGGTGTTTTGTACGCCACGAAAATCGGTCTAAGGCTGGTTATAATGGGGAGTATCATATACTAGTATCATGTATCATGCATATGATACTAGTGTATGATACTACCTCCCTAATGCATAGTATCATATATTAGTATCATGTTGTACTCTATTTATTGCCATGCATGACACAAAGTAGGATAGCATTTAATATGATACGGTATCATGATATGATACTACACCCTCTCTTTCTACATTTAATACTATGACACCTCATCAAAATTGTCTAGTTGGCATGCATGATACTAGCTATGATACTACCATTACGACCAGCCTAAACGCAAGTTTCCACCGAGAAACATGTATTTGCTGCGACCAACGTGAGGATCAAGACAAACATCTACACATCAAGCCAATTTGTGTCTGAGTCGAGCTGCACGTCTGGTCTGCAGCTGTTTATGGGTAAGATGCACATGGTCCAGTAGATTTAAAAAAGAAAAGAGAAAAGCTATCCAGGGATGGGGATGCGGACTCCGAGTTACCCTCGTTACGCCTCTGAACCGCCGCAGCAAGCTCGGCCTCCATCGTTGCAACCCGCCGTTGCCATGGCCTGAGCCGCCTTGTGAGCTCCATTTTTCAAGTGGGCCGCCGCGATGAACCTGAGTTGCTGCCTCTGCCATGCGGCCATGCACTAAGTCGCCGGCGCCTCTCCAGCGCTAAGCCGCCACCACTGACACATCTCCATTCCAAGTCGCCTCCACCGTAGTCCGCCTGCGGCCCGCTCCAAGCCACCTCAATGAGCCACTTCTCCAACGGCCTGCTGCAGTTCTAAGTCGCCAGAGCAAATTTCAAGCTGCCACTTCTCCACTTTATCTGGGGCATCTGGCAATAAAGCATCAAGTATTCACATGGAAGATCAAGTTGAAAGGTCAACACACCCGGGACAGTACGAACCGCCCTGGCCGGGTATCCACTGCGGTTGAATCGTCACCGATGTCGTCCCGAGAGCCGCCACTACTTTGCCGCGGCCTGCCTTGCCGACGCCCCTTCGGAGTCACCGGGTTACGCCTCTGTTACTACTTTTTCTGGTGTCAGGACCGAGTCAAGTTCAAGCTAAAACTTTGAGGAGGCAATCTGTACAAAGAAGAAATATTGCTTGTTGAAACTGCTTCACGCGAGCATGCATGTTTGGCAAAGGACTACCACGACGGATCAACGGTAGACGCGGCAAGACATCTGAAGAAATTCAGATTAAAAAAGTTGATTGTATGATGAGCATCCACACAGTTGTTGGGCCTTCATCTGTTCCAGTAAAATGCTGGTCCGCCCAAGGATCATATATCGTCCGAATATATCAGGTGATATCCATCCAGTTTACCTTTTATCAGTACTTGTTAATTTTTTGAAAACAACCACTCTGCCATATAGTGTTGTTATACGCAGGTAAATTATTCATTACAAATATGCTGATATACTGCGGGTATGGAGCATGCGCCAGCATCTTTTTTATTGGCATTCATCTGTGTCGTGCAACTTCATGGACACGCGTATAAGCCGCCGCCCTTGCGGTTCGGTCTACATGAACGCGCCAGCCGATTCGCCCGTCCACACCGCCTTACAACGCCACAGATGACTTGCCTGTCCACCCTCACGGCAGGCTCATACGTCTACGCTGGTTTACAATAAGACGGACAGTTTGCCCGTCTGCCCTTGCGGCCAATTCTCCCGTCCACGCGACTTACCGCGCCTGCAATTGACTCGCCCGAATGCACTGGCTTACAACGCCTCGGCCGATTCATTTTCCATGCCCACGGCCGATTCGACCGTGATTGATTTCAGCTTCACCGTGGTGATCATCAACTCCGCGGTGGATAATTTCTGGCCTAATATATCAGGTGAAATCTATCCAATATATATTTATATTACATATTTCTTTCGTTAAAAGAACAATTACTCTGGCTTGCAAGTTCTCCAATGCAGACAAGTTATCCACTGCAAAAAGGGACTATTATATCACTGAGCTGTTGAACGATTCATAGCGGTTTATATCACGGTCAAATATGGAGAATCTCAAGACAACTCCTCGAATCGTCCTAAGACTCGGGGGCTACAATGACATGAGTCAGTGGAATTGGCCAGTTTTAGTGAATTCAAGAACTCCGGGTCATTGGAGGGAAAGATAATCCAGTCCCGGAGGCTACTACCGTATTGTTAAAAATTTAAAGGCCGTCAGAAAATTTCCGGCTCAAAATGAAGAATATCGGTTTAAAATCCGGTTCAAGAGAAGTTTGTCTCTCACAAAGCATTGGAGCTCAATATCCGATTCAAATCCAGTTCACGAGAAATATGTCTCCTACAAAGAGTTGAAGCTCAATACCCGGCTCAAATATGGTGTATCCTGCCTTATTGGCTTATCTTAATGGTCACTTGGGGGCTTCCTGATCGTATTCGAATCATAGTTATAAATACCCTCTTGATCGGCGCAATGCCAAACCTTATGGTCACTTGGGGGCTTCCTGGTCGTATTCGAATCATAGCTATAAATACCCTCTTGATCGGCGCAATGCCAAACCTTATGGTCACTTGGGGGCTTCCTGATCATATTCGAATCATAGCTATAAATACCCTCTTGATCGGCGCAATGCCAAACCTTATGGTCACTTGGGGGCTTCCTGATCGTATTCGAATCATAGCTATAAATACCCTCTTGATCGGTGCAATGCCAAACCTTATGGTCACTTGGGGGCTTCCTGATCGTATTCGAATCATAGCTATAAATACCCTCTTGATTGGCTCAAAGCTACAAACCACTTGGGGGCTTCCTGCTCGTATTCGAAGCATAGCTGTAAACTAGCCCTTTTGGTCCTGCTCGTGTTCGAAGCACAATGGTGAACTAACCTTTTTGGTCCTGCTCGTATTCGAAGCATAACTGTGAACTAACCCGTTTGGTCCGGCTCATACGCCATGATTACAAAGCATGTGGGGGCTTCCTATTCAAACATAAGTGTATTCACCAATGAGAACATAGCGTTACTACCTTCATGAGTTGGCTTTGGACATTAAGTCGCCAGTATATATAATGATTTTATGTGCTTAGAAGCGCTGTGCTCTAACCTTTGGGATATTACCCCATGCTGCAGGTGGCGTGATAAGTCGTCGGTACAAATCAATTGAACATGGCGTTCTGCTCTCACTCTTTGGGTTGCAACCCTTACTGCATTGGTATCATAAGCCGGCAATGTTCATAAGTATCACAGGATTTACAAAGCTATGACTTACATAAATGAAAGTCCAATCATAAAAAATTGAAATTGGTGTTTCAAAAGGGTTATCAATTATTGATGTTCACAAAGGCTATAAGCCGTCGGGTTACAAAAAAATCCCGGATTACAATGGATGCGCGTTAAGTCGCTATCGGCCAAGAGCTATTGAATATTTAAACTTCGGATTTACTTGTCAACCAACAAGATTATATTATTCAAATCTTGAATAGCCAACATGACTGGATTTTTATTATGGTTATCAATAACCAGTATTATGATTGAGGTTTTCAAAGTCGCTTTAGCGTAATGGCTATTATTTTACCAATGGATATGATTCATTCTACAATGGAAGGAATAGTCCCGAGTCACTGTAGGCTTACGACCCGACACTTGGGGGCTACATTATTCAAGTTGTGATTATATCAAATATGCAAGTCCCATGTCACTGCCAGCATGCACCATGACACTTGGGGGCTAATGCAAGGTCATTTTTATTTGCCTTATTGAAGATCCGACTCATCACATGGTAATGAGCCGGCCCTTGGGGGCTACTACTTGCTTCTGTCAAAAATTCAAGGTACACAATCTTTAATTCATTATATTGAAAGGTCCACTACTCGGTTGATAGAGTACAAAGCTTTTAACCTTGTGGACGTGGGTTCGAGTCCCATGACAAGGGTTACATCATATGATGTTATTTTCAATGAAAGTCCCAGCTCGGTATTATCTTACTGAGCCAGCCCTTGGAGGCTACACATCGCTACTCAAGTATACATGATCATATTTACAAAGTCTCTGCTCATTATTGCATAATAACCCGGCCCTTGGGACTACACTTGTTGAAGTTTTTATGAGCATAAGGCAATTACAAGTCCCGGGTTGCTGCAAGCATGACAACCCGGCACTTGGGGGCTACATATGTGGAATATTCAGTTTTGACTAGTGACTGAGATGAACAACCTGGATTTCTTCAAAGTTTCAATATTTATATTGAAGCAAGTCTTAAGTTGTTACTACTCTCCCTTCTTAAGACTTGGGGGCTACAAGTGATATGCATATAAGGGAGGTACATTTTCAAGCTTGATGTTAGCAACAATTATGACCTGGTGCCATGAATATTTACAAGTCAGCCATTTTGGATAAACCGGCAAGTTTTACATCTTTAAACCGGCAGAAGACCAGATGAGTATTTCAAAGACCAATATTTTTGTTAAGCATTGGGATTTGAGTCAAATGAATTATCCTCAAAATATTTCTGTGAGAAAACCAATGTCAGCAAATTGTTTATGAAGTTGGTCTATTGACCCAGATTTTCTAGAAGAAGGAAATGACAAGGACTTAAAGATGATCAGGTGCCGGCTTACAAGAAAATTTAACCCGGAGCACAACCTGTCAAATTTGTTCTTGTGTTTATCTTGCAGATCAGTTCAACATGGATAAATCCAAATTAAACTGGGGGCTAATGTCGGGGATATACCCCCGCGGTATGACCCGGCCAGATATATGACCCGGCTGGGACTTGGCGTTTCATTGGTAACCCGCCGAAAGATTGGCGACTCATGAGTCTGGCGGCTCACTGGTCTGATGACTCACGACCCTGGCAACTCACTAATGGCCCCGGCGGCGGGTCAGTTAGAAGACTAGGCACAAGGCCCAGAAGGTCGGCTCATGTTATGGTGGATCGGCTTAAGAGGAAAGCGTAAGGAATATTCCCTTACAGGTAATAGAGTAATCCTAATCCTACTAGGACTAGTCATATAACCTTCCCCTTCAACATATATGAGGAGGGGCAGCGCACCCCAAGAAGGAGGGGAAAAAATAATCTCGAAGGTTAAACACAATTAGGAGAAGCGGTTTATGCGGCGACTCCCTCACGAGCATAATAAGACCTAGCCACAAACAATATGTAGGGCTATTACCGGACGATGTTTCCCGGGGCCCGAAACTGTCTAAATCTTTGTCTTGTGTGTTGATATGCCTCGCGTCTCTCATCCCGATCAACCCCTCTCAAGCTACCACATAGATGCATTGGCCTCACGACTAAGTTCTCACACTAGGACATCTGCCGTGACAAATCCACGACACCCGCCGAAACAATTCATGAGTTCCTCAGATTGGTCGATCGAGTTCGAAACATGGAGCTAGTGGATGGAGTCGAAGACAAGATTTCTTAAATTTGGGAAAGAGATGGCTTGTTTTCCGCACGATCAGCTTACCATGCAAACTTTGTTGGGAGGACAGAGGTTGTAGGAGCCAAGAAAATTCGGAAATCGAGGGCACTGGCATCATGCAAGGTCTTTTCCTGGCTTGCGCAAAGAAACGATGTTGGACAACTGACACACTGCAGCGACGGCTATTGCCGCATCCGGCGGCATGCCCATTCTGTGACCAGGAGCCAGAGACGATCAACCATCTGCTCCTTGGGTGCTTACTCGCTCGACAGTTATGGTCTGTCATCACAGACAACTAGGCCAAACCCCACTGGTCGCCAGAATAAGAGGCATGGCTGGTGGGCTGGTGGACATCTCTGAACATACACAAAAGATGAGAAATGAAACTTGAACGGTGATCACTCTGGCGGCTTGGACCCTGTGGAAACACAGGAACGACATTGTCTTCAATGGAGCATTGTCCTCTACTGACAAGGTGCTTGAGCAGATCGACACAGAGGGTCAAAACTGGAGGGCAGCGACACTGCTGCGGGAGGCGAGATCGCTCCCAGCTAGGATAGATCGGTTGGGTAGTAGTTAGCATGTGGTGTCTTGGTCGGTGCAACCGCGGGTAATGTTGTAAACAAACTTTTTGCCATCTTGGCATCTACTATTTATGATCTCGATACGTCTTTTTTGACGTATCGTTGAATTTTTTTATTCAAATAGACGTGCAGTACGTTTCATCGCCCGATATGTTTCCGACTAATCGGTGGCACGGCCGTTTCCGCCCGCTAAATTTTTGAAAATATTCTAGATCACCCGACTGATCATACCATAGCGTTAAGCTGCGTCGAGAACATGACACGTGCTTCATGGACCTGGTACACCGCTTCCCACCCCTGGTAATTTTCAACATTTGTCTTATCCTTTCACATTCATTTTTTTCCGTTTTAGTTTTCTTTTTTTGTCCTTTTCTGTTTTTATCAAATTCGTGAACTTTTTTCATAAATCCATGAACTTTTTCCAAATTCCGTGAACTTTTTTCCAATTATGACATATATTTCAAATTTCGTAAAGTTTTTTTTTCAAAATCAAAAACTATTTTTCAAATTTATAAAGTTTTTTTCTCAAAATCGCAAACTTATTTGGTATCCGAGAACTTTTTGAATGTTGTGAACTTTTTTTGCAAAAAAGGTTCTTAAATTTTTTAAGGATTTTTTTGCAAAAGTGTTAGCACAATTATAGAAAATGTAGATAGCGTTAAAACAATTGTTCCTGACATGAATTTTTTTTCCCCTACATTTCGATAAAAAAATGTATGTGAAAACATTGTAAATTGTTTATACAATGTAAAAAAACTGATTTTATAGTATAAAAAATGTCCTGTACCATAAAAAATGTAAGAGACATTTTAAAGAATGTTCTAACAATTAAAAGTTATGTGACACTTAAAAAAAATACTTCTACATTGTTCAAAATGTTCTGGTAGTTTTAGAAAACTGTTTATTACCATTGGAAATGTCCAATGTATATTAAGAAAATGTAACCAGGTTTTCAAAAAAGTGCATCACAAAATTGTTTTTACGTGTACATCATGAATCTAAAAAATATTCAACGTGTATCACAAAATTGTTTTTGCGTGTATACTAAAAATGTATATTGTATACAGAATAGAAGTATTCGTGGGTTTAAAAAAAGCAAGAAAACATACAAAGAAAAAATACAGAAAAAGGAAACAAAAACAATACAAAACTGAGAAAGAAACAGTGAAAACCGGTGAAAAGAAAAAGCAAAGAAACTAAAAACCCTATGTAGCCCAAGAAAGAGACAAAGAAAACCCATGAGAAAACAAAGAAAAAAGTACTGAAGAAACAAAGAAAGAAAAAGGAAGGGAAATCCCCCCAACAAATGAAACCAGCGAATCTCGATCGAAACTAGCCAACGAGAGAGAAAAAAGGGCCAGCCTAGTAGCTGCACGTGGGGGTTGAAACCTTCAGCGAGATGTATGTTAGTCTCGCTATAACTGAGATATAACATTTGCGGTCTGCGACAGCTATGTCTTGCCGATACATAATGTAATAGATCTTGCCAACATGGCAGTGCTACTGGACTGTTCCAATATTTTGCTGGGCATGAGTTTTTTCCTCTTATTTTTTATTCCTTTTCTATTGCTTTTGCATCGGTTTCCTTTGATTTTTCTTTGGTTTTCTTCGCTTTTTTTCCTTTTTCTTCTTTTTAACCTTTGGTTTTCTTTTTTCTTTCCTTGGTTTTCTGTGTTTTTTATTTAACTATTACACATTTTTCAAATATGCGTTTTAAATTTTTTTAGAATGATAGGAAATATGTTTTTAAATATTAGGTTTTTTATATTGTACAGATATTTTATTAAATGTAAAAAAGATATTTATTTGTTAAACATGTGAATTTTTTTAATGCAGCGTGCATTTTTTTTTTGAATCTTGTGAAAGAATTTTTCAAATTACATGAACATTCTTTTCACATTGTATAACATTTTTTCAAAAATTTCACATATCCCCTTCGATCCATATTAGTTATCGCCGAAACGGATGAATCTAGACATATTTCGGTGAGTTATATCCAATTGATTGACAAGTAATGTTAATCGGGGGAAATGCATGAACATTTTTTAAATGTCACATACATTTTTTTGGAATGGTACACATATTTTCCAATAGTTGAGCCAACAAGTTTTTACGCTTCATGCACATTTTTAAAATGGGCGATGAACACAATACAAAAAATCAAGTGAATCGTCAGGATATATCTATTTAATAATTTCACAAATGAAACTGGATAGAAAATGTGTGTGACTTCATAGGTGATGTCAACGTCATGTTAACCACATGGCTATGGGCCGGCCCACTACCGACTCTCCAGAGGCGAGCTCGGCTTTTATCTCGCCAAAGGCGAGACATAGCCGCTCCCGCATCCGCCGACTTCCAGCATGACTGGTGAGCTAGTAAATTTTAAATCCACCAGGTTTCTTTGATTCACAAACATTTTGTACTCGAGAACTTGGAGCCGTCTTGCCATAAACAATGAAATTCAGACTCAAATGTTTATGGTGCATGTGCCAAGGAACATACTTCCTTCGTTCGGCTATATTAGGCCCCTCATATTTTGGTCAAATTTTTATCTTATATTTAATTTTTCAAAAAATATTACTGATGTGTCACAAAATTATATTGTTGATTTCGTATACAAAAGAAGTTTCTAATGGTACTACTTTTGCTATGTACAACTTTTATTTTGTTTGTGCAATGTATGATCAAATTTTGGCAAAAAAAATATGGGAGGACCAAATGAAGCCGAACAATGATTTCGTTTGCATGTGTGGGCCAGCCCACCAAGGTTGTGGGTGCCGAAAAACGTGCGCGACGAAGGCACGAGTAGTCAGGAGAGTGGGACTCCCGACGAGAGAACAAAAGGAGTTGGTTGAAAAGGAGCACGTCAGCAGAAACCGCTAGTGGACATTGATATTTGCGCATGCGTCGACTTCGTTGTAGTTAGCAATACACACATTGTTTCGACAACTAATTGCAACGTATTCATAGCAAATATATTAGAGTGTGACGCGCCCATCTTTTTGTTTTGTACACGGACCACTATGGTTGTTTGATATGTGTTTCACGTGCGCTAGATTGGCATTTAATTTGGATCTTCTTGTTGATTATGATTGTGTTGTTTCTTTTTGTTGATATGGTCTTACTTGGTGCAAGGGATATTGGTGCTCATGGTGGAGCGAGCTATTGGTTGGTCACTATGATATTGTTACACACCACAATGTTAGCGTGCATCGGTGTTTCACGTGAACCTCGTACGGAGGCGACGATTATCTACAAGTAGACCCATACTCCATCAAATAGCAAAACCCACTCTTACAAATGGGCCCCACAATTGACCCTCAAAGCTCCGAGCCACTACATCCCACCATCCCTAGAGAGCTTAGTAACTTAGTAGATAGACTTGTATTCGTTAGGTTGCACGCCATTGTAGTTCCTCCAATCTAAATTGCAGAAATTATTGTTTTGTTCTAAGTTAGTTTTTTAATTTAGAGTTTATAATTTATATCGAAATATACAACACCAAATGAGGTCTACCAGTTCATAATAATATATATTGATGTTGAAAATATTACCTTTTTATGGACTTGATCAAATATAGAGAAATTTAACACATGACAAAATTAATGCTTCAATTAATTTTGAATGGAGGGAGGAATTCTCTACTGCAAGACTAAATCCCTAATTAAAACAAGTAAACGACATATGGTTGTGCGCCCGAAGTTTGGGTTCTTGATCCAAAGTGCATGCAACCTGCCTCGTAAGTAAACTTATTTTAGATAAGCTTGTCAGTAATCCCTTTGTCCTGATTTATTGGGGTCACAAAGCCATGGTGCCATAGGGTCACATGCTTGCCGCACTCTAGTGCAACTTTCAATTATTGCATGCATAAGACAATGCATTAGGAAATTATTGTGCATGGACCTAAGAAGGAAATCCAATGGAGTGATCTCCAATAATTGTAAGATAGTTGCTGATAGACTTTGTCACACAGTCCTTTTGATGATGTATTGTATAATAAATAAGGAGGAAGAGTAAAGATGTATGTACATAAACCAACGCTTTGTGTTCAAAGTAGATCAAGAGAGAATTGAGACGAATGAGCAATATTCTTTATTGATGATTCATTTACATATACTTCCTTCGTTCATAAATATAATATGTTCTGACTTTTTGTGAATCGGCAGTATATAAACGCGTTTTAGTGTATTTCCATACATTTCAGTCCATATATTTTCCATGTTGAAATATCCAAAAATATATATTCATGAAGGAGATAGCATATGATCTGTATGGACGTGATGATTCAGAGAGACGTGGCCAGAGGTCGGTCGTTACGAGATAATTAGAAGTGGTGATCCTTAAGAGGAGTAACTTGATGGTGGTTGGGATTAAGTTGATATTATCCACACAATTAATTCTTAATGTTTTGCACAAGCTCCAATATAGAATGAGTGGAGTTCTGTACTACAGTGTTGTCTTGGATAAAGTAACATAGGTAGATATTGTATCATAATAAATGTTATACTACGATATGTCATGCATGGCAGTAAAGAAGATGATATATGATACTAATCTATGATATTATGCACAATGAAGGTATTATCGTATACTACTATCATATGCATGATACTAATATACCCCACTATGAGTAGCCTTATAGCTAAGGAGTATAATAGTTAGGTATAAATATGCATTACTTTCTTAATACATGGTCCACCTCACTCTTCCCAAGTTTCTTGGATTACGTGTTGCAATTGCCTCTTAATCTAGAGTCTGCTTCTCTTCTCTCACCTCCAACTCAATCAATATAACAGCAATGCTTATATCCTCTTATTATACTTGATCTGAGATAGCAACCTTATGCATTCTCTCACCCAATTGGGTAAAGTAAGGGTCTATTTAGGACTGCTCCACTCCAGCAAAATATGCTTCACTGCATCAAATCCAGTTTGGAATAATTCCACTTAGGAGTCACAACATCACCGAAGAGAAGTTTTTTTTTGTTTGGCTTCCATCTAGCTCTAACTTTTAGAATGGAATTTTTGTGTGGGAAAGGTCTATTTGGATGGGTGAGGTGAGGAAATAATACCAAGGGATATTTACTTACTGGTGGCAGTGGTGGGTAATTTTCCTCCAACTCCATAAAGACTCTTTGAACTAGAGTTTTTGGAGCACCCCCTCAATAGTTTCATGAGAAATAAGGAGTTGTCCCACATATTCTAGTTTTTTTCCGAGCAAAACATCGTGGAGCTACCTCATTTGGCTCGTGTTTTTTTTATAGTAGGGCTAAATTTTAGAAAGCGAATTAGTCCTGAAACAGGCCCTAAATACACCTTACTAGAGTAGTTGTAGGGTATGTTGATGATTAATGACAAGCATGGCTGATTTTACCGACAAGGTAAAATTGTTGAAAGTGCACTAAAGGACTGCATCTCTTTTTTGTTGCGGGTCACTGAAGCACTACATCTTAGCCTTTTCATTAGTTGCATCGGGGCAGAGAGTGCATTGGAGTTGATTTAGACGAATTAATGTGCTTGTAGTGATTAAACTAACCACCCTTGAGGCCACAAGCTACGGTGCCATAGAGTCACACGCCTGCCATGCGAGGCCAAAATGTCCCTCTGGCCCAATAAACCGGGACGGAGACAGTACATTATACCAACACTTGACGCCCTAGCATATCAAGTTCAATATTAAAAAAAATCAAAGAACCACCGAGAAGAGACATTTGAATGTTATATAAAATGTTGAATACTTCTGAGAGTTTTATGATGATCGATACGAGATATGCAAGGAAACTTACAAAGGAAAACGGCCATCAATATCAAAGCATTTATTTTATTTAATTAAGAATTACATTTATGTCCATGGAAATATTATGTTTTTATAAAGTTTCCTTAGTATAAATTGAGTACTATATGTTGATTAGGGCCGTCCCTTTTGCCAGTAAAGCACCAAGTATCAAAACGCTTTAAGTATTGGCCTGGTGCAACCTCTCATCTCCTCCGCCGACGCCGACCGATGACTTCCTGGAGTGGTGGCATTCGACCCGTTCAGCGGCTCCCAAGCCAAGTCGCAAAGGGCTATCATTTGTCATTCTGCTAGTTGCCTGGTCCATCTGGAACCACCACAACGCTTGCATCTTCGAGGGGAAGCAGCCATCTAATTCTCGCCTTGCCGCAATCATCAAGGATGAGGCCAGGATCTGGGCCAAGGCGGGAGCAACGGGACTCGCCATCTTAGTATCGTAGCTTCTCCATATATCTCTGTAGGGCTGAGCAACCCTAGGTTCTGCTCGCGTTGTGGCTGGCGCCATCCGTGTGTACGCCATGTAACAGTGCCACTCCTCCCCCCCCCCCCCCGAACAAAACTCTTTGTTGTACTCTTGTACAACTCCCTTCTTCCTATATATGAGTGATACGCAAGCCGTTGCGTATTCGCGAAAAATATATGTTTTGATAACTAGTAGACATTTATTAATCAAGAGTCGAGCGGTATTATACAAAAAATTTCGTTCCCACTACACTGCATGCATCTTAATGCATTGCGTGTTTCTATTGAATAGCTCCTAGTACATGGCATCGTCTCTAAGAGGTACTCTAGTAGAGTTGTCATGTCGGTTTGACCAGCATAGTAGCCACCAATATGGTAATTTTGGGTGAAAATTCACTAAAACAGAGTCAACATCCTGCCCTCAATCGCCATAACTTGTGGAGCGCACTCCGAACCAAGCCAGCGAAGCTCCATACTTGCTGACCATGGGAAATATTTGAAGCGCACCAGGTGGAAAATGGGTTGGCGCAAATGATATTTCCCCCTACCACTACTCTTTCGGCGGCTGTCGTCGCCTCCCGTTCCTCGTCGTAGCACCACCTTTGACTCCTTCTGGTTATCCTCAATCCCCGACAACGATGCCATGGACGATGCCTCAACCCGCGCGTCAGACTCCATAGTCGACACTGGCGACTTCAAAGGCCGATGCGCCCCCATAGGCTCATGTGCCTCGACGGTCAACCTTGACCCTACCGACGAAGAATCTGCACAATGGTTCCTACGTCGCTGCGTGGAGGAAGCTGCCTCCCCCTGTGGTCTCACGGTGGTCCTTAGTGAAGGGAGCAAACAAGAAGAAGCGGAAGGGCCTCGCCGTTGTCTTTGCACCCCCTTCCCCACATGATGTTAAAGAAGGCATCATTGGCCTTATATTCGGTTTGTTTCATTGCATTTGATATGGCCATAGAACATTGTTGGCAAATGTGCAATGTTCGTGATTTAGTGACGATTTGCTGAATTTGGGGATCGACCCTCAATAGAGAAACTTTTCTCAATAGTGTGATTGGTGATTCCGAGATAAATGATGTTAATCTTGAGGGTATGTCGTTGTCGCTTTTGGATCATGAGTGCATTCAAGATACGAAATTTGATCACTTCGAGGCCTTCAACTCGTCGACGAATAAAGTAGTTCGGGAATCCAACTTTAACCCCGTTGAGGATATTGCTCTTGTCACCGCATGGGAAGATATTTCTCTTGACGCAGTCGTCGGTAAGAATCAATCGACCGTGAATTATTGGAAGTTCACCGAGGAGCATTTCAAATATCATCTTGGTCAAGTAAGGAATCATAGCCTAAAATATCTCACACCTTGATGGGGTATGACTCAAGACATGTGTAACCACATTGTGTGGATTGTTTGGAGCAAGTGAAGCGCACTCCTCCTAGCAGTGTCATCATTGACCAATATGTAAGCAATCTTGTTTTTTTGCTACACTCGCATTACTTTGACCATTCACTACTAGGGATAACCCTAGCAGCAGCGGTGGAATTAGAGCTATCAGTAGCGGTTGTACAAGCGCTACCACGAAGGCGCTACAACTTACTGGTAGCAGTAGCGTTGGTTTTCCAGTGCTACTGATATACCTAATTAGCAGCAACGTGCCCTTCAAAAAGGCGCTACTAATAACCATAAATAGTCGTAGCGTTTCTCATGAACAGTGCTACTACTAAATTTTCCTCTATTTTTTTCCTGGAGCTTATTGGCGTTGTATTTGTATAGGTTTTATAAGCAGTTGTTTCATCATATGATTTTATGACCATGATGAGTTATTATATATATCAGTGGGTGAAATGAACGTGGATTAGATTCAAGTGGAGGCAACATGGTGCAAATCGAAAGTACTACTAATCTAGCACTTTTGATGTGCACCATGTTAGTTTGGATTAGTAGTACTTTCGATTTGCACCATGTTGCCTCCACTTGAATCTAATCCATCTTCATTTCACCCACCGATATATATAATAACTCATCATGCTCATATAACAACTTAGCATCATGCATCATCATAATAATATATAACTCATCATTGTTATCATAATAACAAGTCCTACTCATCATCATCATAGTCATGTAGCAATTCTACTCGTTAATAATAAAAAGTCATACTCATCATCATACAACTTCTACTCGTTATCATAATAACAAGTCATACTCATCATCATCTTAGTCATCTAACTAACACTATTTAATTGTTCTTAGCACATGATCATGAGTATTAGCTAGGACCTACTACCCTCTTTCAAGTAAAATAGCATAAAACAGGAGTGGCCCTAACGCTCTATTATGGAGAATGGAGATTATCCTGTCTCCAATTCTTGCGCTTCACACAATGTTGCTTTCAAGTAGTTCCCTATGATTGTTCATACATTTTTTCCATTCTTTCATTGTCATGTATTCATCGGTTTTGCAAATCTGGTATGAACAGCGGTGAAGCCTAGGCAGACTTGGCCGTAAGCTAATAACATCAAGGCGACCTTTCGGAAACATCAGATCAGGCACACAATCCTTCGGGATTTTTTGTTCAAAAACATAATAATAACATCATAGTTAGCAATGTAGTTTAGCTTTAGAAGAATATATGCAAAATATGCACGAATGTCATAATAGTAAAAAATCTTACCATGCCATCTCCATGGATGTTACCGTAGTTCAACATGTGCACTAGTGGCACGTATTGACCATAATGTGCAGGAGTTTCATAATTGATATTGTATTTCTCAACATCAATAATAAATGGGATAAGATGATCTTTCTCCTCATTAGTTAATTCAACGCCATCAGTGTAGTAGGTTCTTTCTACCATCTTCGGTACATTTTTTGAAGAATGAAAATAAGTTGTCAATGGAAATAAATTTAAATTACTTAATAAATATGTTTGAGAAACTCACATAGAGGTAGAAGTGGAAGCGTATCAACAAGGACACAAATGTCCATATTCTCTTCGTTGATGTCATCTTCAGGATCACCAAGATCGAAGGTGACATACATACCTTCCTGAAAATCATACGCCTTGCACAATGATTTCCAATTCGAGCAACCAAAATGGGATACGCTTTCCGAATTGTATAGCTTTACAACAAAATAATAACCATGATGTGCTCTGAGATGAACTATCTTTGTCTCCATATTTTCATGATCTTCGAAATTCAGATGCTCCAAGCATAGCATCTTGCATGGCATGGGATAAGCTAGTCAAATTGTAAAAGACGAAAATTACATGTTGAAGAAGCAGAAGTCATGCTTAATTACGAAAAAATACTTATCGTTGTGTACCGTTTCAACATCATAGGTCTCGTCGAGCTTAATACTAAAGCGGCGACCGTCTACCAGGTGAGGTCTGTCGCACAGACCCCGGTCGTCGCCGCAGTAGTCGCACTCCGAGATCCTATCGTCGTCGTCAGACATTTTCTATGTTCATAATTTAAAGATTAAACTTCTAAACTTCAATCTATGTACTACAAAAACTAAATTAAATCATTTTTATTCATCATGGGTTGACTTCGGTCTATCGAGTCTTTTCTTGAAAACTCTCAGTTCACGTGGTGTATATATTCGACCGTCGGTGATGGTAGCTCCTCCCTTTGTCCCCGTGTGCACTACACCAAATTGTCTAGCACACGGCAACGAAGGAGAAGCTACCCCCACGACAACAACAGGGATTCTTCATCTCTGACATTTGCGACCGTTGGTGATGGTAGCTACTCCTGTCATTCCAAAGTGCATTACACCAAAATGTCTAGCACAAAGGGCCGGTCCTGAGATTTCCGGGGCCCGGGGCGAGACAACACGAAGGGGCCCTAAAGCCACATAAACATATGCATATTTTTATGTCTATTTCAACTGCAAATAAATATTTGACAGACTATAATTTATGGTGCCTTGTCTTCTTGACTATTAAGAAACTCGGGTCATAAACATTCACAGTAAAAGTCGATCTTGTCAATCCACCCTTATACTGTATATATCTGTATTATTAGGTGAATTAGTAGCACTATCATCCCTATTAAATTTTTTTAATCTTCCTATAGTTTTCACTAGTTGTTCTTGAACAACAACTAAAGCTAACTCCTTGGAAAAAAAACTCTTTTTCACTCGCAAAAAAACTCCTTGGAGTTCCTAGCAGTAGAAATATTGTTTTATTTTTGCATGGAATCCGTAGAGAACTTGTATCTGCTCTTAAAAAATGCGAACAACTCTTGTGGGACTCAATTAACTCATATGCATGTTTTACCTTAATTATCAGATGGATTTTTTTCTGGATAGCATCTTGCTAAATGAATAGAAATCTTGCTAATCAGCACACAACATATGATACAAGAAATTAAGAGTACTTCTAATTAAATAATGGTGCTAAGAAAGACATGGAACAAGGTACCTAGATGGCTAGAAAAATCGAAATCGCAAGATTTTGTTGCTGCCTCACGAACAGAAGTCCAAGTTTCTGTTTTCTAATCCCAAACAATACAACAAACTGGAGTGTGAGAAAGAGAGATGTACGAGGATAATCTTCAGGAAACGAACGATCCAACAAGAATAGAAAGGAAAAAATTGCATTGAAGAGAAGATTGATGGGAATCTGAAAACTGCATTACCTTCTTCCACTAATGGCGCCTAGCAGCCAAAAATTACAATTAGACAAGTGGGCGGGGCGCCGTCATTCATGGCTTGGCTGATTTGTTGCCAATTGGGGAGGAAGACTATTGGCGTGCTAATCCATCAATTATTTTTTGTTTCCTTTTGGAGAATCAATCAACCAGTTACAGGCTAAACAATCACACGTATACAGGGAAACCAAATTAATCGGGGGCCCCTTCCTACTCGGAGGCCCAGGGCGGACGCCCCCCCCCCCCCAGGGCCGGCCCTGCTAGCACATTGGAATGAAGAAGAAGCTACTCACACGACAACAGTCGGGATTCTTCGTCCTCTCATATATGGTGGAGACTCTTCCTCACTGATTCCTCTCTGACATTTGCGCCCGTCGGTGATGGTCATTATTCTCTTCCTTCCCGTGCATTACCAAAAGGTTTATCACGAAAAAGAAGAGGAAGAACGACCACCATGACAACAGTTGACATTCTTCTTCTCTCATATATATGGTGGAGTCCCGACAGACTTAAAGTCAACCCGAAATGTTGTTTAATTATCTTTCTACAAAATCCGGGCCAATCGATATTTCCTACATATATATGGTCTAAAAGTATTCGTGTGTTAAAAAAAGCAAGAAAACATACAAAGAAAAAACACAGAAAAAAGAAATAAAAACAATACAAAACTGAGAAAGAAACAGTGAAAACCGGTGAAAAAACAAAGAAAAAGCAAAGAAACTAAAAACCCAATGAGGCCCAAGAAAGAGACAAAGAAACCCATGAAAAAACAAAGAAAAAAGTACTGAAGAAACAAAAAAGAAAAAGGAAGGGAAATCCCCCCAACGAATGAAACCAGCGACCTTGATCGAAACTAGCCAACGAGAGAGAAAAAAGGGCCAGCCTAGTAGCTACACGTGGGCGTTGAAACCTTCAGCGAGACGTATGTTAGTCTCGCTATAACTGAGATATAACATTTGCGGTCTGCGACAGCTATGTCTTGCCGGTACATAATGTAATAGATCTTGCCAACATGGCAGTGCTACTGGACTGTCCCAATATTTCAGCTGGGCATGACTTTTTTCCTCTTATTTTTTATTCCTTTCTATTGCTTTTGCATCGGTTTTCTTTGATTTTTCTTTGGTTTTCTTCGCTTTTTTCCTTTTTATTTTTTTTCCTTTTTCTTGCTTTTAACCTTTGGTTTTCTTTATTTCTTTCCTTGGTTTTCCGAGTTTTTTCATTTAACTATTACACCTTTTTCAAATATGTGTTTGAACATTTTTTAGAATAATAGGAAAGATGTTTTTAACTATTATGTTTTTTTATATTGTACTGATATTTTCTTAAATGTCAAAAAGATATTTATTTGTTAAACATGTGAATTTTTTAATGCAGCGTGCATTTTTTTGAATCTTATGAAAGAATTTTTCAAACTACATGAACATTCTTTTCACATTGTATAACATTTTTTGAAAAATTTCACATATCCCCTTCAATCCATATTAGTTATCGCCGAAACGGATGAATCTAGACATATTTCAGTGAGATATATCCAATTGATTGACAAGTAATATTAATCGGGGGAAATGCATGAACATTTTTTAAATGTCACATATATATTTTTGGAATGGTACAAATATTTTCCAATAGTTGAGCCAACAAGTTTTTACGCTTTCATGAACATTTTTAAAATGGGCGATGAACACATTACAAAAAATCAAGTGAATCGTCAGAATATATCTATTTAATAATTTCACAAATGAAACTAAATAGAAAATGTGTGTGACTTCATTGGTGATCTCAACGTCATGTTAACCACATGGCTATGGGCCGGCCCACTACCGACTCTCCAGAGGCGAGCTCGGCTTCCATCTCGCTAAAGGCGAGACATAGCCGCTCCCACATCCGCGGACTTCCAGCATGACTGATGAGCTAGTAGATTTTAAATCCACCAGGTTTCTTTGATTCACAAACATTTTGTACTCGAGAACTTGCAGCCGTCTTGCCATAAACGATGAAATTCAGACCCAAATGTTTATGGTGCGTGTGCCATGGAACATACTTCCGTCGTTCGGGTATATTAGGCCCCTCATATTTTGGTCAAATTTTGATCTTATATTTAATTTTTCAAAAAATATTACTGATGTGTCACAAAATTATATTGTTGAGTTCGTATACACAAGAAGTTTCTAATGGTACTACCTTTGCTACGTATAACTTTTGTTTTGTTTATGCCAATGTGCGATCAAATTTTGGCAAAAAAGATATGGGAGGACCAAATGAAGCCGAACAATGATTTCGTTTGCATGTGTGGGTCAGCCCACCAAGGCTGGGGGTGCCGGAAAACATGCACGACGAAGGCACGAGTAGTCAAGAGAGTGGGACTCCCGACGAGAGAACAAAAGGAGTTGGTTGAAAAGGAGCACGTCAGCAGAAACCGCTACTGGACATTGATATTTGCGCATGCGTCAACTTTGTTGTAGTTAGCAATACACACATTGTTTTGACAACTAACTGCAATGTATTCATAGCTAATATATTAGAGTGTGACGCGCCCATCTTTTTGTTTTGTACACGGACCACTATGGTTTTTTGATATGTGTTTCACGTGCGCTAGATTGGCATTTAATTTGGATCTTCTTGTTGATTATGATTGTGTTGTTTCTTTTTGTTGATATGGTCTTACTTGGTGCAAGGGATATTGATGCTCATGGTGGAGCGAGCTATTGGTTGGTCACTATGATATTGTTACACACCGCAATGTTAGCGTACATCGGTGTTTCACGTGAGCCTCGTACGGAGGCGAAGATTATCTACAAGTAGACCCATACTCCATCAAATAGCAAAACCCACTCTTACAAATGGGCCCCACAATTGACCCTCAAAGCTCCGAGCCACTACATCCCACCATCCCTAGAGAGCTTAGTAACTTAGTAGATAGACTTGTATTGGTTAGGTTGCACGTCATTGTAGTTCCTCCAATCTAAATTGCAGAAATTATTGTTTTGTTCTAAGTTAGTTTTTTAATTTAGAGTTTATAATTTATATCGAAACATACAACACCAAATGAGGTCTACTAGTTCATAATAATATATATTGATGTTGAAAATATTACCTTTTTATGGACTTGGTCAAATATAGAGAAATTTAACACATGACAAAATTAATGCTTCAATTAATTTTGAATGGAGGGAAGAATTCTCTACTGCGAGACTAGATCACTAATTAAAACAAGTAAACAACATATGGTTGTGCGTCCGAAGTTTGGGTTCTTGATCCAAAGCGTATGCAACCTGCCTCGTAAGTAAACTTAGTTTTAGATAAGCTTGTCAGTACTCCCTTTGTCCTGATTTATTGGTGTCACAAAGCCATGGTGCCATAGGGTCACATGCTTGCCGCACTCTAGTGCAACTTTCAATTGTTGCATGCATAAGACAATGCATTAGGAAATTATTGTGCATGGACCTAAGAAGAAAATCCAATGGAGGGGTCTCCAATAATTGTAAGATAGTTGTTGATAGACTTTGCCACATAGTCCTTTTGATGATGTATCGTATAATAAATAAGGAGGAAGAGTAAAGATGTATGTACATAAACCAACACTTTGTGTTCAAAGTAGATCAAGAGAGAATTGAGACGAATGAGGAATATTCATTACTGATGATTCAGTTACATATACTCCCTTCGTTCATAAATATAATATGTTCTGACTTTTTGTGAATCGGCTGTATATAAACGTGTTTTAGTGTGTTTCTATACATTTCAGTCCATATATTTTCCATGTTGAAATATCCGAAAATATATATTCATGAAGGAGATAACATATGATTTGTATGGACGTGATGATTCAGAGAGACGTGGCTAGAGGTCAGTTGTTACGAGATAATTAGAAGTTGTAATCCTTAAGAGGAGTAACTTCATGGTGGTTCGGATTAAGTGGATATTATCCACACAATTAATTCTTAATGTTTTGCACAAGCTCCAATATAGAATGAGTGGAGTTCTGTACTACCGTGTTGTCTTGGATAAAGTAACATAGGTAGATACTGCATCATAATAAATGTTATACTACTATGTGTCATGCATGGCAATAAAGAAGATGATATATGATACTAATCTATGATATTATGCACAATGAAGGTACTATCGTAGACTAATATCATATGCATGATACTAATATATTTTATTCCCCACTATGAGTAGCCTTATAGCTAAGGAGTATAATAGTTAGGTATAAATATGCATTACTTTCTTAATACATGGTCCACCTCACTAGCTATTCCCAAGTTTCTTGGAATACATGTTGCAATTGCCTCTTAATCTAGAGTTTGCTTCTCTTCTCTCCCCTCCAACTCAATCAATACAACAGCAATGCTTATATCATCCTACTATACTTGATCTGAGATAGCAACCTTATGCATTCTCTCACCCAATTGGGTAAAGTAAGGCTTATGCATTCTCTCACCCAATTGGGTAAAGTAAGGGTCTATTTAGGACTGCTCCACTCCAGCAAAATATGCTTCACCGCATCAAATCCAATTTGGAATAATTCCACTAAGGAGTCACAACATCACCGAAGAGGAGTTTTTTTTGTTTGGCTTCCATCTTGCTCTAACTTTAAGAATGGAATTTTTGTGTGGGAAAGGTCTATGTGGATGGGTGAGGTGAGGAAATAATACCAAGGGATATTTACTTACTGGTGGCAGTGGTGGGTAATTTTCCTCCAACTCCATAAAGACTCTTTGAATTAGAATTTTTGGAGCACCCCCTCAACAGTTTCATGAGAAATAAGGAGTTGTCCCACATATTCTAGTTTTTTTCCCAGCAAAACATCGTGGAGCTACCTCATTTGGCTCGTGTTTTTTTTATAGTAGGGCTAAATTTTAGAAAGCGAAGTAGTCCCGAAGAAGGCCCTAAATACACCTTACTAGAGTAGTTGTAGGGTATGTTGATGATTAATGACAAGCATGGCTGATTTTACCGACAAGGTAAAATTGCTGAAAGTCCACTAAAGGACTGCATCTTTTTTTGTTGCGGGTCATTGAAGGACTACATCTTAGCCTTTTCATTAGTTGCATCGGGGGAGAGAGTGCATTGGAGTTGATTTAGACGAATTAATGTGCTTGTAGTGATTAAACTAACCACCCTTGAGCCACAAGCTACGGTGCCATAGAGTCACACACCTGCCATGCGAGGCCAAAATGTCCCTCTGGCCCAATAAACCGAGACGGGGACAATACATTATACCAACACTTGATGCCCAAGCATATCAAGTTCAATATTTAAAAAATCGAAGAACCACCGAGAAGAGACATTTGAATGTTATATAAAATGTTGAATACTTTTGAGAGTTTTATGATAATCGATACGAGATATGCAAGGAAACTTACACAGGAAAATGGCCATCTATATCAAAGCATTTATTTAATTTAATTAAGAATTACATTTATGTCCATGGAAATATTATGTTTTTGTAAAGTTTCCTTAGTAAATTGAGTATTATATGTTGATTAGGGCCGTCCCTTTTGCCAGTAAAGCGCCAAGTATCAAAATGCTTTAAGTGCTGGCCTGGAGCAACCTCTCATCTCCTCCGCCGACGCCGTTCGATGACTTCTTGGAGTGGTGGCATTCGACCCGTTCAGCGGCTCCCAAGCCAAGACGCAAAGGGCTATCATTTGTCATTCTGCTAGTTGCCTGGGCCATCTAGAACCACCGCAACGCCTGCATCTTCGAGTGGAAGCAGCCATCTAATTCTCGCCTTGCTGCGATCATCAAGGATGTGGCCAGGACCTGGGCCAAGGCGGGAGCAACGGGACTCGCCATCTTAGTATCGTAGCTTTATCCATATATCTCTATAGGGCTGAGCAACCCTAGGTTCTGCTCACGTTGTGGCTGGCGTCATCCCTGTGTACGCCATGTAACAGCACCATCCCCCCCCCCAAACAAAACTCTTTGTTGTACTCTTGTACAACTCCCTTCTTCCTATATATGAATGATACGCAAGCCGTTGCGTATTCGCAAAAAAATATATGTTTTGATAACTAGTAGACATTTATTAATCAAGAGTTGAGCGGTATTATACAACATTTTCCGTTCCCACTACACTGCATGCATCCTAATGCATTGCGTGTTTCTATAGAATAGCTCCTAATATATGGCATCGTCTCTAAGAGGTACTCTACTAGAGTTGTCATGTCAGTTTGACCAGCATAGTAGCCACCAATATGGCGATTTTCGGTGAAAATTCACTAGAACAGAGTCGACATCCTGCCCTCGATCGCCATGACTTGTGGAGCGCACTCCAAACCGAGCCTGCGAAGCTCCATTCTTGCTGACCGTGGGAGATATTTGAAGCGCACCAGCTGGAAAATGGGTTGGCGCAAATGATATTTCCCCCTCCCACTACTCTTTCAGTGGCCGTCATCGCCTCCCATCCCTCATCGTAGCGCCACCTTTGACTCCTTCTGGTTATGCCCAATCCCTGACAATGATGCCATGGACGATGCCTCAACCCGCGCGTCAGACTCCATAGTCGACACTGGCGACTTCAAAGGCCGATGCGCCCCCAGAGGCTCCTATGCCTCGACGGTCGACCTTGACCCTACCGACAAAGAATCTGCACAATGGTTCCTATGTCGCGGCGTGGAGGAAGCGGCCTCCCCTCTGTGGTCCCACGGTGGTCCTCAGTGAAGGGAGCAAATAAGAAAATGCGGAAGGGCCCTGCCGTTGTCTTTGCACCCCCCCCCCCACACACACACATGATGTTAAAGAAGGCATCATTGGCCTTGTATTCGGTTTGTTTCATTGCATTTGATATGGCCATAAAACATTGTTGGAAAATGTGCAATGTTTGTGATTTAGTGACGATTTGCTGAATTTGGGGATCGACCCTCAATAGAGGAACTTTCCTCAATAGTGTGATTGGTGATTCCGAGATAAATGATGTTAATCTTGAGGGTATGTCGTTGTCGCTTTTGGATCATGAGTGCATTCAAGATACGGAATTTTATCAATTCAAGGCCTTCAACTCGTCGAAGAATAAAGTAGTTCGGGAATCCAACTTTAACCCCGTTGAGGATATTGCTCTTGTCACCGCATGGGAAGATATTTCTCTTGACGCAGTCGTCGGTAAGAATCAATCGACCGTGAATTATAGGAAGTTTGTCGAGGAGCGTTTCAAAGATCATCTTGGTCAAGTAACACATTATAGCCTAAAATATCTCACACCTTGATGGGCTATGAATCAAGACATGTGTAGCCATTGTGTGGATTGTTTGGAGCAAGTGAAGCGCACTCCTCCTAGCAGTGTCACCATTGACCAATATGTAAGCAATCTTGTTTTTTTGCTACACTCGCATTACTTTGACCATTCACTACTACGGATAACCCTAGCAGCAACGCTGGAATTAGAGCTATTAGTAGCACTTGTACAAGCGCTACCATGAAGGCGCTACAACTTACTGGTAACAGTAGTGCTGGGTTTCCAGCACTACTGATATACCTAATTAGCAGCAGCGTGCCCTTCAAAACAGCGCTACTAATAACTGTAAATAGCAATAGCGTTTCTTATGAACAACGCTAATGCTAAATTTTCCTGTATTTTTTACTGGAGCCTATTGGCGTTGTGTTAGTATAGGTTTTATAAGCAGTTGTTTCATCATATGATTTATGACCATGATGAGTTATTATAAATATCAATGGGTGAAATGAACATGGATTAGATTCAAGTGGAAGCAACAAGCTGCAAATTGAAAGTACTACTAATCCAAACTAAGATGGTGCACGTCAAAAGTGCTACTAATCCAAACTTGATCACTTTAGTATGGATTAGTAGTACTTTCGATTTGCACCATGTTGCCTATACTTGAATCTAATCCATCTTCATTTCACCCACCGATATATATAATAACTCATCATGCTCATATAACAACTTAGCATCATGCATCGTCATAATAATATATAACTCATCATTGTTATCATAATAACAAGTCCTACTCATCATCATCATAGCCATGTAGCAACTTCTACTCGTTAATAATAAAAAGTCATACTCATCATCATACAACTTCTACTCGTTATCATAAAAACAAGTCATGCTCATCATCATCTTAGTCATCTAACCAACCCTATTTAATTGTTCTTAGCATATGACCATAAGTATTAGCTAGGACCTACTACCCTCTCAGGTAAAATAGCATAAAACAGGAGTGGCCCTGACGCTCCATTATGGAGAATGGAGAGTATCCCGTCTCCAATTCTTGCGCTTTGCACAATGTTGCTTTCAAGTAGTTCCCTTTGATTGTTCATACATTTTTTTCCATTCTTTGATTGCCATGTATTCATCGGTTTTAGAAATCTGGTATGAACAACGGTGAAGCCTAGGCAGACTTGGCCGTAAGCTAATAACATCAAGGCGATCTTTCGGAAACATCAGATCGGGCACACAATCCTTCGGGATTTTTTGTTCAAAAACATAATAATAACATCGTAGTTATCAATGTAGTTTAGCTTTAGAAGAATATATGCAAAAGATGCACGGATGTCATAATAGAAAAAAATCTTACCATGCCATCTCCATGGATGTTACCGTAGTTCAACACGTGCACTAGTGACACATATTGACCATAATGTGCAGGAGTTTCATAATTGATATTGTAATTCTCAACATCAATAATAAATGGGATAAGATGATCTTTCTCCTCATAAGTTAATTCAACGTCATCAGTGTAGTAGGTTCTTTCTACCATCTTCGGTACATTTTTTGAAGAATGAAAATAAGTTGTCAATGGAAATAAGCTTTCAACCATTTTGAAATAAAAAATATAAATTACTTAATAAATATATTTGAGAAACTCACATAGAGGTAGAAGTGGAAGCGTATCAACAAGGACCCAAATGTCCATATTCTCTTCGTTGATGTCATCTTCAGGATCACCAAGATCGAAGGTGACATACATACCTTCCTGAAAATCATACGCCTTGCACAGTGATTCCCAATTCGAGCAACCAACATGGGATACGCTTTCCAAATTGTATAGCTTTACAACAAAATAATAACCATGATGGGCCCTGATATGAACTATCTTTGTCTCCATATTTTCATGATCTTCGAAATTCAGATGCTCCAAGACATAGCGTCTTGCATGGCATGGATAAGCTAGTCCAATTGTAAAAGACAGAAATTACATCTTGAAGAAGCAGAAGTCGTGCTTAATTACGAAAAAAGACTTATCGTTGCGTACCGTTTCAACATCATAGGTCTCGTCGAGCTTAATACTAAAGCGTCGACCGTCTACCAGGTGAGGTCTGTCGCACAGACCCCTGGCGTCGCCGCAGTAGTCACACTCCGAGATCCTATCGTCGTTGTTAGACATTTTCTATGTTCATAATTCAAAGATTAAACTTCTAAACTTTAATATATGTACTACAGAAACTAAATTAGATCATTTTTATTCATCACGGGTTGACTATCGGTCTATCGAGTCTTTTCTTGAAAACTCTCAGTTCACGTGGTGTATATATTCGACCGTCGGTGATGGTAGCTCCTCCCTTCGTCCCCGTGTGCACTACACCAAATTGTCTAGCACATGGCAACGAAGGAGAAGCTACCCCCATGACAACAGCAGGGATTCTTCATCTCTGACATTTGCGACCGTTGGTGATGGTATCTACTCCTGTCATTCTTAAGTGCATTACACCAAAATGTCTAGCACATTGGAATGAAGAAGAAGCTACTCAGACGACAACAATCGGGATTCTTCGTCCTCTCATATATGGTGGAGACTCTTCCTCACTGATTCCTCTCTGACATTTGCGCCCGTCGGTGATGGTCATTCTTCTCTTCCGTCCCGTGCATTACCAAAAGGTTTATCACGAAAAAGAAGAGGAAGAACGACCCCCATGACAACAGTTGACATTCTTCTTCTCTCATATATATGGTGGAGTCCCGACAGACTTAAAGTCAACCGGAAATATTGTTTAATTATCTTTCTACAAAATCCAGATCGCTCGATATTTCCTACATATTCTAGCACAAGTCATGCCAAAATTAACAGAAAAATCTGGCATGACCTTTGCTAAAAAGGACATATATCGAGCATCTGAAATTTGCCGGAATGAAAATTAATCAACACTCTAGCAAAACATAGGCCACTTTGAGGTGTTCCCTGCAAACATAGGCCACTTGGGCAAGACCTACTTTGAAAATTTTCTATTCCATGGAAATTGTCATAGCTACTCATCTAGCTACTACTCTACTACATCTATCAAGACATCTAAATCGTCATCGACATGGGGATTTGGGTGGTCTCACCTCGAGGTCGGAGGGGGTCTGTGACGGGGACGATGGCGGAGATGATGCAGGGGCTCCTTGATTTCCGCAAAAACAAAATATAAACAAAAAAATTATTATCCTCATCTTAGGACTTAGTGAAACCCTATGTCTAAAACAGAAAAAAAAATGTAAAACCTAGTTCTAACTCTATTAATTTGTACTGCCCATCTATCCATCCATTTGTCTAAACCTAGTTCTATCCCTAAAAATTTGTAAAACCTTGTTCTAACCCCAAAAACTGAAAAGACCTATACATTTACTAAAAATACCCTAGTTCTAGCCCTATCTATCTATCTATCTATCTATCTATCTATCTATCTCTCTCTCTCTCTCTCTCTCTCTCTATATATATATATATATATATATATATATATATATATATATATATATATATATATATATATATATATATATATATATATATATATATATATATATATATATACCCATCCATCCATTTGTCTATCTATGCAATATATCAATAATACCATAGTTCTAACCACCTATCTATTCATCTATTCATTCATCTATCTATCTATGCAATGCAGGAGCGATCGGAGAGAGGGAGAGGGTCAGAGGGAGAGGGCTGGGAGGGAGTGTTGGGAAACGTTGCATGGAAAACAAACAAAAAACTACGCACACGCAAGATCTATCAAGGAGATGCATAGCAATGAGAGGGGAGAGTGTGTCTATGTACCCTCGTAGATCGTAAGCGGAAGCGTTTAGTAATGTGGTTGATGTAGTCTAACTTCTTCATGATCCAACCGGTCGAGTACTGAACGTACGACACCTCCGCATTCAGCACACGTTCAGCTCGGTGGCATCAACGCCTTCTTGATCCAGCAAAACAACGAGGTAGTGGACTACGGTGCGCTATCTTACCTCAATCAAAACTACTGGTTAGCCAAAGGTCACAGCTGGCATTCTGCAATAAACCCTATAACCTTTTTCATTGATACGTGATGCGTGAGTAGATAGTTCTAATGTGAATCTTGCCGAGTACCACGGTTGCTTAATTATGTTTTGCCAAGGAGATCACCGCCTCACTAATGGTTTCTACATTGAGTTTGACATTGACCGAGTAACTTGAAAGTCCACACAACAGTCTGGTTTCTTTTGATGGTCGGTTGCTTTGTTCAAGACTTCTTAAGCCATTTGTTAAACTTGTGCTCACATATACGCGGCGGACGTTCACCCCTATAAACACATACATGCACACTCTACTTCTACGAGCACATTTGAGAGACTGAACCGGCATATCATTTTGAGATTTACGAAGTTATCGTAAGCGTCTCGTTGTTGACGGGTATGTCTCCTCCTACTGAAAGCGCGTCGCAAAATACTGAAATAAATTCAGAAATAATGCGAGCACCAAGACTTAAACTCTGATGGACTGAGGATAGCACTGTCTTTCTAACCATGCAACTACAGGTTGGTTCGCGTATGTGGTGGGAGGTTGTTTAGTTGGCTCAATTGCCGTCCCAAGCGAACGTCTTTTTTATTTGAGGTTGCAGTAGACCCCCGCTTTAAGATTTTTACTCGCATCCAATGGTGGCTGGGGCGTTCGCTGGGAACATAAAAATCTGGCGCTCCCTAGATAGCATTTCGTTAATTAAAGAATTTAGCCCGCGGGAAGAAAGACGAAGCAACTAGTATTCTTCATCAAAATTAAACAACCTCAGGCCAACTCCACCGCGCGACCCCAAACGGACGTCCGTTTTGTCCGGATTCTGTCCGTTTGGGTAGGGTTTGGTGCCGTGTCCGGGCGTGTCCTGGAATGCGGTGGCCGTGCGCCCAGCGCGCGGCCGCATCCATTTGCCCCATCCTGTCCGCGTCCACTTAAAAAACTAAAAGCAGCATTTCAAATGCCGCGGCCCCGGTTCGTCACGCCGGCAACAGAGCCAGTGGCCTACACGTCCATCGCCGGCATCAGCCAGCGGCCGGCAACACAGCCAGCCTCCAAAATGAATAGTTCTCCTCGCCGGCAACACAGCCAGCGGTCGGCAACACAGCCGGCCTCCAAAATGAATGTTTTCTCGCCGGCACACTGCCAGCGGCCCCGACGGGCGGGCGGCACCCATGCCAGCCTCAGAAAGAACGGCCACGCCGATCGGATGACCTAGTTCAGGCCTTCGGCGTCGAGCATCTCCTTCTGCTTGGCCTCGAACCAGGCCCTCGTCTTGTCGCTCATCTTCGACAAGTCCACGCTCATGATCGCAAGGGCCACCTCCTTCGCTTTGGTGGTGGCATTGGTGGCCTCGATGTCGAGCTGCCTCTGCCTGGCCTTGATGTTGTCGGCCTCGATGTCCAGCTGCCTTTGCCGGGCCGCCTCCTCCATGTCGAGCTGCCTTTGCCGGGCCGCCTCCTCCATGTCGAGCTTCCTCTTTTTGGCCGCCTCCTCCATCTCAAGCTTCTGTCTTTGAAGGTCTAGGTATTGCTTCATTTGCTCGTCCTTGCTTTGCCGCTTCTTCTCGTCCCTCACATCCTTTTGGGACATCATGCCATGCAAAGTCTCATGCAAGGCCATGGATGAGGCGTCACGTATGTCGTCCACCTTGGAGTTGGTCTTGCCCCTCGGCCTCTTCAACGCCTCGCCATCCCCACCTCCGGCGAACTTGGCCGTCTTCTTGCCTCTCTTTCTTTGAAGTTCACGGTATTGGTCCTTGAACTTGGGGCAATTATTGATGAGCGTCCAACAATGTGTAAGCGTAAATGGCTTATCATTGTGCCGGGCCTGAATGCCTCCAAAGATTGGAATGCCTTCACCACATGATCAACAACAAATAAACATGCAAACATATACACGGCCGAAGCTTAATGGCCGTAGCAAGGAAAGAGCTAGAAAGAGACACGGGGGGCCGGCATGGTGCCCGTGAACGGTGCCCGTGCCTGCTTTCTTAGCATCTCGACGGACGGCCGCCCGCCGCTGCTGGACCCGGGCGTGACGTTGAGGTCGATGACGGCCGCGGGGCGCGGTGTGGACGGCGCGAACAAGCCCACCTCCGGCGACCCCGAGAAACGGGTCTGTCCGTCGTGCCTTGGCGGAGGGAAGCCGGGCGACATGGGCGTGGTGCGCGACGTCGGCGATCGGCGATCGCGTGAGCAGCAAGAACCGACGAGCCGGTGCTCGCCGGGCGACGGCCGCCGCAGGGAACCCGCAGACGGCCCATGCCAAGCATGAGGATGGCGTGAGCTTTGGTGACGAGGTCCTCCTTCTCGTCGGCAGCGGCCTTACGCCGCGCGGCCTCCAGCTCCTCGCGCATGGCGGCTCTCTTGGCCGCGGCGACATTGAGCTTGACGACCGCTTTCCGTTCCCTCCTCTTCGCCGATTCCGCGTTCAACTTGGCGATCTCCTCCGGCGTGCACTCCGACCGCGGCTTCCTTGGCGCCTTCTTCTTCACCTTTGCGGGCGGGTCGACGGCCAGGCCGCCGGAACTCGGCGGGGCGTCGGCCATGGACGGAGGAGAGAGGGGGCGGCGGGAAGGAGGCGGGAGGGTTTGGGGCAAATGGCGCCAAATGGGCGTGGGGGGTTTTGGTTTCTCCCACCAACAGGCGGGCCAGGGGAGGACAAGCGCGCGCGTCCCGCCCGTCCGCGCGCTGTCCGTTTCACCCCAAAACCAGCACAAGTTTGGGCCGGGGATGGGTCGAAAGCGGACACAAAGTCTGTTTGCGCCCGCACGCTGGGCCGTCTTTTTTGTCTCTTTTACCCCAAACGAACGGGGACGGACAGGATAGGGTCGCGCGGTGGAGTTGGCCTCAACTGCACACAACCGTTCTTGCACGTAGCAAACTGGAAACCGGAAAGGAGATTCACGGTCTCCGATCATCCGCGCGGTCAACAAGCCGGGGGCAGCCAAGAGCCTCGTACTACCACACCGGACGGCGCAAAACACGACGACACACCAGCGGACGCGACGGCGCGGGAAGCTAGGTGCCACGTGGACGAGCGCTGCCCTGCGGCGACGGGTCACATCGGCGTCCTCGCCCCACACGTCGGCAGGCACCGCCCCATCCTGACGAGCAGCGCTGCGCGCTGACGACGCTGCTTCGCCCCCTCGGCGTCGCAGTTTTGGCCGGACATCGCTTGCCTCGCACGCTTGGTCGTCAGACTGGCTTTCTTTCCCCGGCCGTACGGTACGCCTCATCAGGCGTGAGGTGAGGTGAGGTGATGCGACCTGGAGGAAGGTCTGAGACCCCGTGAGGGGACGTGTGATGTGCTCCGTCTCCTTGTTTCCCGGCCTGCTATCCATCCATTTGTAGCTAGCCAGCCTGTGCAGGTGGCTCAGGCATCGGTCTCCGTGAGCGGGCGAGCGGGCGAACGTAGGTTCCCGAGTCCATCTGCGTCCCTAGCTTGTCGATCGCTTCGTTTTCATGAATGATCGTCTAAATAATGCATGCGTACAGGAGAAATGCCATGTTTTCAACCCTGTTTCAAACGCGCAAAATTCCAAGCATTGGCATGCAATGCCAGTGCCATAATACCACTTCTTAAAATTTAAATTTACAAGTTCTAAAAAAATCAGAAAATGTGGTGAGCGTTCATAAGATATGTATCTACAGTCTACAAATTTTAAACCCACACTCGAAATAGACATAAAGAAACAAAAAAAAAGACAAATACAACATTAATAGTGTCGCTAAAAGACAAAAACAAGGACAACGCTATTTGCATCTAGATTTGTCATATTTGGGTTTAAAATTTGTGTAATCTTATCTTTTGCACATTCATATCTTTGGGATGTTCAGAAAAGTGTAAAATTTGGATCTTGAGGTGCGGTATCACGGTTTCATGTGATGTGTAGAATCACCTAGCATCAACACCAGTTTTTCAATCAAATGATGATCGTGCCTCATATATAATCTTTCCCTCACTTTTGCCCCTCTCCAACCTCTAGATCAATTCACTACCCTAATTCTTTCCGACCGCCTCATGTGTGAGCACGACGAAGCACTAGCCCCACTCGTCGACTTCTGCCTACCTGCCTCCTGTATACCCGAACAACTATATAAGGAATTCGAGCGAGAGATGTAGCACCAACAACGACAACACACATGTCCTTGTTGTGCCACCCTCTCCTTCATCAACTTCGAACGATCCCAATACCAGGCTCATCCGCGCAACAACATAAATGAAGCCGGGGGAAGGGACAATGATTACTGATATGTGCCAAATGTGACTACTTTGCTAAACACTTTTCCATATATTAGTCCTCAGTCCTTGCTCGGGTAAATAAAAATTAAACAGGGCTAATGTTGTTCTCAACCGACTTGCTTTTATCTAGTTGTGCAGAAAACCATCGAGGAAAAATAAAATAAAAATAACAAGGGAAAATGTGCACCACATGGCGCCTGAGGGGGGGGGGGGGGTGGAGATGGGCAGGAGGTGTCGAGGATCCTAGGCGCCCAGAGCCCTAGATCGCCTGATATTCCCCAAGAAATATTGTAGCACTTTCTACAGTGCGGGTGTTAACTATGAAGTGTCGATATCCCCTTAGAGCTAGTTGTAGTAATCATACTAGCCCCTCCACATACCAAATTAATGCACGTGTCGGCCTCTGGCTGGGCAAACTTTTCAATGTGAAACACGCTGGCCCGCACGGAACCAAAATCGCTAAACCCATCAAAAGAATCGCTGCACACGTTAACAAAATTTTGACCAAGAGTCTACAGCCACCATGTAACTGTACACGGTAGAATCCCAAATTAATACGCATGTCCCTATCCGATTAGCTAGGAGGTCGCCGTCGAACAAGTGGTGAAACGTCAGTGCGTAAACTTCCCCAGATATAGTGTTCTGGTTATTCTCACAGGTTCTATCTGCTATTGAGACAACCTTTTGCGCACCAAACAATTGCTTTACCTAGACTTTGCGCACCAAACAATTGCTTTACCTCGACTCTCTGACTAAAGACAGGTTGCAGGTATAGAAGATGTGATGTGAAGATTACCAAGTACAACAAGATGCAAGCTAGGCAATACAATTTAAATGTGCAATACAATAAAAGAACGAGAGTGTGGAGTACTGGTCGTAGGTATTGCGGAATTATCCCTAGGTAATGGCTACGATGCTATAACCAATAATCTTGCATTACCGTTTTATGTATATGTGGGAGAGGCCTATGCTAACATGCAGAAAAATTCATTGACTGACATGTTATTATGTTTTGAACCCTTAACAAGCATCCACAAAATACCAAGAGATTAATTAAGGTAAACCCAACCTTAGAATTAAGATTTATGAGTGATCTTTATCCCATATGTTTTGACACCTACTAATAGGCTCGGTAATATACGTCACTCTGACCACCCTATGCAAAATCATCTTAACATATCATTAAGCTCAAGTGTGATCCAACATACGCACACGCTCAGGTGCAAAAGGACGACACCATATCATGACATACAACTCATATCAATCATAATAGATCATCAAAGCCATAGGACAAAGAAATCTACTTGGACATAACAACAACACAATAGATCATTGATAATTCATTTCATAAACAACATATTTAAGTAGGGGACCACATATGTTTATGGATGAGTGGACCACTGTAAAGAGCGATAAAATGGCGATGTAGATGGTGTTGAAGTCGTGGGAGATGATGGTGGTTATGATGGTTCCTCTAGCGGCTTCTTGTGCCGCCGAAAGAGAGTGGGAGAGAGCCCCCCTCCTTATTCTTCGTTGACCTCCCCCTAGGTAGGGGAAAGCCCCCCCCTCAGATCTATGGTGTTTCATGCTCCCTGAGGGCGAGATTCCCCTCTGAGATTTGATCTACCTTCGGTGAACAATTTTATAGATGTTGTAATCATCGTCCTGTCACTGTTTTATTTGTCTGGGGAGATCCATAACTCCGGAAAATCTAAAAATAGGGCGGTTTAGAAACTTCTGGAGAAAACTGGCGGTAAATTGGAATGTCTAGGGAGTTACTTAGCCCCCACATGGGTGGAGCTGGGGCGGCTAGGTGGCTCCATGTGGAGCCCTGGCGACCCCTCTCGGGCTCCCCTTCTGACGTAGAGTCTCTTTAGGAACAAAAGTCATACCCATATTTTTATTTTTAGTTTTCTGACCCCCAAAGTATCATTTTCTAGTAAAACCAAAAGCACAAGAAAACATCAATTCACACTTGGCATTGGATTAATATGTTAGCCCAATAAAAGTGATATAGAAAGGTGCCAAAAGTATGTACAAATGATATAAAGATAGCATGAACGTGACAAAAATATAGATACGTCGGAGAGTATTAGTGCTTACATGGGGCTTCTGGGCCCGCGTGGCCACCTCTGATTCTCTCTTGGGGACCCCTGGCTATATATTCACCTCCAACTCCTCATATTCATTGATGGTTTTTTGTCAAGGCAGAAGCGACACCACAATTGTTCATCATCTCAGTGGGTTGTTGGAGGCGAAACCCTATCCTCCCGGGATGGGAAACTTAATCATCGCCCCCGTCAACTCCTTATCCAACATTGACTTAATCTTCTGCCAAACCATGTGAGAGTAATACAGTGTAGGCACAAGGGATGGATGGGAATTGGATAAGATCCATTATGTAATAGAAACTAGATTGACCGGGGAAAGCTCTTCATTGTCATGGTCGTTTGAGAACTGGCGTTGTTGTGGCTTGTGGGTAAATGTAGTAGTAAACAAAAAACGCCCTATGATCTCTTAGGAACAATATGAAGATGCATATAAGGTTTGGATCACAATCGTTACCGACTCCAGAGTGCAGCAGAAGTAGACGAGTCGGTGTAGATCATACTTGTGGTCCATTGAACCATAGAGGAATGATCGCGCGTACCGCCCTTGAACGATTCCACGAACAGAAGACCAAAAGAATGACCTCTCTACTTGTTTGCAAGCGTACGATCTTCATGATCCGGCAGCGCTTCGCCATCCAAAGCTAATCATTGATAACCCACAAGTATAGGGGACCGCGACAGTCTTTGAGGGTAGTATTTTACCCATTTATTGGTTCGATACAAGGAGAGCCAACGAATATTTGCAAGTATTAGCAGTTTAGTTGTCAATTCAACCATACCTGGAGAACTAAATATGAGCAGCAAAGTGTTTAACAACATAGTAGTATGATAGTTTGATAGCAATAGAAACGGTAGCAATAGTAACGGTAATAGTAACAGTAGCAGCTTTGTAGTGATTGTAATAATAGTAACAACGAAAGTAACTTAGCAAAGATCAATATATGAAAATCATAGGCATTGGATCCGTGATGGATATTTGTGTTGGACGACATTCATCATGTAATAGTCACAACCTAGAGTGATACACAATAGCTCCAATTCATCAATGTAATGTAGGCATGTATTCCGTATATAGTCATACGTGCTTATAATAAGAACTTGCATGAAATCTTTTGTCCTACCCTCCCGTGGTAGCGGGGTCCATAAGGAAATCTAAGGGATACTAAGGCCCCCTTTTAATAGAAAAACGGAATAAAGCATTAACACATAGTGAATACATGAACTCCTCAAACTACGGTAATCACCGGAAAGAATCCCAGTTATTGTCACCTTGGGGTATGCGGATCATAACACGTAATAGGTGCATACAACTTGCAAGATAGTATCAAGAACTGAAATATATCCATGAAAACATAAAGAATTCAGATCTGAAATCATGGCACTCGGGCCTTAGTGACAAGCATTATGCATATCAAAGTCATAGGAACATCAATCTCAGAACATAGTGGATACTAGGGATCAAGCTCTAACAAAATTGACTCGATTACATGACAAATCTCATGCAACTCATCATCGTCTAGCAAGCCTACGAAGGAATTACTCACTCCCAGTGGTGAGCATCATAGAATTGTTGATGGAGGATGGTTGATGATGATGACGACATCGAATCCCCCTCTCCGGAGCCCCGAACGAACTCCATATCAGCCCTCCCAATAAAGAACAGGAGGTGGCGGCGGCTCCGTATTGTAAAATGCGATGATTCCTTCTGTCTGATTTTTTTCCTCCACGAATAGGTATATATGGATTTGGAGTTAGGGTTCTCGAAGCTTCCAGGGGCCCACAAGCCTGGGGGTGTCTGCACCGCCTGGTCTTGTGGCACCTGGGTGGCCCACCTCTGGTAGTTCTCTTTGCTAGTATTTTTATATAATCTAAAAATATTCTCCGTAAATTTTTTGCTCAGTCGGAGAACTTTTATTTCTGCACAAAAATAACACCATGCCAATTCTGCTGAAAACAGCGCCAGTCTGGGTTAGTTCCATCAAATCATGCAAATTAGAGTCCAAAATAAGAGCAAAAGTGTTTGGAAAAGTAGATACGTTCGAGACTTATAAACTCTCCCAAGCTAACTCTTTGTTTGTCCTCAAGCAATTCAGTTGACAAACTAAAAGTAATAAAGAAAAACTTTTACAAACTCTTTTTGTTCTTGTTGCTGTAGATATGCTTATGTAGTGCTCAAGTTTTCAGAAAATATTATGAACTAACCATATGAATGATAACACTTAGGTATCACATTTAGTCATGTCAGTAAGATAACCAACTAGCGAGCAATAATAAGATATCTAGGATGCCAACAATTTGTCAAAACAATCATGATTTAATATGATAACAGGGTATCTCGCTAGCCCTTTCTGAGACCGCAAAACATAAATGCAGAGCACCTCTGAAGTTCAAGTAGCGACTAAGTATTGTAATTCATGGTAGGAGAGATCCAGTCAAGTCACACCCAAACATTAACTATACTCAATGCATAAGAATGACAATAGTGCTCTCCAACTAGTGCTTGAATGAGAAGGTGCCAGAGGGAAGCATTGATTTGCAGAGGTGCCAGAGCTCGAAGCTTAAAACAGAGATGAATACAATTTTGAGAGGCATGCCTTTCCTGTGAACGTCACGACCAAGAACTCTCAATATCTTCCTTGCTAAACACATTATTAGCAGTTCCCAAGCGGAAAGGTAAAGTTTACTCCCTCTTCACCATACAAACACAAGTCATGGCTAGTCGAATCAATGGGTGCCCTCCATACCAACAACTTTCCAGGGGAGTTTGTTTCATTTTTTTCATTTTGATTATAGGACTGGGCATCCCGAATACCAGCCTCACTCGTGCAATGACAAGTGAATAAACACTCATCGTGAGAATAACCCTCTTAGCATGGAAGATAGTGACCAGAGCGGTACGGGCACACAAAACACATGCTTAAAAATGTTTAGAGGTGGCACATGCAAATTTACGTGGAACGACAGTAATACCGCATATAGGTAGATATAGTGGACTCATCAGGAACAACTTTGGGTTTAAGGATTTGGATGCACAAGCAGCATTCCCGCTTAGTACAGGAGAAGGCTAGCAAATAGATTGAGAAGCGACCAACTAGAGAGCGAAAATGGTCATAATCATGCATTGCAAAAATAAACATTGAACACGAGCATGAGTAGGATATAAACACCATGAACATAAATATCGTGTATTGTTCAGTGGAGGATGGTCCAAGTCAAGCCACTTGAATTGTTCAGAGGAGGATACCATACTATCATACTACATCATAACCATTTTGATGCATATTGACACTCAAGATAAATCATTATCCACCCATAGCTATTTAATCATGGCATGAGCAACTATCATCTCTAACTATCATCATAAATGTGTTTACTCATAATATGCTAAATCCAGATGGATTGGGCTAAACATATTTACAAAAACAAAAACAAGAGGAGTTCATACCAGCTTTTCTTCACTGCAATCACTTCATCAAATCATTGTCACTATTGCCTTCCACTTGCACGACTGAATGGTGCGAAGATAATAATAGTGCAAGTGTGCCATGGACTAAGCTATAATCTGCAAACATTTTATTCAAAGGAGAAGACAAGGTAATATGGGCTCTTTGGTAGATCATCAATAAAGCATATGAGAGCCACTCAACATTTTCATCGTGGTTTTCTCCTTACGACAACTTAAAGGAAAGAAAAGTATTTCAGAGAAACACACTGAAATGTTTTTGGAGTTTTTAGTTTTTTTGGAGAAAGCAAATTAACGAGGAAAAACAAAAATGATAAAAACTATTTACACGGGAAAGCTCCCAAAAATCAAAAGAAGAAATGAGAAATCTTTTTGGGTTTTCTTCTACTTCTATGAACTAACTAAATAGGGAAGAAAAAAAACAAAAGAAGCGATAAATAATTTTTTATTTTTGAAGTTTGTCAAGCACACAAGAAGAAAGCGGAAAACAAACTAACATGGATATACAAATGAAAGAGGATGAACACCGACATCTGGAATGAATGTGTGGTACATGAATGTAATGTCGGTGGAAAATACGTACTCCCCCAAGCTTAGGCTTTTGGCCTAAGTTTGCCTAAGTCCATGGTTTGGAGTATCCTCCTCCAGGGTAATACAGAGGCTCCTGAGGATCCCGCTAGTAAGCGGGCTCCTGCGGCTCCCACTGATAGATGGGCTCCTTGACAGGTTTAGGTTCAGGTGCTGGCTCTGGCTCTGGCTCATCTGCTTGGGGCGGTGCCAAGCCCAAATAAGTGTAAATGTCCTCCGACATAATGGTGTACCTGCCTGAAGAAAGGTTGAACAAAGAAGGTGCAGGCAGGGTAATAATCTCACAGGTGTCGTGACTGAACACCAAGTTATACCGAAATCGCCTAAGGCCATTATCAATAAAGTTGTGCCCAACCATGCTATCATAATCAAGGTATCTAACAGGTAAAAGCTTCTCCTCCACCTCATCATGTCTAATAGGAATCTCAAAATGTTTAGCGAGGTGGGAAGCATAAATCTCACCATAAATAACCGCCCTTCGAGTGGTTAGCATGTAACCGTCGAGCAATCATAGCACCCAAACTAAAATATCTATCATCATAAAGAGGATGGCACAAAATAGCAAGATCAGGCGAGCTGAGTGATCCAGTCTCCTACTGTCCAGTCAAACATCTCCCGGAAAATAGTGAATAATAACGCAACACGAGAAAAATGTAAACTAGCAACCCTAGCCTCAGAAACTCCTCTCCGCTCTCCCACAATTACCTCAGACGTAAAGTTCGCGAAGTCTCTAGGATGTGGCTCTAAGGGGCTTCCCTCAGATGGAATCAAGCAAACTTCACAAAATTCATCAAGTGTCATCTCTCTAGGGATATCATATAAGTGCAATTAAACAATGGGTATATCTCTCCTAGAGTGAAAATGAAAGTTTTGCGTGAAAGTATTTGTGAGGAGGAGGTACAAGTCACACTTACCTTCGAGGAAGGGGATAATGTTGGCATTGTTTGCCAAATGATAGAAGTCATTGAATATTCCCGCATCCTTCAAGAACGTATCGCACAGCCATTCACACGGTCACACCTCAGTTGCACGAGGAAGGTTGTTGGGCTTCAGAGCTTCCTTAGGACTCCGGCTCGAAGAACATCTCAACCTTCACTTGAGCATTTGCTTTTTTTGAAAATTTCTAAAAAATTTAGTGACTCGAAATAAAAGTGAATAAAACTTAACTAAATTGATAGGAACTACTCCCACAAGTGTCTAGAGGCTATATCATGCATCAAAACTACTTTGGACCATATAAATTCAACATGCAAGCTCAAAAACATGGTCACCACAGCAACAAGAATTTGCAATATATAAAGCACTAGGACAAAACTAATTGGACCACCGGAGGAGTCACATACTGAGGAGTAATCCCCCAAAACAATTTCGGAAATGGAGTTTCGAGCTAGGAGATAAAAAATTGCAGGCAAATGAGCAAGAATATGGTTTGAAGGAGCTAGTGATTTTTCTGGAGGAAGGAGAAGGTGGTGGGCTGGTGGAATAAGTGAGTGGGTCCCTATGGGATCCACAAGCCCACATGGCGTGCCCAAGGGGTAGGTGCACCCTGTGAGCTTGTGGCTCACAATTGTACCCCTCGGGATGTTTTTAGTGCCAAAAATTCTAAAATATTACACAAAAAATCATACTAAAATTTCAGGACATTATGAGTTCTTTTATTTGCGAGACATTTTATTGCATGGAAAATTCAGAAAATAGGATAAACAAGGAATTTCCACTATATTAAATTTAATAACGGAGAGTAAATAGTAGGTATAGTAGGTTGTGCTCACTAAATTCATCGACCAGATGCCCCTAAAAAGAATCCATTAATAAGGCTGATCAAGTCTTATTAACAAACTATTTTTGAATGACATGAAACCGAAGAATCTTCGTATAACACTAAGTTACCTCAACGGGGATATGCATCTCCCCGACTATAAGAGTTTCATATTTATTTTTGAGTCAAGGAAGAGGGATTTGGAAACCTCCAATAGTGATTGTTGCAATTTTTTCAATAATGTTGATACTATTCACTGAACTTTGTTTCCTCGGAAAATAAACCGTATGCTCATTACCATTGACATGAAAAGTAACTTGCCCTTGTTGCAATCAATAACATCCCCTGCAGTATTGAAAAGGGTCTACCAAGGATAAATGACATAGCGTCGTCCTCGGGCATATCAAGTATAACAAAGTCTGTTATGGTAGTAACATTTGCCGCAATAACGGGCACATCCTCGCAAATTCCAATAGGTATAGCAGTAGATTTATCAACCATTTGCAAAGATATTTCAGTAGGTGTGAGCTTATTCAAATCGAGTCTTCCATATAAAGAGAAAGGCATAACACTAACAAAAAAATTCTATGCACACGTAATGATCTATCCATTGAGATGCATAGAAACAAAGGGGAGAGTGCGTCTATGTACCCTCATAGACCGTAAGCTGAAGCATTTCACAATGCGGTTGATGTAGTCGAACTTCTTCGCGCTTCAACCGATCAAGTATCGAACACATGGTACCTCCATGTTCTGCACACGTTCATCTTGATGATGTCCCTCGCCTTCTTGATCCAGCAAGACGTCCAGGTAGTAGATGAGTTCCGTCAGCACGACAACATGTTGACGGTGATGGTGAAGTGATCTCCACAAGGCTTCGCCTAAGCACTACGAAAATATGATCGGGGGTGTAAACGATGGAGGGGGACGCCGCACACAGCTAGGCAATTGTCTGGGGTGTGCTAGGCCGAATCCTACTTGGGGTCCTCCCCTTGGCCGCGCCCCCCTGCCATGTTTGTCGGAGGGGGAAGGAAAGAGGGGGGGAAGGAAGGGGCAATCCTAGTCCACTCTTTCCTTTCCCTTACCCTATTTCCTTCTCCTCCTAGGTCGGCCCATAGGGGGGGGCGCAACAGCCCCTTGTGGCTGGTGCGTTTCCCCTCTTGGCCCATAAGGCCCATATCTTTTGCCGGGGGTGCCCGAAACCCCCTCCCGTGACCCGATAAGTATCCGATACCCCCGAAACACTTCCAATGTCTGAATACCATCATCCTATATATCAATTTTTACCTCTCGGGCATTTCGATACTCCTCGTCATGTCCGTGATCTCATCTGGGACTCCGAACAATATTCGGTCACCAAATCACATAGCTCATATAATACTATATCGTCATCGAACGTTAAGCTTGCGGACCCTACAGGTTCGAGAACTATGTAGACATGACCGAGACACCTCTTCGGTCAATAACCAATAGTCGAACCTAGATGCCCATATTGGATCCTACATATTCTACAAAGATGTTTATCGATCAGACCGTTATGACAACATATGTAATTCCCTTTGTCCATCGGTATGTTACTTGGCCGAGATTCGATCATCGCTATCTTCATACTTAGTTTAATCTCGTTACCGGCAAGTCTCTTTACTCGTTATGTAATACACCACCTCATGACTAACTCCTTAGTCATTTGCTTGCAAGCTTATGATGTGTATTACCAAGAGGGCCCAGAGATACCTCTTCGATACTCGGAGTGACAAATCCTAATCTCAATCTATGTCAACTCAACAAACACCTTCGAAGATACCTGTAGAGCATATTTATAATCACCCAGTTACATTGTGACATTTGATAGAACACAAGGCATTCCTCTAGTATTCGGGAGTTGCATAATTGCATAGTCGAAGGAATATGTATTTGACATGAAGAAAGCAATAGCAATAAAACTGAACGATCATTATGTTAAGCTAACAGATGGGTCTTGTCCATCACATCATTCTCCTAATGATGTGATCCCGTTATCAAATGACAACTCATGTCCATGGTTAGGAAACCTTAACCATCTTTGATCAATGAGCTAGTATAGTAGAGGCTCACTAAGGACACATTGTTTGTTTATGTATTCACACATGTATTAAGGTTTCCGATCAATACATAATTCTAGCATGAATATTAAAGCTTTATCATGAATAAGGAAATATAAAATAAAAACTTTATTATTGCCTCTAGGGCATATTTCCTTTAGTCTCCCACTTGCACTAGAGTCGATAATCTAGATTACCTTGTAATGAATCTAACACCCATGGAGTCTTGGTGCTGATCATGTTTTGCCCACGGAAGAGGCTTAGTCAATAGGTCTGCCACATTCAGATCCATATGTATCTTGCAAATTTCTATGTCTCCATCCTTGACTTGTTCACGAATGGAGTTGAAGCGTCTCTTGATGTGTTTGGTTCTCTTGTGAAACCTGGATTCCTTCGCCAAGACAATTGCTCCAATGTTGTCATAAAAGATTTTGATTGGACCCGATGCACTAGGTATTACACCTAGATCGGATATGAACTCCTTCATCTAGAATCCTTCATTTGCTGCTTCTGAAGCAGCTATGTACTCTGCTTCACATGTAGATCCCGCCATGACGCTCTGCATGGAACTGCACTAACTGACAGCTCCACCATTCAATATAAATACGTATTCCGGTTTGTGACTTAGAGTCATCCGGATCAGTGTCAAGGCTAGCATCGACGTAACCATTTACGACGAGCTCTTTCCCACCTCCATAAATGAGAAACATATCCTTGGTCCTTTTCAGGTACTTCAGGATGTTCTTGACCGCTATCCAGTGATCCACTGCTGGATTACTTTGGTACCTCCCTGCCAGACTTATGGCAAGGCACACATCAGGTCTGGTACATAGCATACACGATAGAACCTATGGCTGAGGCATAGGGAATGACTTTCATTTTCTCTCTATCTTCTGTAGAGGTCGGGCTTAGTCTGACTCAACTTCACACCTTGTAACACAGGCAAGAACCCTTTCTTTGACTGATCCATTTTGAACTTCTTCAAAAATTTGTCAAGGTATGTGCTTTGTGAAAGTCCTATTAAGAGTCTTGATCTATCTCTATAGATCTTGATGCCTAACATATAAGCAGCTTCACCATGGTCTTTCATTGAAAATCTCTTATTCAAGTATCATTTTATACTATCCAGAAATTCTATATCATTTCCAATCAACATTATGTCATCTACATATAATATCAAAAATGCTATAGAGCTCCCACTCACTTTCTTGTAAATACAGGCTTCACCAAAAGTCTGTATAAACCATATGCTTTGATCACCTCATCAAAGCATATATTCCAACTGCAAGATGCTTGCACCAGTCCATAGATGTATAGCTAGAGCTTGCACACTTTGTTAGCACCTTTATGATCGACAAAACCTTCTGGTTACATCATATACAACTCTTCTTTAAGAAATCCATCAAGGAATGCAATTTTGACGTCCATTTGCCAAATTTAATAAAAATAAATTGCGGCAATTGCTAACATGATTCGGACTGACTTAAGCATTGCTACGGGTGAGAAGGTCTCATCATAGTCAACCCCTCGAACTTGTCGAAAACATTTCGCTACGAGTCGAGCTTCCTAGACAGTGACATTACCATCAATGTTAGTCTTCTTATTGAAGATCCATTTATTCTCAATGGCTTGCTGATCATCGTGAAAGTCCTCCAAAGTCCACACTTTGTTCTCATACATGGATCTATCTCAGATTTCGTGGCCTCAAGCCATTTATCAGAATCTGGGCTCATCATAGCTTCTTCATAGTTTGTAGGTTCGCCATAGTCTAGTAACATGACTTCTAGGACATGATTACCGTACCCTTCTGGTGCGGAACGTGCTTTGTTCGACCTACGAGGTCCAGTAGTAACTTGATCTGAAGTTTCATGATCATCATCATTAGCTTCCTCTCTTGTTAGTGTAGGCATCATAGGAACGGATTTCTCTGATGTGCTACTTTTCAAATTGAGAGAAGGTACAATTACCTCATCAAGTTCTACTTTCCTCCCACTCACTTCTTTCGAGAGAAACTACTTCTCTAGAAATGTTCCATTCTTAGCAACAAAGATCTTGCCTTCGGATCTGCGTAGAAGGTGTACCCAATTGTTTCCTTAGGGTATCCAATGAAGACGCACTTCTCCGATTTGGTTTCGAGCTTATCAGGCTGAAGCCTTTTGACATTAGTGTCAGAACCCCAAACTTTAAGAAACCACAACTTAAGTTTCTTGCCAAACCACAGTTCATATGGTGTCATCTCAACGGATTTAGATGGTGCCGTATTTAACATGAATGCAGCTGTCTCTAATGCATAACCCCAAAATGATAGTGGTAAATTGGTAAGAGACATCATAGATCGCACCATATATAATAAAGTACGGTTACGACATTCGGACACACCATTACACTGTGGTGTTCCAGGTGGCATGACTAGTGAAACTATTCCACATTGTTTTAAATGAAGGCCAAACTTGTAACTCAAATATTCGCCTCCGCTATCAGATTGTAGAAACTTTATTTTCTTGTTATGATGATTCTCCACTTCACTCTGAAATTGTTTGAACTTTGCAAATGTTTTCGACTTGTGTTTCATTAAGTAGATATACCCATATCTGCTCAAATCATCTGCGAAGGTCAGAAAATAACAATACTCTTCACGTGCCTCAACACTCATCGGACGGCATACATCAGTATGTATGATTTACAATAAGTCATTGGCTCACTCCATTGTTCCGGAGAATGGAGTTTTAGTCATCTTGCCCATGAGTCACGGTTCACTAGTATCGAATGATTCATAATCAAGTGATTCCAAAAGTCCATCTGCGTGGAGTTTCTTCATGCGCTTTACACCAATATGACCTAAACGGCAGTGCCACAAATATGTTGCACTATCATTATCAACTTTGCATTTGTTGGTTTCAATATTATGAATATGTGTATCACCACAATCGGGATTCATCAGAAATAGACCACTCTTCAAGGGTGCATAACCATAAAAGATATTACTCATATAAATAGAACAACCATTATTCTCTGATTTAAATGAATAACCGTCTCGCACTAAACAAGATCCAAATATAATGTTCGTGCCCAACGCTGGCAGCAAATAACAATTATTCAGGTCTAAAACTAATCCTGAAGGTAGATGTAGAGGTAGCGTGCCGACGGCGATCACATCGACCTTGGAACAATTCCCGACGCGCATCGTCACCTCGTCCTTAGCCAATCTTCGTCTAATCCGTAGCTCATGTTTCGAGGTACAAATATGAGCAACCGAACCAGTATCAAATACCCAGGCGCTACTACGAGCATTAGTAAGGTACACATCAATAACATGTATATCAAATATACCTTTGTTCACTTTTTCATCCTTCTTATCCGCCAAATAATTGGGGCAGATCCGCTTCAGTGACCAGTTCCTTTGTAGTAGAAGCACTCAGTTTCAAGCTTGAGTCCAGCTTTGGGCTTCTTCCTGGGAGTGGAAACTTGCTTGCCATTCTTCTTGAAGTTCCCTTTCTTTCCCTTGCCCTTTTTCTTGAAACTAGTGATCTTGTTAACCATCAACACTTGATACTCCTTAATTTCTACCTCTGTGGCCTTAAGCATTGCGAAGAGCTCAGGAGTTGTCTTGTTCATCCCTTGCATATTATAGTTCATCACGAAGCCTTTCTAGCTTTGTGGCAGTGACTGAAGAACTCTGTCAATGACACAATCAACTAGAAGATCAACTCCTAGCTGAGTCAAGTGATTATAATACGTAGACATTTTGAGTATGTGTTCATTGATAGAACTATTCTGCTCCATCTTGCAACTATGGAACTTGTTGGAGACTTCATATCTCTCAACCCGGGCATTTGCTTGAAATACTAAATTCAACTCTTGGAGCATCTCATATGCTCCATGACGTTCAAAACGTCTTTGAAGTCTCGATTCTAAGCCGTAAAGCATGGCACACTGAACTATCATGTAGTCATCAGATCGAGCTTGCTAGACGTTCAAAACATCAGCATCTGCTCCTGCAGCAGGCCTTTCACCTAGAGGTGCATCAAGGACATAATTCTTCTGTGCAGCAATGAGGATAATCATCAAGTTACGGACCCAGTCCGTGTAGTTGCTACCATCGTCTTTCAACTTACCTTTCTCTTGGAATGCATTAAAATTCAGGGGAACGATAGCACGAGCCAATGATCTACAACATAAATATGCAAATACTATCAGCACTAATTTCATGATAAATTAAGTTCAATTAATTAAATTACTTAAGAACTCCCACTTAAATAGACATCCCTCAAGTCATCTAACTGATACGCGATCCAAATCAACTAACCCATGTCCGATCATCACGTGAGATGGGTAGTCATCAATGGCGAACATCTCTATGTTGATCATATCTACTATATGATTCACGTTCGACCTTTCGACCTCCAGTGTTCCGAGGCCATGTCTGTACATGCTAGGCTCGTCAAGTTTAACCCAAGTATTCCGCATGTGCAAAACTGTCTTGCACCCATTGTTGTGAATGTAGAGTCTATCACACCCGATCATCACGTGGTGTCTCAACACGACGAACTATAGCAATGGTGCATACTCAGGGAAAACACTTTTACCTTGAAATGAAAGGATCGTCTTACAATGCTACCGCCGTACTAAGCAAAATAAGATGCATAAAAGATGAACATCACATGTAATCATTATATGTCCATCATCATCTTGTGCTTTTGATCTCCATCTCCTAAGCATCATCATGATCTCCATCGTCACCGGCTCGACACCTTGATCTCCATCGTAGCATCGTGGTCGTCTCACCAACTATTGCTTCTACAACTATCGATAACGCATAGTGATAAAGTAAAGCAATTACATGGCATTCACATATCATACAATAAAGAGACAACAATAAGGCTCCTGCCGGTTGCCGATAACGTACAAAACATGATCATCTCATACAATAACATTTATCACATCATGTCTTGACCTTATCACATCACAATATACCCTGCAAAAACAAGTTAGACGTCCTCTACTTTGTTGTTGCAAGTTTTACGTGGTTGCTATGGACTTCTAGCAAGAACCATTCTTACCTACGGGAAAAACCACAACGGCGATTCATCAAGTTTGTTGTTTTAACATTCTTCAAGGACCGGCCGTAGTCAAATTCGATTCAGCTAAAGTAGGAGAAACAGACATCCACCAGCCACCTTTATGCAAAACTAGTTGCATGTCTGTCGGTGGAAGTGATCTCATGTGCGTGGACATGTAAGCTTGGTCCGGGCCACTTCATCCCACAATACCGCCAAATCAAAATAAGACATTGGTGGTAAGCAGTATGACTATCACCGCCTACAACTCTTTGTGTTCTACTTGTGCATATCATGTATGCATAGACCTGGCTCTGCTACCTCTTGAGCACTGCATTGGTTTTCCCTTGAAGAGGAAAGGGTGATGCAGCAAAGTAGCATAAATATTTCCCTCAGTTTTTGAGAACCAAGTTATCAATCCAGTAGGAGGCTCCATGCAAGTCCCTCGCACCTACACAAACAAACAAGAACCTCGCAATCAACGCGATAACGGGGTTGTCAATCCCTTCACGGTAACTTGCAAAAGTGAGATATGATAGAGATAATAAGATAAGATAAATGTTTTTGGTATTTTTATGATATGGATTGGAAAGTAAAGATGCCAAATATAGTAGATCGGAAACTTATATGATAAAAGATAGACCCGGGGGCCATAGGCTTCACTAGTGGCTTCTCTCAAGATAGCATAAGTATTACAGTGGGTGAACAAATTACCGTCGAGCAATTAATAGAAAAGTGCGTAGTTATGAGAATATCTAGGCATGATCATGTATATAGGCATCACGTTCGTGACAAGTAGATCGAAACGATTCTGCGTCTACTACTATTACTCCACACATCGACCGCTATCCAGCATGCATCTAGAGTATTAAGTTCATAAGAACAGAGTAACGCATTAAGAAAGATGACATGATGTAGAGGGATAAACTCAAGCAATATGATATAAACCCCATATTTTTATCCTTGATGGCAACAATACAATGCATGCCTTGTTGTCACTGGGAAAGGACACCACAAGATTGAACCCAAAGCTAAGCACTTCTCCCATTGCAAGAAAGATCAATCTAGTAGGCCAAACCAAACTGATAATTCTAAGAGACTTGTAAAGATAAACAATCATACATAAAAGAATTCAGAGGAGATTCAAATATTTCTCATAGATAAACTTGAACATAAATCCACAATTCATCGGATCTCGACAAACACACCGCAAAAAGAGTTACATCAAATAGATCTCCAAGAAGATCGAGGAGAACTTTGTATTGAGATTCAAAGAGAGAGAAGAAGCCATCTAGCTAATGACTATGGACCCGAAGGTTTGTGGTAAACTACTCACAACTCATCGGAGAGGCTATGGTGTTGATATAGAAGCCCTCCGTGATCGATTCCCCCTCCAGCGAAGCGCCAGCAAAGGCTCCAAGATGGGATCTCGCGGATACAGAAGGTTGCGGCGGTGGAAATAGGGTTTCGTGGTGCTCCTGGATGTTTTCAGGGTATGGTGGTATATATAGGTGAAAGAAGTCGGTCAGGGGAGCCACGAGGGGCCCACGAGGGTGGGGGCGCGCCCACCCCCCTAGGGCGCGCCTGGCACCCTCGTGGCCGCCTCGGCTGCTTCTTGGCATCCACTCCAAGTCTCCTGGGTTGCATTTGTTCCAAAAAGATCGCCCCCGAAGGTTTCATTCTGTTTGGACTCCGTTTGATATTCCTTTTCTTCGAAACACTGAAATAGGGAAAAAATAGCAATTCGGGTCGGGCCTCCGGTTAGTAGGTTAGTCCTAAAAATGATATAAAAGTGTAAAGTAAAGCCCATAAACATCCAAAACGGGTAATATAATAGCATGGAACAATAAAAAATTATAGATATGTTGGAGACGTATCAAGCATCCCCAAACTTAATTCCTGCTCGTCCTCGAGTAGGTAAACGATAAAAACAGAATTTTTGATGTGGAATGCTACCTAACATATTTCTCAATGTAATTTTCTTTATTGTGGCATGAATGTTCAGATCCAAATGATTCAAGACAAAAGTTCATATTGACATAAAATAGTAATACTTCAAGCATACTAACAAGGTAATCATGTCTTCTCAAAATAACATGGCCAAAGAAAGTTATCCCTACAAAATCATATAGTCTGGCTATGCTCTATCTTCATCACACAAAATATTTAAATCATGCACAACCCCAGTTTCAGCCAAGCAATTGTTTCATACTTTAGTATTTTCAAACTTTTTCAATCTTCACGCAGTACATGAGCATGAGCCATGGACATAGCACTATATGTGGAATAGAATGGTGGTTGTGGAGAAGACAAAAATGAGAAGATAATCTCACATCAACTAGGCGTATCAATGGGCTATGGAGATGCCCATTAATATATATCAATGTGAGTGAGTAGGGATTGCCATGCAACGGATGCACTAGAGCTATAAGTGTATGAAAGCTCAAAAAGAAACTAAGTGGGTGTGCATCGAACTTGCTTGCTCACGAAGACCTAGGGCATTTTGAGGAAGCCCATCATTGGAATATACAAGCCAAGTTCTATAATGACAAATTACCACTAGTATATGAAAGTGACAACATAGGAGACTCTCTATCATGAAGATCATGGTGCTACTTTGAAGCACAAGTGTGGTAAAAGGATAGTAACATTGTCCCTTTGCTCTTTTTCTCTCATTTTTTATTTGGCCTTTCTCTTTTTTTATAAAGTTCGGAGTCTCTTCTCGACTTGTGGAGGGAATCATAGTCTCCATCATCCTTTCCTCACTTGGGATAATGCTCTACTAATGAAGATCATCACACTTTTATTTAATTACCACTCAAGAATTACAACTCAATACTTAGAACAAAATATGACTCTATGTGGATGCCTCTGGCGGTGTACCGGGATATGCAATGAATCAAGAGTGAGATGTATGAAAGAATTATCAAGGTGGCTTTGCCACAAATACAATGTCAACTACATGATCATGCAAAAGTAATATGACAATGATGGAGTGTGTCATAATAAACGGAACAGTGGAAAGTTGCATGGCAATATATCTCGGAATGGCTATGGAAATGCCATTATAGGTAGATATGGTGGCTGTTTTGAGGAAGGTATATGGTGGGTGTATGGTACCGGCAAAAGTTGCGCGGCACTAGAGAGGCTAGCAATGGTGGAAGGATGAGAGTGCGTATAATCCATGGACTCAACATTAGTCATAAAGAACTCATATACTTATTGAAAAAATCTACAAGTAATCAAAACAAAGTACTACACGCATGCTCCTACGGGAAGGGTTGGTAGGAGTTAACCATCGCGCGATCCCGACCTCCACACATAAGGAAGACAATGAAGAAATAAATCATGCTCCAACTTCATCACATAACGGTTCACCATACGTGCATGCTACGGGAATCACAAACTTTAACACAAGTATTCCTTAAATTCACAATTACCCAACTAGCATGACTCTAATATTACCACCTTTATATCTCAAAACAATTATCAAGCATCAAATTGATCATAGCATCCAATTCACTTCCTATGATAGTTTTTATTATACCCAACTTGGATGCCCATCATTCTAGGACCAATTTTATAACCGTAGAAAATACCATGCTGTTCTAAAAGACTCTCAAAATAATATAAGTGAAGCATGAGAGATTAATAATTTCTACAAAATAATGCCACCGCCGTGCTCTAAAAAGATATAAGTGAAGTACTAGAGCAAATCTATCTAGCTCAAAAGATATAAGTGAAGCACATAGAGTATTCTAATAAATTCCGAATCATGTGTGTCTCTCCCAAAAGGTGTGTCCATCAAGGAGGATTTTGGTAAACTAAAAAGCAAAGACTCATATCATACAAGACGCTCCAAGCAAAACACATATCATGTGGCGAATAAAAATATAGCTCCATGTAAAGTTACCGATAGACGAAGACGAAAGGGGGATGCCTTCTGGGGCATCCCCAAGCTTAGGCTTTTGGTTGTCCCTGAATTATCTTGGGGTGCCATGGGCATCCCCAAGCTTGGGCTCTTGCCACTCCTTATTCCATAGTCCATCAAATCTTTACCCAAAACTTAAAAATTTCACAACACAAAACTCAACAGGAAATCTCATGAGCTCCGTTAGTGCAAGAAAGAAAAACCACCACTTAAGGTACTGTAATGAACTCATTATTTATTTATATTGGTGTTAAACCTACTGTATTCCAACTTCTCTATGGTTCATACCCCTCGATACTAGCCATAGATTCATCAAAATAAGCAAAAAACACACGAAAACAGAATCTGTCAAAAACAGAACAGTCTGTAGTAATCTGTAACTTTCGAATCCTTCTGGAACTCTAAAAATCCTACCAAAGTAGGAAGTCCTAGGAAATTTTTCTATTGATCTACATAAAAATGAATCAACCCAAAATCACGTTTCTGTTATTTACTAAAATTATTCTCGTGCGTGCATAAGTTTCTGTTTTTCAGCAAGATCAAAATAACTTTCACCCAAGATGATCCTATAGGTTCTATTTGGCACAAACACTAATTAAAAAATAAAACCAGATCTTAATAGAGGCTAGATGGATTATTTATTACTAAACAGGAACAAAAATCAAGGAACAAAATAAAATTGCGTTACCTCCCAACAAGCGCTACCGTTTAACGCCCCTAGCTAGGCATAAAAGCGAGAATAGATCTAAGTATTGCCATCTTTGGCATTCAATTCATAAGTGGATCGCATAATAGATTCATAAGGTAATTCGATTTTCTTTCTAGGAAAGTGTTCCATGTCTTTCCTTAATGGAAATTGGAATCTAATATTTCCTTCCTTCATATCAATAATTGCACCAATCGTTCTAAGGATAGGTCTACCAAGAATAATAGGACATGGAAAATGGCAATCTATATCAAGAACGATAAGATCTATGGGCACATAATTCCTATTTGCAACAATAAGAACATAATTAATCCTTCCCATAGGTTTCTTAATAGTGGAATCCGCAAGGTGCAAATTTAAAGAGCAATCATCAAATTCACGGAAACCTAGCACATCACACAAAGTTTTTGGAATCGTGGAAACACTAGCACCCAAATCACACAAAGCATAGCATTCATGATCTTTAATTTTAATTTTAATAGTAGGTTCCCACTCATCATAAAGTTTTCTAGGGATAGAAACTTCCAACTCAAGTTTTTCTTCATAAGATTGCATCAAAGCATCAACGATATGTTTGGTAAAAGCTTTATTTTGACTATAAGCATGAGGAGAATTCAATACGGATTGTAACAAGGAAATACAATATATTAAAGAACAATTATCATAATTAAATTCCTTGAAATAAAAAATAGTGGGTTCATTGCTATTTAAAGTTTTGACCTCTCTAATCCCACTTTTACCAATTTTAACATCAAGATCTAAAAACTCCGAATCATTGGGACGCCTTTTAACTAAAGTTGACTCATCTCCAGTCCCATCATTATCAACATTTCATGTTGCAAAACAAAGATTTAATAGGAGAAGCATCAATCACTTTTAGATCTTCATCATTATTTTCATGGAAACTAGAACAACACGCTTTTACAAAGCAATCTTTCTTAGCACGCATCCTAGCGGTTCTTTCTTTGCACTCATCAATGAAAATTCTCATGGCTTTGAGAGACTCATTGATATCATGCTTAGGTGGGATAGATATAAGTTTCAAAGAGTCAACATCAAGAGAAATTCTATCCACGTTCCTAGCCAATTCATCAACTTTAAGCAATTTTTCTTCAAGCAAAGCATTGAAATTCTTTTGAGAGATCATAAATTCTTTAACACTATTCTCAAAATCAGAGGGCATCTTATTAAAATTTCCATAAGAGTTATTGTAGGAATTACCATAATTATTAGAGGAATTACTACAAAACGGCCTAGGATTAAAGTTCCCTCTATACGCGTTGTTACCAAAATTATTCCTACCATCAAAATTCACATCCATAGATTCATTATTATTCTCAATCAAAGTAGACAAAGCCATATCATTAGGATCAATAGGAGCACTCTTAGTAGCAAACAATTTAATAAGTTCATCCACCTTTCCACTCAAAACATTAATCTCTTCTATTGCATGAACTTTTCTACTAGTAGATCTTTCGGTGTGCCATTGAGAATAATTAACCATAATATTATCTAGGAGTTTAGTAGCTTCTCCTAAAGTGATTTCCATAAAAGTGCCTCCCTCGGCCTAATCTAAAAGATTTCTAGAAGAAAAATTCAATCCGGCATAAAATTTTTGTATGATCATCCATAAATTTAATCCATGAGTAGGGTAATTGCGAATCATTAATTTCTTCCTCTCCCAAGATTGCGCAACATGCTCATGATCAAGTTGCTTAAAATTCATAATATCGTTTCTAAGAGAGATGATCTTAGCGGGAGGAAAATACTTAGAGATAAAAGCATCTTTGCACTTATTCCATGAATTAATACTAATTTTAAGCAAAGACGAAAACCAAGTTTTAGCACGATCTCTAAGAGAAAACGGAAATAGATTCAATTTAACAATATCATCATCCATGTCTTTTTTTCTTTTGCATATCACACAAATAAACAAAGTTGTTTAGATGAGTAGCGACATCTTCCCTAGGAAGGCCAGAGAATTGATCTTCCATAACAAGATGCAACAAGGCAACATTGATCTCACAAGATTCAACATCATTAAGAGGACCAATCAAAGTGCTAAGGAAATCATTATTGTTCGTATTGGAAAAGTCACACAATTTAGTATTATCTTGAGCCACTGTGACAAGCAATCCAACACACAAGCACACAAGAGGCAAGCGAAAAAGAGAGGCGAACGGAAAAGAGAGGGCGAATAAAACGGCAACGGTGAAGTGGGGGAGAGGAAAATGAGAGGCAAATGGAAAATAATGTAACGCGAGGGAGATGAGTTTGTGATGGGTACTTGGTATGTCTTGACTTGAGCGAAGACCTCCCCGGCAACGGCGCCAAAAATCCTTCTTGCTACCTCTTAAGCACTGCATTGGTTTTCCCTTGAAGAGGAAAGGGTGATGCAGCAAAGTAGCGTAAGTATTTCTCTCAGTTTTTTTAGAACCAAGTTATCAATCCAGTAGGAGGCTCCACGCAAGTCCCTCGTACCTACACAAACAAACAAGAACCTCGCAACCAACACGATAAAGGGTTGTCAATCCCTTCACGGTAACTTGTGAAAGTGAGATCTGGTAGAGATAATAAGATAAGATAAATATTTTTGGTATTTTTATGATATAGATTGGAAAGTAAACAAGCAAAATAAAGTAGATCAGAAACATATATGATAAAAGATAGACCCGGGGGCCATAGGTTTCACTAGTGGCTTCTCTCAAGATAGCATAAGTATTACGGTGGGTGAACAAATTACTGTCGAGCAATTGATAGAAAAGGGAATAGTTATGAGAATATCTAGGCATGATTATATAGATAGGCATCACGTCCGTGACAAGTATATCGAAATGATTCTGCATCTAATACTATTACTCCACACATCGACCGCTATCTAGCATGCATCTAGAGTATTAAGTTCATAAGAATAGAGTAACGCATTAAGAAAGATGACATGATGTAGAGGGATAAACTCAAGCAATATGATATAAACCCCATCTTTTTATCCTCGATGGCAACAATACAATACGTGCCTTGCTGCCCCTGCTGTCTGGTACGTCTCCAATGAATCTATAATTTTTTTATTGTTCCATGCTATTATATTACCCGTTTTGGATGTTTATGGGCTTTACTTTACAGTTTATATTATTTTTGGGACTAACCTACTAACCGGAGGCCCAGCCCGAATTGCTATTTTTTTTGCCTATTTCAGTGTTTCGAAGAAAAGGAATATCAAACAGAGTCCAAATGGAATGAAACCTTCGGGAACGACCTTTTTGGAACAAACGCAATCCAGGAGACTTGGAGTGGACGTCAAGAAGAAGCCGAGGCGGCCACGAGGCAGGAGGGCGCGCACAAAGCGGGGTGGGCGCGCCCGCACCCTCGTGGGCCCCTAGTGGCTCCCCTGACCTACCTCCTTTGCATATATATATATATATATATATATATATATATATATCTACGTACCCCGAAAACATCCAAGAGCACCACGAAAACCTATTTCCACCGCCACAACCTTCTGTATCCGCGAGATCCCATCCTGGAGCCTTCGCCGGCGCTCCGCCGGAGGGGGAATCGATCACGGAGGGCTTCTAAATCAACACCATGGCCTCTCCGATGAGTTGTGAGTAGTTTACCACAGACCTTCGGGTCCATAGTTATTAGCTAGATTGCTTCTTATCTCTCTATGAATCTCAATACAATGTTCTCCTTGATCTTCTTGGAGATCTATTCGATGTAACTCTTTTTGCGGTGTGTTTGTCGAGATCCGATGAATTGTGGGTTTATGATCAAGTTTATCTATGAGAAATATTTGAATCTCCTCTGAATTCTTTTATGTATGATTGGTTATCTTTGCAAGTCTCTTCGAATTATCAGTTTGGTTTGGCCTACTAGATTGATCTTTCTTGCAATGGGAGAAGTGCTTAGCTTTGGGTTCAATCTTGCGGTGTCCTTTCCAAGTGACAGCAGGGGCAGCAAGGCACGTATTGTATTATTGCCATCGAGGATAAAAAGACGGGGTTTATATCATATTGCTTGAGTTTATCACTCTACATCATGTCATCTTGCCTAATGTGTTACTCTGTTCTTGTGAACTTAATACTCTAGATGCATGTTGGATAGTGGTCGATGTGTGGAGTAATAGTAGTAGATGCAGAATCGTTTTGATCTACTTGTCGCGGACGTGATGCCTATATACATGATCATGCCTAGATATTCTCATAACTATGCACTTTTCTATCAATTTCTCGACGGTAATTTGTTCACCCACCGTAATACTTATGCTATCTTGAGAGAAGCCACTAGTGAAACCATGGCCCGCAGGTCTATTTTCCATCATATAAGTTTCCGATCTATCTTTATTTGCAATCTTTACTTTCCAATCTATATAATAAAAATACCAAAAATATTTATCTTATCTTATTATCTCTACCAGATCTCACTTTTGCAAGTTACCGTGAAGGGATTGACAAACCCTTTATCGCATTGGTTGCGAGGTTCTTGTTTGTTTGTGTAGGTATGAGGGACTTGCATGGAGCCTCCTACTAGATTGATACCTTGGTTCTCAAAAACTGAGGGAAGTACTTACACTACTTTCCTGCATCACCCTTTCCTCTTCAAGGGAAAACCAACGCAGTGCTCAAGAGGTAGCAAGAAGGATTTCTGGCGCCGTTGTCGGGTAGGTCTTCTCACAAGTCAAGACATACCAAGTACCTATCACAAACTCTTCTCCTCGCATTCCATTATTTGCCATTTGCCTCTCGTTTTCCTCTCCCCCACTTCACCTTTGACTTTTCTTCGCCCTTCTTTTGTTTGATCTTATGTTTGCTTCTGTCTCCATGTGCCTTCTACGTGCTTGCATCTTTGCTTGCTAAAAATCTATTGATATGGATCCACTTAAAGTGTTCTACTTGGATCATCTTCGATCCTTATGCACTCGTGCTGAGACCCCAACTAGCCTAGTTGATGGGAAATCTTTAGGTGAGCATGCTCATTTTCTACGTCACCATTTGCACTACTAGAAAAAGGGCTATAGATGGGATGGACACTAATGGCGCACCTATCATGTGGTGCGCCATTAGTATATACTAATGGCGCACCTATCATGTGGTGCGCCATTAGTATATACTAATGGCGCACCATGTTTTGGTGCACCATTTGTGTGGAAGACACTAATGCCGCACCAGGAACATGGGGCGCCACTAGTAACAATTTTTTTTAATTTTTCCAAACGTACTAATGGCGCATCATGTCTCGGTGCGCCATTACTAGTGCTAACTAGTAATGGCGCACTGGCCACACAGTGCGCCACTACTGTTGTTTAATTTTTATTCTTTTTTTGCAAAACTACTAATGGCGCACCGTGGCACAGTCCGCCATTACTAGTTTAAACTAGTAATGGCGCACTGGGCCACGGTGCGCCATTAGAATATATACTTTTTTTTTATTTTTTTTGCAAAACTTCTAATGGCGCACCAGAAGCAGGTGCGCCATTAGTAACCAGGGTCGACCACCCGCTCCATCGGCCGCCGCCGCCGACCTGATGTCTACTACACAACCTTCTTCTTGTAGACGTTGTTGGGCCTACAAGTGCACAGGTTTGTAGGACAGTAGCAAATTTCCCTCAAGTGGATGACCTATGGTTTATCAATCCGTAGGAGGCGTAGGATGAAGATGGTCTCTCTCAAGCAACCCTACAACCAAATAACAAAGAGTCTCTTGTTTCCCCAACACACCCAATACAATGGTAGATTGTATAGGTGCACTAGTTCGGAGAAGAGATGGTGACACAAGTGCAAAATAGATAGTAGATATAGGTTTTTGTAATCTGAAAATATAAAAACAGCAAGGTAACAAGTGGTAAAAGTGAGCGTAAATGGTATTGCAATGATAGGAAACAAGGCCTAGGGTTCATACTTTCACTAGTGCAAGTTCTCTCAACAATAATAACATAGATAGATAATATGACAAGCCCTCAACATGCAGCAAATAGTCACTCCAAAGCCACTAATAGCGGAGAACAAACGTAGAGATTATGGTAGGATATGAAACCACCTCAAAGTTATTCTTTCGGATCGATCTATAAAAGATTTCCTACTAGAATAACACCTTAAGACACAAATCAACCAAAACCCTAATGTCACATAGATACTCCATTGTCACCTCAAGTATCCGTGGGCATGATTATACGATATGCATCACACAATCTCAGATTCATCCAACCAACATAAAAGTACTTCAAAGAGTGCCCCAAAGTTTCTACCGGAGAGTCAAGAATGTGTGCCAACCCCTATGCATAGGTTCCCAATGTCATGAAACCCGCAAGTTGATCACCAAAACATACATCAAGTGGCACATGATATCCCATTGTCACCACAGATAATCACGGCAAGACATACATCAAGTGTTCTCATAAAAGACTCAATCCAATAAGATAACTTCAAAGGGGAAACTCAATTCATCACAAGAGAGTAGAGGGGGAGAAACATCATAAGATCCAACTACAATAGCAAAGCTCGGGATACATCAAGATCGTGCCATAGAGGAAACACGAGAGAGAACACGAGAGAGAGAGAGAGAGAGATCAAACACATAGCTACTGGTACATACCCTCAGCCCCGAGGGTGAACTACTCCCTCCTCGCCATGGAGAGCGCCGGGATGATGAAGATGGCCACCAGTGATGGGATCCCCCTCCGGCAGGGTGCCGGAACAGGCTCCCGAGAGGTTTTTGGTGGCTACAGAGGCTTGCGGCGGCGGAACTCCTGATCTATCTTCTGTTCTGGAAGTTTTAGGGTACATAGGTATATATGGGTGCAGGGGGTACGTCGGTGGACCTCCGGGGTGCTCACGAGGCTGGGGGGCGCGCCCAGGGGGGTGGCGCGCCCCCCACCCTTGTGGGCAGCCCGGGACTCCCTGACGTGCACTCCAAGTCTGTCAGGTTGCTTTCCTTCCAAAAATAACTTCTCCAGTTGATTTCATTCCGTTTTGACTCCGTCTGATATTCCTTTTCCTCGAAACACTGAAATAGGCATAAAACAATAAATCTGGGCTGGGACTCCGGTTAATAGGTTAGTCCCAAAAATAATATAAAAGTGGATAATAAAGCCCAATATTGCCTAAAATAGTAGATAAAGTAGCATGGAGCAATCAAAAATTATAGATACGTTGGAGACGTATCAAGCATCCCCAAGCTTAATTCCTGCTCGTCCTCGAGTAGGTAAACGATAAAAAAGAATTTTTGATGCGGAGTGATACTTTGGCATAATTTCAATGTAAATCTTCTTAATTGTGATATGAATATTCAGATCCGAAATATTCAAGACAAAAGTTCATATTGACACAAAAATAATAATACTTCAAGCATACTAATCAAGGCAATCATGTCTTCTCAAAATAACATGGCAAAAGAAAGTTCATCCCTACAAAATCATATAGTTAGGCTATGCTTCATTTCCGTCACATAAAGATGTTCCCAACTTCTATACCCCCGATGACAAGCCAAACAATTGTTTCATACTTAAATAATCTCAAACTTTTTCAACCTTCACGCAATACATGAGCGTGAGCCATGTATATAGCACTATGGGTGGAACAGGATATGATGATGGGGATTGTGTGGAGAAGACAAAAAAGGAGAAAGTCTCACATCAACTAGGCGTATCAACGGGCTATGGAGATGCCCATCAATAGATATCGATGTGAGTGAGTAGGGATTGCCATGCAACGGATGCACTAGATCTATGAATGCTCAACAAAAGAAAACTAGTGGTTGTGCATCCAACTTGCTTGCTCACGAAGACCTAGGGCATTTGAGGAAGCCCATCATAGGAATATACAAGCCAAGTTCTATAATGAAAAATTCCAACTAGTACAAAAAAGACAACTTATGAGACTCACTATATGAGGAACAAGGTGCTACTTTGAAGCACAATATATGAGACTCACTACATTAAGAACAAGGTGCTACTTCGATGCACAAGTGTGGAAAAAGAGATAGTAGCATTGCCCTTTTTTTGGGCCTCTCTCTTCTTTTTTGGCCTTTCTCTTTTTTTAGGGCAATGCTCTAATAATGATGATCATCACACTTCTATTGATTACAACACAAGGATTACAACTCGAGACTTAGAACAAGATATGACTCTATATGAATGCCTCCGGCAGTGTACCGGGATGGTGCAATGAATCAAGAGTGACATGTATGGAAAATAATGCATGGTGGCTTTGCCACAAATACGATGTCAACTACAAGATCATGCAATGGCAATATGACAAAAGTAATGCATGTCATGATGATGATGATGGAAGTTGCATGGCAATATATCCCGGAATGGCTATGGAAATGCCATGATAGGTAGGTATGGTGGCTGTTTTGAGGAAGATATAAGGAGGTTTATGTGTGATAGAGCGTATCGTATCATGGGGTTTGCATGCACCGGCGAAGCTTGCACCAACTATCAAGGTGAGAAAGGGCAATGCACGGTACCGAAGAGGCTAGCAAAGGTGGAAAGGTGAGAGTGCGTATAATCCATGGACTCAACATTAGTCAAAATAACTCATATACTTATTGCAAAAATTTAGAAGTCATCAAAAATTCAAGTACCACGTGCATGCTCCTAGGGGGATAGATTGGTAGTAAAAGACCATCGCTCGTCCCCGACCGCCACTCATAAGGATGCACAAGCCAGGTACACTTCATGTTTCAAATTTGTTACACAACTTTAACCATACGTGCATGCTACGGGACTTGCAAACTTCAACACAAGTATTTCTCAAATTCATAATCACCCAACTAGCACGACTTTGATATTATCACCTCGATATCTCAAAACAATTATCAAGCATCAAACTTATCTTAGTATTCAATTCACTCAAAAGAAAGTTTCACATATCTTGAACACCAAGTATATTAACATTAAGCAAATTACCATGCTATTAAAGACTCTCAAAATAATCTAAGTGAAGCATGAGAGATCAAATATTTCTCCAAAATAAAACTACCATCGTGCTCTAAAAGATATAAGTGAAGAACTAGAGCAAACGACAAACTACTCCGAAAGATATAAGTGAAGATCAATGAGTAGCTAAATAATTATGCAATTATCCGAAGACTCTTTCTCATTTAATAATTTCAGATCTTGAAACTTTATTCAAACAGCAAGCGAAGCTACAGAAAACTACATTGCAAGGATAGCACAACTCATGTGAAGAAGCAAAAACTTAGGCTCAACCGATACTAACCGATAGTTGTTGAAGAAGAAAGGTGGGATGCCTACCGGGGCATCCCCAAGCTTAGATGCTTGAGACTTCTTGAAATATTATCTTGGGGTGCCTTGGGCATCCCCAAGCTTTAATTTTTGTGTCTCCTTAACTCCTCTCATATCATGGTTTCTCTTTTTATCAAAAGCTTCATCCACAACAAACTCAACAAGAACTCGTGAGATAGGTTAGTATAAACCAATGCAAAACCTTATCATTTTTCACTGTAACAAATCACTAAAATTATTATTCAACATTTAATACTAAATGCCTCTGCATATTTAATACTCCTATCCTCAAATAGAATCATTAAACAAGCAAACATATGCAAAGATGACAGCAATCTGCCAAAACAGTACAGTCTGTAAAGAATGCAACAGTATCAATACTTCCCTAACTCCAAAAATTATGAACTAAAATTCCCACTATAATAACTTTACCAGAGCTCAATATGCAAAAAGATTCAACATTATATCACTCTCTGACTTTTCTACGGAATTTTTGCAACAGCGGTAAACTTTCTGTTTTCAAACAGCAACATGTATACTAACAAAATAAGCATGGCAAAGACTATCCTTGACTTTTTTATTGAAACTAAAGATGCAAAACATTAATCTAATTAAAATAAAGAAAATACTAACAAAATAAAATGACGCTCCAAGCAAAACACATATCATGTGGTGAATAAAAATATAGCTCCAAGTAAATTACCGATGGAAGTGGACGAAAGAGGGGATGCCTTCCGGGGCATCCCCAAGCTTTGACTTTTTGGTGTCCTTGGATTATCTTGGGGGTGCCATGGGCATCCCCAAGCTTAGGCTCTTGCAACTCCTTGTTCCATAATCCATCAAAAGAATTCACCCAAAACTTGAAAACTTCACAACAGAAAACTCAACAGAAATCTCGTGAGCTCCGTCAGAGAAAGAAAACAAAAGACTACTTAAAGGTACTGTAATGAACTCATTCTTTATTTTATATTGGTGTAATATCTACTGTACTCCAACTTATCTATTGTTCATACCCTTTGATACTACTCATAGATTCATCAAAATAAGCAAACAACACATAGAAAACAGAATCTGTGAAAAACAGAACAATCTGTAGTAATCCATATCAAATGTATACTTCTGGAAATCCAAAACTTCTACAAACTTAGGAATTCCTAAGAAATTCGTATACCAATCCAGAGAAAAAAGAATCAGATCAGAAGCACGTTTCTATTAATTAACAAAACTAATTTACTGGGTGCAAAAGTTTCTGATTTTCAGCAAGATCAACACAACTATCACCGTAAGCCATCCTAAAGGTCTTACTTGGCACTTTATTGAAACAAAAGCTATAAAACATGATTACTACAGTAGCATAATCATGTGGACACCAAAAACAGTAAGGATAAATATTGGGTTGTCTCCCAACAAGTGCTTTTCTTTAATGCCTTTTAGCTAGGCATGATGATGACAATGATGCTCACATAAAAGATAAGAAATGAAACATAACGGGAGCATCATGAAGCATATGAATAGCACTTTTAAATCTAACCCATTTCCTATGCATAGGGATTTTGTGAGAAAACAACTTAAGGGAACGATAATCAACTAGCATAGGAAGGTAAAACAAGCATAGCTTCAAAACATGAAGCACATAGAGAGGAAACTTGATATTATTGCAATTCCTACAAGCATATGTTCCTCCCTCATAATAATTTTCAGTAGCATCATGAATAAATTCAACAATATAACCTGCACCTAAAGCGTTCTTTTCATGATCTACTAGCATAGAAAATTTACTACTCTCCACATAAGAAAAATTCTTCTCATGAATTGTACTGGGAGCAAACTCGACAAAATAACTATCATACGATTTAAAATTAGGATCAAGATGACAAGTTTCATGGTTATCATTATTCTTTAAAGCATACGTGTCATCACAATAATCATCATAGATAGGAGGCATGCTTTCATCATAGTAAATTTGCTCATCAAAGCTTGGGGGACAAAAAATATCATCTTCATCAAACATAACTTCCCCAAGCTTGTGGCTTTGCATATCATTAGCATCATGGATATTAAAGGAATTCATATTAACACCATTGCAATCATGCTCATCATTCACATATTTTATGCCAAGCATTCTATGTAATTCTTCTTCTAACACTTTGGCACAATTTTCCTTTCCATCATACTCACGAAAGATATTAAAAAGATGAAGCGTATGAGGCAAACTCAATTCCATTTTTTTTAGTTTTCTTTTATAAACTAAACTAGTGCTAAAACAAGAAACAAAAAGATTCGATTGCGAGATCTAAAGATATACCTTCAAGCACTCACCTCCCCGGAAACGGCGCCAGAAAAGAGCTTAGTTGACGGGGTGTGAGTGAGTGCCCTTTACCTTTGCCTCCCCGGCAACGGCACCAGAAAAGAGCTTGATGTCTACTACACAACCTTCTTCTTGTAGACGTTGTTGGTCCTGCAAGTGCACAGGTTTGTAGGACAGTAGCAAATTTCCCTCAAGTGGATGACCTAAGGTTTATCAATCCATAGGAGGCATAGGATGAAGATGGTCTCTCTCAAGCAACCCTGCAACTAAATAACAAAGAGTCTCTTGTTTCCCCAACACACCCAATACAATGGTAGATTGTATAGGTGCACTAGTTCGGCGAAGAGATGGTGATACAAGTGCAAAATAGATAGTAGATATAGGTTTTTGTAATCTGAAAATATAAAAACAGCAAGGTAACAAGTGGTAAAAGTGAGCGTAAACGGTATTGCAATGATAGGAAACAAGGCCTAGGGTTCATACTTTCACTAGTGCAAGTTCTCTCAACAATAATAACATAGATAGATAATATGACAAGCCCTCAACATGCAACAAAGAGTCACTCCAAAGCCACTAATAGCGGAGAACAAACGTAGAGATTATGGTAGGGTATGAAACCACCTCAAAGTTATTCTTTCGGATCGATCTGTAAAAGAGTTCGTACTAGAATAACACCTTAAGACACAGATCAACCAAAACCCTAATGTCACATAGATACTCCATTGTCACCTCAAGTATCCGTGGGCATGATTATACGATATGCATCACACAATCTCAGATTCATCCAACCAACATAAAAGTACTTCAAAGAGTGCCCCAAAGTTTCTACCGGAGAGTCAAGAACGTGTGCCAATCCCTATGCATAGGTTCCCAATGTCACAAAACCCACAAGTTGATCACCAAAACATACATCAAGTGGCACATGATATACCATTGTCACCACAGATAATCACGACAAGACATACATCAAGTGTTCTCATAAAAGACTCAATCCGATAAGATAACTTCAAAGGGGAAACTCAATTCATCACAAGAGAGTAGAGGGGGAGAAACATCATAAGATCCAACTACAATAGCAAAGCTCGGGATACATCAAGATCGTGCCATAGAGGAAACACGAGAGAGAACACGAGAGAGAGAGATCAAACACATAGCTACTGGTACATACCCTCAGCCCCGAGGGTGAACTACTCCCTCCTCGCCATGGAGCGCGCCGTGATGATGAAGATGGCAACCGGTGATGGGATCCCCCTCCGGCAGGGTGCCGGAACGGGCTCCCGAGAGGTTTTTGGTGGCTACAGAGGCTTGCAGCGGCGGAACTCCTGATCTATCTTCTGTTCTGGAAGTTTTAGGGTACATAGGTATATATGGGTGCAGGGGGTACGTCGGTGGACCTCCGGGGTGCTCACGAGGCAGGGGGGCGCGCCCACAGGGGGTGGGCACGCCCCCCACCCTCGTGGGCAGCCCGGGACTCCCCTAACGTGCATTCCAAGTCTATCAGGTTGCTTTCCTTCCAAAAATAACTTATCCAGTTGATTTCGTTCCGTTTTGACTCCGTCGGATATTCCTTTTCCTCGAAACACTGAAATAGGCATAGAACAGCAAATCTGGTTGGGCCTCCGGTTAATAGGTTAGTCCCAAAAATAATATAAAAGTGGATAATAAAGCCCAATATTGCCTAAAACAGTAGATAAAGTAGCATGGAGCAATCAAAAATTATAGATACGTTGGAGACGTATCACGACCCCCCGCACCCTCCCCCACTCCACCGCCGACGACGACCCACCGCACCTTCCCCCGCTCCACCGGCCGCCGCCGACGACCCACCGCACCTCCCCGCTCCACCGCCCGCCCCCGCCGACCCCGCCCGCACCCCCCCACTCCACCGCCGCCGACGACCACCCGCACCCTATCCCCGGCACCCTCCCCGGCCCGCTCCACCGTCACAAATGAATGCAACTAAAATTGCAAAAAAAAAGTTTGATTATATTTTAAAATAACAAATTTGATGATATTTTCAAAAAATATATTTGATGATATTTTTTTATATACATAAATATTTTCAAATAACAAATTTGATGATATTTTTTAAAAAATTATTACTGTTTTTATAAAAAAATATTACTATTATGATTTAAACAAGTTTGAGCATATTTAAACACAAATAAATATCAAACAACATTTTAAATGCATAAATACAAAAATTGGGGAGCCTGGGAATCGAACCCAGTACCTCCTAGTGTGTGTGCTGCGTGCTGACCAGTCGGGCTAGTGGGCGTGTTTTGATGGAGTGGGGGTTAGGTGGAATATAACCTGACCAGTCGGGCTAGTAATAAAACAAAATTCTAATGGCGCACCAGGGCGAGGTGCGCCATTAGAATCGTCGTACTTATGGCGCACTAGGGGGAGGTGCGCCATTAGAACCCTCTCCCACTCCACCTATTCCCCTCCACTGTGGCCTCCCTCCCTTCCTCGCCAGATCCACTCGACCCCAACCGTACGCCGCCGCCCCCTTGCTCCGCCCCCTCCGTCCGCCGCACCTGCACGCCGTCGGCGACGCCGCCGCCACTGTGGTCTTGCGCTGCCCCGATGCCGCCGCCCGACCCCGCAGACTCCACCCCGCCGCCCACGCCCCGAACGGGATCGGCCGAGCGCCGCCCGCTCCTCTCTCTCCTCCTCCCGACGAGCGAGGGCATCCTCCGGCCCCTGCAGCAGCCGGCAAACGCGGCCCCTACGCGCCCACCCCGCCTGCCCCTGCCGTCCTCCGCCACCGCCCCTGCTCTCCTTCGACCGCGGCGAGAGAGGACCCGGACAAGCTCAGACCCCGACCCCGACCCCTTCGCCGACCCCGACCCCGACCCCTCCGGCGACCAGGTACCTCTCCTCCTTCCTCCTTCCTCCTTCCTCCTTCCTCCCTCTCTCCACCATTCCCCATTCCCTCCCTCCCTCCCCTCGACCGTGGCAGTGTAGGTCATCTAAATAAAAACCAAAGACAATTCTTCATTTCAAAGCCAAATAGAGACACGAGGCAGATCTCCTAAATCCCCTAAATCTACTTACTCTGGTCTTACCATTGTCAAATTTTATTTTTCTGTTCGCTGTAAACAAGTTATGACTTGAGTGATGTGTGCCATTTAGGCTGGGTTTGTGGTTTCTGAACTGTATTGAAACTGACTGCTCTGAACTTGTTTAGTAAGATGATCATGTTTTTCTTTCATTGTTTGGTTCTCAAGATGAGTAGCAAGTATAGTAGGAAGATGATGCATAGTAGTTTTATGTTGTTGTAGTAGTTGTAGTTGTAGATACAGATAGCAGATATCATGTGCTACTGTTGTAGGTCTGATAGTTGTAGGAACATTAGATACAATAAAAAGTGTCATGTTGTTGTATTAGATACGATGAGCAGATCATGTGCTACTGAAGATGAGTAGTTGTAGGAAGATAATGCCCTAATGGAAGTGACATGAGTATTTGGCCTGCCTTTCTTTTCTTGTAGAATTTTTTTATTGATGGTAAAAATGAATCAGAGACTCGCTAGGTAGGTTCTCCTAATTAATTAGAAATGATGCATCTTGCATTAGGGGGAATATTGCAACCTGCTGCTAAACTAGATCATGAATATGTCATTGCTTTTCAGTGAGCTCCTAAGTGTACTATTATTCATTTATGATAGTTTGTGAGATACAGAAATAGATAAATTTAAATTTGTAATGGCTAACAGCCAGACATGTGAATCTGTTCTTGATACACCTTTTCCCTTTTCTTAGAATCATCATATACAAATTAGAACCTTTCTAACATCTGCATATTTCAGGTTTCCAAGGAGGTAAAGGAAGTGAAGTTCAGACAGTGCAGCAGCAACAACACCTCCAAGGTGAGAAATATGTTCCTATTTATCTTTTTTTGCTCAAGTTCTTCAGTACATCATATAATATAGAGAAGTGCAAATCAAGTGGTGCAATAATATACATCTGGCCACTTAAGTCATCCTTCCCTTTAAGCAGAGTGATGCCTTTCGATGTCACACAATAATTTTTGTTGCAAGAACATTCTGCTCTTAGTGTTCGTTTGTTTACAAACATCCTGCTTATATATAATGATGATGAGTCTTGTTGAAACCTTACATATGTTGGTTCCTGCTTATTTGCTCCAATGGAACAAACTTGAGCTGCTAGCATAAAAAGTGTTGCAGGCGACAGACAGTGAGGAACTACTGTCAAAAAACTTGAGCTACTGTCAAAAAATTCAGTTAGGTATAGTTAGCATCATGTAAGAAAATGGCCATATTGTGCCCTGATAGTGATGTATTTTGTCATAAAAATATATAGTGGACTGCCATGATAATGACATGGTCCTGTCTTTGCAAGCTGTCATAATCTTCATTTTACTTGACTTTTGAGCCTGCTAGTAGTTTACTTCCATGAGTTGTTTTATTGACATGGCACATTTGCAATGGAGTTTTATATATGTTTAGCCACTGTTCATTAACAACAAGTCAGTTTTGTTTATAGTTGAAAGTAAGTGTGTGGTTTGAAATTTTGACTGTTCGGGGGTAGTATTGTAACTAGAAGACCATGTATTTTCAGAATTGAGCTAAAGATTTGGGGGGTAGTGTCGGTGTCAAAACCGGCGGATCTCGGGTAGGGGGTCCCGAACTGTGCGTCAAGGCGGATGGTAACAGGAGACGAGGGACACGATGTTTTTACCCAGGTTCGGGCCCTCTCGATGGAGGTAAAACCCTACGTCCTGCTTGATTAATATTGATGATATGGGTAGTACAAGAGTGGATCTACCACGAGATCAAGGAAGCTAAACCCTAGAAGCTAGCCTATGGTATGATTGTTGTAATGTATGTTGTCCTACGGACTAAAGCCCTCCGGTTTATATAGACACCGGAGAGGGCTAGGGTTACACAGAGTCGGTTACAATGGTAGGAGATCTACATATCCGTATCGCCAAGCTTGCCTTCCACGCCAAGGAAAGTCCCATCCGGACACGGGACGGAGTCTTCAATCTTGTATCTTCGTAGTCTTGGAGTCCGGCAGACGATGATAGTCCGGCTGTCCGGACACCCCCTAGTCCAGGACTCCCTCAGTAGCCCCCGAACCAGGCTTCAATGACGATAAGTCCAGCGCGTTTATAGTCTTCGGCGTTGCAAGGCGGGTTCTCCCTTCAAATTCCATGTATCCGCCTAACAGTGTCTGGCTTCATCTTGAATACTGTGTTCCTCGGCTTCTACGCCAAATAATGGCCCTCTTCCATGCGTCGCATGAATGCGAAAAGCCAGGGTGTCTTTTATGTTTCACCCCCTAGTTGTGCGAGTCGTCCGCCTACAAAAGAGGCAAGAATCCAGATCCAAACCACACCGTCTTCCTCCCGCGAATACTTCATCGAAGCGCCTTCGACCTAAAAATCCATTCCATCATGGATCGTCGACGCGGCTCTTCTTCTCGCGCTCCCAGCCCACCGCCAGGGGATTGGAGGAGGTGCTCTGTTCCGCACAACGAGCTAGTTAAGCTCCAAGCGGGGGGATATCTCCCTCCGGCCTTCATGATCCCGGTTCGAGCTAGGCTGGTTACTTATCAAGGTGGGAGGGAAGCGGAGGCTACCCCAAGCCCCAATAAGGGGGAGCGAGTATGCTTCGTCCCCTATCTGATAAGGGGACTCGGATTCCCAATACATCTGTTCCTCCGTGGGCTCCTGGAGTTCTACGGACTCCAGCTCCACCACCTCACGCCCGCCTCTGTCCTGCATATCGCGGGCTACGTAGCCCTTTGTGAGCTATTCCTGGGCATTGAGCCCCATTTTGCATTGTGGAAGAGGCTGTTTTGCCTCGTACCTCGTTCTCACAAGGGGTCCATATATCAAGTGGGCGGCGCCGAAATATGGCGCATCGCCGGGACCGGATACCCATCCGGTACTCCCAAGAAGGCGTCCGAAGACTGGCCCTCAGAGTGGTTTTATATAGGAGACGCTCCGCTGCCGGACCCAGTCCGGATCGGCCTCCCGGAATTTAGTGCTGCTCCTTTGAAGAAGCGCCTCAGCTGGCGCCCATGGAGCCCCCGATTGGAGGAAGACAAGAGCGTCCATTACTTGATGGGCCGAATAAGATTGCTGGCCCATTCTGGGTTGACCATGATTGGAGTCATGGCGATATGCGTCATGCGGGGGGTTCAGCCACTGCAATACAGAGGCCACCCTATGTGGGATTTCAACGGGGAAGACGATGCTACCGTCATGGCAAAAAGGGCGGATTCGACCGAGGACCTGGTGAAGGTCCTGTCCAGTCTGTACAAGGGGGAGAAGGAGGACTTCCTTCGAACGAACCCTTTGAATGGGTTTTCCATGAACAACCCTAGAGGATGGGTAAGCGAACACCTTTAAAGGCTCAACCCATGCTTTCGAAGTTTAGGCTTCTTACATTATATCTTCAGCGCATGATCTACGTCGGACTGTGGAGGACATGGTAAGTCCTGCTCCGCAACCCGAGGATCCGGAAAGATCCCTAGATCCGGGCTCTGAAGAGGATCCGGACATCGAGGTGGAGCTGATCGTCGGGGTGTTTCACCAGCTCAGCATAGACAATGCTTTGGTCGCCATTACGGCGGACTACCCCGGACTATGTCCGGCTTCCCAGGTGACCGCGACCGAAGTCCGGACACCATTATCTCTTCCCTGCCCATTTCTAACCTTCGCGAACAATGGCATTTTGTAGGAAGCGCCTTCACGGCGGGAAGCCGAGCCCGCGGCGGCTGACCAACAGAGGCCAGTCCGGACCAGCAGGCGAAAAAGGAGCGCGGTGCGGGCGGAAACGCCGCCGCAAAGGTACAACTCGTATTTGAATTTTCAGAGCAACGTTCCTAGGAAACGCCTGAGTGCTCATGATCTTTGTAGGAGAAAAAGCGCTCTCCGGACTGCGAGCGCAGAAGTTGCTAATCCAACCTACACCAGCCAGGCTCCAGCGCCCGGCCTGGAGGGGGAGGCAAGCGCAAGACGCGGGCCGGGTCCTTCTCCAATGGAGGACACCGACAGACTGTCCGCCACCAAGTCTGAGGTGGAGAGTGCCATGAACCATAGGCGCCGCCGGATAGTATTTCGTGAAGCGTGCTTCTCCCCTGAGGCGTTGGATGCCTTTAACGCAGGGGACGCGCATCTCCGTGCCGCTCAAGATGGTTTTACCAGAGCCACGGAGCAGTATGTGAAAGATATACGGGTAAGGGAATTTTAATGGTTGTATATACTAGTAGCCCCCGAGACTTAAAGTAGTTATGTTAACTGATTTAAGGATCATTTGAAAACGCAGGCTCTTACCGAGAAGAATGCCTAGCTGTCTCGGGAGCTGCAAGATTGCAAGGCCCAACTTGAGGCCGCACTTGCTGCCGCAGGAGGAGACACAGAGACCCCTCCTGGTAACACATTGTTATTAATAAATATAAGCGCTGTGTGGCGTGCGCGCAAGTTTAATAATGACATTGCAGGTGCCGCCGGACAAGATCCGGACAGGCAAGCATTGCTGCGCCAGCTGAAGGCCGGCGAGAGTGTGCTGAATAGGGTGCAGCAAGAAAGGAACAAGCTCCAGGATGCCAACGCCAAGCTCGGAGAATAGCTGAAAGGCGCTCGGGCCAAGCTGTCCGGCTCCGTTAAGGAGAATCAGCGGCTTCGTCGCGGCATTTATAGTAAGTGCTTGAGCAAACTCCTTTTAAAAGAAGAGTTCGGCGAAGAAGCGAATTGACATAGTATGTCTTTTAGGTATACTCACAAGTAGCCCTGCGGAGGAGATGCCCGTATCAACGGGTGATCAACTTCCCGAGCTGCTGCAACTGCTCGAACGGGTTCGGCAGGCAATGAGCAGCGTCGTTCAGGCTTTATGCCAGCCCTCACCCTACCCGAGGGCCTCGGGGAGCTTGCGGAGAAGCTGCAGGGAGTGCGGCAGTGCTTTCGTTTGTGGAATATTTCGGCTTGCCGTCAAGGTGCCAGGGAGGCTTGGGCCATGGTGAAGACGCGGTACAAGAAGGCGGATCCCAACCACATGACCGAAGTTGGACCGGTGGGGCCCGATGGGAAGGAGATCCTGTGAGTTTAGTATACAGCCAAGTAGAGTTGGCTGCTAAATTTTCCCAACGGGACTGTAAATTAGACAGCCTGTTAGACGGGATTGAGGAGGAATACAAGCAGTAAATTTGACAATGTATGTTATCCTTTAAAGTGACATGTGAAATGCCTTCTAGCCGGATTGTAGATCGTTTGTCTTCGCCGAACTTTTCGCTTCAACCTTGGGACCCTAGAGTCCGGAGTGTGTCCGAATACCTTTTTGGTTAAGAAACAACCGTGGTATGCATGGAGACCAGGCATAGGGGTCATTAGTGCTTTATCAGACAAGTGCCCAACTAGTTATGTTATATTACAAGGTTAGTAAGAAACATCTTCCAGGAGAATAGTTCCGTTAAGGGTTCCTTTCTCGGGAGGCATGCCCTAAAGTGCATGTCCGGACTGCAAAGAAAGATAAAACATCCGGGGACAGATAGATAAATAGGTAAAAGTCATCTTTTAAGTCACCGACCGAATATTCCCTTAAGAACGCTAGCTTTCGGCTTCACCCACCGAGGTACACATCCGGTGACCCGCAAGAATAATCGCAGAGGTGCTCCTTTACCTCCTAGCCGAACAATCGGGAACGTAGGGGTAAGCACAGGAGCCAGGCAACCCAGCTTGGCCAAAACTTAAGTCATATCGATGCATATAATGGCGAGTAAAAGGTACATGTGGAAGCTTGACACATGTGCTGGGTATGAAACCCGTGTAATTGAGCTTCTATAAAAAGAAGCCCCCAGGAATAATGAGTGCGGATGGCACACCATGCGTATGCAAAAAAATGCGAAAATAGGCCCATAAGACATAAAAAGGCATAAAAAGAGAAACAAAAGACAGCCGAAGTATAAAAGTTTGGCCAGGGGGAAGGGGACGAACTCTTAGTCCGGCGCTAGGCATAGAATCGTCGGAGGCGGGCTGCGTTCCATGGGTTCGGCTCGAGTCGGTTATCCGACGCATTCCGTAGACGGTATGCTCCGCCGGTTAGGACTTGATTGATAATGAAGGGCCCCTCCCATTTAGGCTTGAGCTTGTCCTTTTTCTTGTCCGGCAGGTGTAGAACTAGTTCACCAACATTGTAAGTCTTGGCCCGTACTTCTCTGCTTTGATATCTTCGGGCCTGGTGCTGATAAAATGCGGAACGAGCCTTCGCGACGTCACGTTCTTCCTCCAATGTGTCCAAGTTGTCCTGCCGATCAAGCTCGGCCTCTCTTTCCTCATACATGCGCACTCGAGGTGAGTCATGAATAATGTCACAGGGCAAGACTGCCTCTGCGCCGTATACCATAAAGAATGGTGTGAATCCGGTAGTACGGTTAGGCGTTGTCCGCAGCCCCCAGAGTACGGAGTCGAGCTCCTCGACCCATTGTGTGTCGGATTTAGTAAGTGACCTCACTAGTCTGGGTTTAATGCCGCTCATTATTAGACAATGTGCTCGTTCCACTTGACCGTTGGTTTGAGGGTGATAAACTGAAGTGTAGTCGAGCTTGATGCCCATGTTTTTGCACCATGACTTAACCTCATCGGCTGTGAAGTTCGTGCCGTTGTCGGTGATGATGCTGTGGGGGACTCCGTAACGATGTACTACCCCTGATATAAAGTCTATCACTGGTCCGGACTCTGCTGTTTTGACCGGTTTGGCCTCTATCCATTTGGTGAATTTATCCACCATGACCAATAGGTACCTTTGCTTGTGGGTTCCCCCTTTAAGGGGTCCAACCATATCAAGCCCCTGCACATGACGAACGCCGTAATGGGTATGGTTTTGAGGGCGGTGGGCGGCATATGGCTCTGATTAGCAAAGAGCTGACAACCAACACATCGCTGGACTAAGTCCTGCGCGTCTGCCCGGGCCGTCGGCCAATAAAATCCTGTACGGAATGCCTTTCCTACAAGGGCCCGGGCTGCTACGTGGTGTCCGCCTAGTCCGGCATGAATTTCAGCCAGGAGGTTTCGCCCTTCCTCTTCGGGGATACACCTCTAAAGGACTCCGGTTGTACTTTTCTTATAAAGTTCTCCCTCATGGACCTTGTAGGTTTTCGATCGCCGGACTATGCAGCGGGCCTCGTTTTGGTCTTCGGGAAGTTCCTGCCTAAGTAAGTAGGCTAGGAAAGGTTCTGTCCACGCGGTGATTACTGCCATTATGGCGTAATAAGGTGTTATGTCATCTGCCGAATCACCGATTGGTGTGGTTTTTCCGTTTGTCACTACCGGCTCCTCTTCCCATAGTACGGATGGCTTGAAGAGCCGCTCCAGAAGATATTTGGAGGACAGCATCACGTTTCGCACCGATCGTGCAAGACGCCGGCCGCTTGGTTATTGTCTCGCTATGTGATGGAATTCAAGTCCTTCAAACCGAGATGACATTTTAGGACAGCGTTGTGATATGCTGCCATTTTCGGATCCTTGGCGCCAAAGTCACCGCTTATCCGCATATATCAAGGTTTGAATCCTCGCACCTCTAGGCGTTGAATGCCCATGGAGATCGCCATCCGGAGACCATGTAACAGGCCTCGTATTCGCTGCATTGTTGGAGTCCGTGTACATTATTTGAAGTACATATCGACTATTTCTCCGGTTGGGGACGCCAATCGACGCCAGCCCCGATCCGCCAACATTTTGGAGCCGTCGAAATGCATAGTCCAGTTGGAGTATGCGTCGACTCTTTAGGGAGTTCGGCTTGGTCCATTCGCCACGAAAGTCAGCCAAAACTTGTGACTTTATAGCTCGCGAGGTTTGTAAGTTATATCGAATGGTAAGAGCTCAATGGCCCATTTTGCAATCCTGCCCGCTAAGGCCGCGTTATTTATAATGTCATTGAGTGGTACTTGAGAGGCCACTATTATCGAACACTCTTGAAAGTAGTGCCGAGCTTCCGGACGCCATGAACACCGCATATGCTATCTTCTCGATAGTGCGGTAACGGATTTGCGGGGGTTAACACCGTGGATACATAATACACTGGTTTTGAAGTGGGAATTTATGCCCTTCGCTCTCGCTCGACGACGAGTACCGCTTATAACTTGATGTGTTGCCGCTATGTATAACAACATTGGTTCGCCCAGTTAGGCGCGGCCAGACTGGATTGGTTGCCAATATGGCCTTTATTTCTTCGAGTCCGCGGAAGGCAGCATCCGCCCACTGGTGTTCGTGCGCCGAGGAGGCGATAAAGGGCAATGCCTTTTCTCCTAGACGGAGATAAAGCGGCTTAGAGCTGCCACGCATCCCGTTAATTTTGTATTTGTTTGAGGTCTTTGGAATATCCAACGTGACAGAGCTCGGATTTTAGCCGGTTTGCTTGATTCCTCTACCGGATACAATGAAGCCCAGCAGCTTTCCGGCCGGTACGCCCAACGATTTTTCCGGATTTAGCTTGATGTCATATGCTCTTAGGTTGTCGAATGTGAGCCTCAAATTGTCTACTAGAGTTTCGACGTGTTTTGTTTTGACGACTACGCTGCTCACGTATGCCTCGATCGCTTTTGCCGATCCGGGTGGCCGACATGTTTGGATCATGCGCTGATATGTTGCGCCGGCGTTTTTAAGTCCGAAGGGCATCGTGTTTAAGCAGAATGGTCCGTAAGGGGTGATGAATGCCGTGGCGGCTTGGTCTGCTTCAGCCATCTTGATTTGATGGTAGCCAGAGTATGCATCAAGGAAACACAACGAATCGTGCCCCGCGGTAGCATCGATAATTTGGTCGATGCGAGGGAGAGGGAAGGGATCCTTTGGGCAGGCCTTATTGAGGTCTTTAAAATTGACACAGAGGCGCCAGGATTTGTCCTTCTTTGGTACCATTACCAGATTTGCTAGCCAGTCCGGATGTTTGATATCTCTGATGAATCCGGCTTCCAATAGTTTGGCTAGCTCTTCTCCCATTGCCTGTCTTTTGGGTTCGAAAAATCGTCGAAGAGCCTGTTTGACTGGCTTAAATCCTTTTAGGATATTTAGGCTGTGTTCTGCCAACCTGCATGGGATTCCGGGCATATCCGAAGGATGCCAGGCAAAGATGTCCCAATTTTCCTGAAGGAATTCACGCAGTGCGGCGTCTACTTCGGGGTTCAATTGTGCCCCAATGGAGGCCGTCTTTGTTGGGTCCGTTGGATGGACCTGGAATTTTGTTATTTCATCTGCTGGTTTGAAGGAGGTGGACTTGGATCTTTTATCGAGTATCACATCGTCCCTGTTCACCGTGGAGCGTAGCATGGTGAGTTCTTCTGCCGCTAAGGTTTCGGATAGTGCCTCGAGGGCTAGTGCAGCTGTCTTGTTTTCGGTGCGGAGTGCTATGTCGGGATCACTAACGAGAGTGATTATTCCGCTGGGCCCAGGCATTTTGAGCTTCATGTACCCGTAGTGAGGTACTGCTTGAAAAATTGTGAATGCCTCTCGTCCTAATATGGCTTGATATCCGCTGCTGAACGGGGCCACTTGGAACGTGACTTCTTCGGATCTGTAATTGTCCGGCGAGCTGAACACCACATCGAGTGTGATTTTTCCGGTGCAGCGCGCTTCCCGGCTAGGGATTATACCTCTAAAGGTTGTGCTGCTTCGCTCGATACGGCTCCAATCGAATTCCATTTTTCGCAGAGTTTCCTCGTAAATGAGGTTTAGTCCGCTGCCGCCATCCATGAGGACTTTTGTCAGTCGAAAGCCGTCCACTATGGGACTAAGTACCAGTGCGGCTGGCGCTCTGGCTGTTCAGAATTTAGGCTCGTCGCCGGCGTTGAAGGTAATAGCTGTGTCGCTCCATGGATTTGCTGTTGCTACTTGGTAGACTTCGGCGAGTCCGTGGATTGTTCGCTTTCGCATATTGTTTGATGCGAAGGTCTCAAGAATGTTGATACCGTGCATCGGGTATTGTTGGAGTGGTTTCCGGAGCTAGAAGCTCCTCGCCACTTTTGGCCACCGCCGTAATATCCAACATGCTCGAAGGCTATGTGTTGGGACGGCTCCTTCAGACTATGAAGCTTACAGGTCCATTGAGCAATCCCTCCAAAGATGGTTCCGCTTCCCTTATTGGGTTTTTGTTTTTCGTTTTTGCATCCGGGGCCCGAGTGTAAGGCGCCTTTTTCATGGGACTAGGTTTGGGGCGGATTATCCCAAAATTGATTTTCGGTTTTCCGAAACTCTCCATCACACAGTACTTTCGTACTATGGATGCCAGATCGGTGAAGAGCATAATTTTGCAACGATCAATGGCGCTTAGTATTCCCTTGTCCGTGCGCTTATTGCGTAAGATTGAGATTGTGTTTTCCTCTCGGCAGTCCTTTATCCCGCCCATAACCAGGAGGAATCGCCCAAGAGTGATGTATTGTTTCAGCGGGCTCTTGCCGATTAGAGATAGATCGCATATGTCCGGGCGGGTGGGTGGACTAAAATCCGGATCCTGCCCATCTTGGGGCTTAACGGTCAAGAGCTTCCGAATTCGGAAGCTTAGGTTGCCGGACACATCCAAATGAGTACGGAGTGATGCATGATTTTAAGCTCAATGCTTGATCGAAGCCCGCCCCTCCGCGGAAGTCCGCATGGAGGGTTCGGGAACTGGACGTGACTAGTTTTAAAATAGGCAAAGAGTCGCCAGATTGTTCCTCTACCATCGCGACGTGGTGGGTGGCCCGGGAGAGTTAATCTCTCTCGATCGGTTTAAAGCCCAATCTGATCGTAGTCTGTGGTGACTCCTGTGGCGGCGATGCGATCCAAGAGCTCGTTAATGCATTTAGAGCTCTATTGATCCAACTGCTCGGCAGCTTCGGCCGACGCGAAGATTGCTTCGACGACTTGAGAAGTCATTGTCGAGCGGCGGCGGACAGGAGGTCATAAGAAAACCACCTAGCCGGATAGTTTGGCCGGCGGCCAAGGCCCCTTCGGCGAAAACACCGTCTTTGAAGAAGGGTGGAGGCATCCGCCCTATCGATAACGGCACAGAGGCACTCTCAATGAAAGCACCAATGTCGGTGTCAAAACCGGCGGATCTCGGGTAGGGGGTCCTAAACTGTGCATCTAGGCGGATGGTAACAGGAGACGAGGGACACGATGTTTTTACCCAGGTTCGGGCCCTCTCGATGGAGGTAAAACCCTACGTCCTGCTTGATTAATATTGATGATATGGGTAGTACAAGAGTGGATCTACCACGAGATCAAGGAGGCTAAACCCTAGAAGCTAGCCTATGGTATGATTGTTGTAATGTATGTTGTCCTACGGACTAAAGCCCTCCGGTTTATATAGACACCGGAGAGGGCTAGGGTTACACAGAGTCGGTTACAATGGTAGGAGATCTACATATCCGTATCGCCAAGCTTGCCTTCCACGCCAAGGAAAGTCCCATCCGGACACGGGACGGAGTCTTCAATCTTGTATCTTCGTAGTCTTGGAGTCCGGCGGACGATGATAGTCCGGCTGTCCGGACACCCCCTAGTCCAGGACTCCCTCAGGTAGTATTTCTGATTTTAGAGCACCTTTGCTGGATGTATTTTACAGCAGCTGTTGGAATAAAAAAAATGCTTGCGGGTTGTCCTGTTAAGTTGAGTGAGTCATTAGAGGGCAGATAGAGTCACCCACACCAATTAATGTTTATGAAGAAGAAGAATAAACCTGATGCTGATGCTGTTATGCTTGTATTCACTGCTGCTGCTGCTGTACTTGTGATGATGCTACTTGTGATCTTCTGAAATGACCCATTGGCGGCTTCATTACGTGGGGATAATGATTTTGCAGGTACCCCAAGAGGCCCTTGAGTTTGCCGGAATCTCAATTAACTTTCGTTCTGGCAAATTCGGGTACTCCATATGTGCTATTTTCAGCAAAGGTCATGCTGAAATTTTCCGTGAATTTTAGCATGACTTTGCTAAAAATAGGACATATGGGGTACTTGCGACTAATGCATGGGCCAGTGTATCTTAGTACTTAGTTAAGTAGGATCAACTGCCCCGCCATTCTTGCTGCATTAAACCATAGGAGGCAATAGAGCCAAGTGATTAGGCCCAACTTAGAATTCTCCTTAGCATCGATAAACCCAGCATAGGTGGCAATAGAGCCAAGTGATTAGTGCCGAGTGATTAGGCCCAACCTAGGGTGCCTCGACATCGATAAACCCTAAATGATGAAAACTTAACTTGGCTGCCCTGGATGCCTCGGTGTCGATGAGAACCTAAATGATGTACGCTTAGGCTTTTAGGGTGCCTCGGCATCGACAAACCCTAAATTATAAAAGCTTAGCTTTTAGGATGCCTCGGTGTCGACAAACCCTAAATGATGAGACCGTGATCTTGTTCCTTGACAATAACCAACTTTTTGACCAAACTTTTTTCCTATTTAGAGCGAAACATGGCCCACAACGATGAGGCTGGCGGTTCGGCGGCAAGCAATTCTGGGAGCTGTCCCAGGAGTTGGAGAAAGAACATCACCACTATGAGGACGCCGCGGAAGACACCGATCCTGACTACACAACCCCTAGTGGCGTCGGGGATGACACCACTGATGGCGCCGCCGAGGATGCCACCACTGATGGTGCCGCCGAGGATGCCACCACCGATGATGGCGGCGCACGCACAGATGACAGCCAACCAAAGAGGCTACGGAAGGACCGGCGCCCGAACGCGCTCCGCACCGTCAAGGAGGAATTTACTCAAGTGGATTCCGACGGGAATCCAACGGAGCCCAAACATATAGTCAAGGGGTACTCGGTTCAGCTCGGGTGCATCCTCCGAAGCACCGTCTCGTTCAACACCGAGAACCTTAGGCATAAGGACCGATGGAATTTGCGCAACCTCCTCTTCACGAAGCTGCACGAACGATACAAGTTCCCCGCTGAATTTGAAAACACACGCCTCTCAGGGAATAAAGTGAACAGTGCCGCCCTCACGAGGATGAGCACGACCCTGTCTACTTGGAGAAGCGCGGTGAAGAGAATGATTGAGAAAGGTGATAGTTATGAGAAGATCAAGGCGAAAAATCCTTTGATCAGCGAAGATGACTACAAGGAGTTCAAGATCAAGTGCGAGAGCAGTGCAACCTCCGAATCAAGTCAGTGGGGGAAAGAAATGCGGGAGTTGAACTTAGGGGAACACAAACTCGGTCCCGGCGGTTACAGAGTGGCGGAGCCTATATGGGACAAGGAGGACGCGGAGCGTGCCGAGCAAGGCCTACCGCCCCGCTTCGAGAAATACAGCAGTGACAAGCAGACCAGGAACTATGTCAGGGCCCGGTACAAGAAGGACTCGATAACAAAGGAGCTTACCACGGATCCGAAGACCAGGGCGCTTGAGCTTGTTCTGGCGAAGGAGACTGAAAGCACTAGCGCAGGGTCGTCTCAGAGCACCCATGCTTTGATAGCACTCTAAATAGGCTGTTGAACATAATGAAAAACAAGGATAAGCTCAGTAAGCCGTCATCAGCTGGTCGTGTGGCTGGCAAAGGCTTGTCCACAAAATAGTCGTCATACTATACCGCTGGTGGGCGAAAGGAGAAAAAGACCAGCTCGGAAAGCGAGTCGCGCGAGGTTCAAGAACTCAAGGCACAAGTGGCGCGGATTCCGGAGATTATCCAAGAGCAAGTCCAACAACAATTGGGATCGACACTCACCGGCATTATGCCTACCTTGATTCATGGGCTGACAATGTGGATTGCGGGTGGCCAACAGGGGCCGCCCCGATTCCCAGCTTCATGGCCAGCAACTCGCACAACGCGCATGCGGCACCATTGGTGTCTACGGTGGCGCCATTGGTGTCTCCGACAGCGGCGGTATTGGTGTCTCCGATGCCGGCACGGCCGGCATTGGAGCTTAATGCACCCGGGTGTACGCCGGCCGGCACCTCGGCAGCAAGCGGCCCCTCCGTCAGTTGCACGCCCGCCGTTGGCGGTGCCTCGACATTAGCTGAGCTCGACGCCATCATCACGGTAACTAATTAAGCCTCTCGGCCGAGGACTTCATCTCCTTTTGCCTTTGACTGGGCATCCCTGACGCCCTACATGTTTTCGTAGGGCACCGCTGATGTTCCGTGCACTCTCCTACACATCGTGAATGACGAGTTGGTCGATGTCGCCAAGGGAAAAATCGTTCAACCGGGCAACCCCGTGTTCCACGGTAAACCAATGCCACATGAACTGGTTCGGGTGCTGCCAGGCTGCGACGAGTTGTTACCTCCGATTCGACCCGCCGGGGCCGATGAAGATGATCTGATGACCCTCAGCGCCTGCATAAGCTGGCCCCTGCTTTGGCCAAAGAGCCAGATTCGTTTGGGGGCGGGGGACACCACCCCAAAGACAACACCGCCAGTCGTGCCAGCGCCAAGCCATGGCAAGACCGCCGCAACGCTACCGGACATGCCGGACATCCCTATGGCACAGGATCCGAACATGCATATGGCACAGGATCTGAACGACGACGACAATGTCGACGGCCGTACATTTAGCAACGTCGATAAGTACTTTGCCGAACATGGGTACGATGACGAATTTTGCGGGCCTCTTTCTCAAGAACCCAACCATACAAAAGACGACCGCGGTCTAGCTGGTACGGTGGAGAAACCCAATGGCAACAGGCGTCGTCTGGAGTTCAGTTCTCAGGAGACGCCTCCAACTGCTGACTTCACCGAGCCTCAGATAGCCGAGGAGCCAAATATTATCAGCCCCAACACACTCAAGAAGGCGGTCTATGAGCAGAACTCGGTCCCATTACAACAAAAGAAGAAGGGACGGAAAAGAAAGAGTAACAAGGGTGCGAGCCAGCCGACACCGAGTACGATCCGTGCTTAGGACGGGCCACCTTCACCTAAGGATATCTCGAGGAGGGTGCATGTGGCTGGTAGGGCGATGCTACCGACAAATATGCTCAATGCTGCAACCGGTGCTATGGAGAGTCTGCATGACAATGTTCTTTCTTTGGAGAAGCGGCGTCTCAGAGAGAATGATGTGGCATACCCGGTTTTCATGGACAAGGTGCCAGAGGGCAAGGGCTTTGTGGATGGCCCCATCGGGGGTATGATCGTCCTGCGGTTTGATGACATCTTTGCTATGTTTAACCTTCATCCACTGCACTACACCTTCGTTTGGCTGTTTTCGTTGAGTATGGAGATGCGGATCATTAGAGACAAGACCCCGGACATCATGATAGTCGACCCCTTCTACATGCGTGCCAAGAACTTGTGCAGCGCTGGTGACCGGCATGTCGCGAGTTCTTACCTCGAAGGCGTCATTCTGGCAAACCCAGATAAGGATAACTTCCTCGTGCCTTACTTTCCCGAGTAAGTCATCCCCTACCGCCCCGTAACATATGATTTCTTAGATTTTGGTCGTTCTTTTTTTTCCAACATTCCATGTTCTGTGCAGTGACACACATTGCACACTCATCCTCTTAAGCCCGAAATATTCCATGGCCACGTATTTTGACCCGGACCATGACTCCAAGATAGACTACACAAATATCAAGAAAGTTCTTGATGATGTTCTCCCCGGCAACGCCAAATCTGGAGGCACCTTCGCCAAGCCAGTTCGTTGGCGGTACGGCGTGCACGTGTTTGCCCACAATACAAAGTTCTCCTGCGTCAAGCAGCCGCCTGGCGGTCAGAAGGATGCCTACTATGCCCTCCATCACATGCGGGCGATCGTATGGGACCATCATCACCTTCTGCTACCAGATAATCTCAAAGATTGGGCCGCGAGCTTGTCGGCAATCCAGGACGTGGACATCAGACAAGAATTCTTTCACATCCAGTCGGAGTTTGCGGAAATTATCCATCAAGATGTCCTTCGTATCTCGGGGCAGTTCTACCTCAGATATCAACCGTCCAACCGTGAGATAGACACAACACTACAAATGCAGGCTGGCAACGCCCGGGATTTCATGACCATCACGACAGACGGCGCTTCATCCACGCTCCGATCCCCCATGACTCGAGTCGAAAGTAGTGATGCTATGTGTAGTTCTGAAACATTGATTGGCTCATGTTGTAATTAAACTTTAATGAACTTGTATGTCTCTTTGGTTTGGACAGTCGTTCAACTTAGATGTAATCGATGCTATTTATTAGTAGGACCATGAATCGTGCTATTAATGTCTTGCTTTTCTCTTCCGATCCTTTTGTTGCATACTTATATATTGCCTATGTATTGTCTGTTGTTTGGCTTGTGCATAGAGATGCCGTCGTATGTCGTGTACAAGGGTAAGGTTCTCGGAGTCTACGACGACTGGGAGGAGTGTCGGAGATAGGTTCACCGTTTCAGCGGTAACAGTTACAAAGGGTACACCACTAGGGTGGAGGCGGAATCTAGATACGCCCGCTATCTAGCGGGAGAGAGGAGGGAGCGTTGGAGGAACCGGATTAAGACCAGTTTCATTGCGATGATGCTCATCGTGATGACCGCAGCTCTCTTCTATGTGATGGTAGTTTAGATGATCGATATCGACTTGTAATGTGAAGACAAACTCGCTACTCGTGGTCTCGAGACTTGTAATGTTCTATCTTTGTTCGATCTTTTGAATTCGGAGATTAATATGATGATTTGTATTCGGACACTAATCTTCTATTGTATTCGATGCTGTGTGGTGTTGTCTAAATTCTGTCCAATAATATATTTTGAAACCTGTGAAAATATCAAAAAGGAAAAAAATCCCTAATATTCATACTAGTGGCGCACCACACAAGACACTAGTGGCGCACTGAGATAATCACACTAATAGCGCATCACTCACTGGTGCGCCATTAGTATGCCAAAGCACATGGGTACATATGGCCCCCTGGGAGGCATTCTAATGACGCACTGTGGGCTATACTAATGGCGCACTACCTGGTGCGCCATTAGAACACCTGATACTAATGGCGCACCAGTGGTGCACCATTAGAATTTAATTCTAATGGTGTGATGCTAGTGGCGCACTAGTAGTGCGCCATTAGAAGGCAAAACTGGTGCGCCACTAGCATGCCTTTTCCTAGTAGTGTTGTCTGAAAAAGGGAGACTCTTATGGGATCAAATAAATAGATTGCTGTGTTATGCTTGGAATCTTGGTGAAATTTATGATTTTACTTGTTTCTCTAAGAACCCTAAAAAACACCTTCCCTACCTATGTGAGTTTAATGAAAATGAAATCTTATCTACTTATGCAAAGGGTGTTTATAGTTACAATGATATCAGACAAATTGAAGAATTTGTTGCTTTTAAGGGTGCTTATGAAGTTGCTTCTTTGATTGAAAAGTATGATATTACTCTCTACGAATCTGAGAATTTTGACATACTTAAATATTGCTATGAAAACTATGCCCATAATGTCTATGTCAAAGAATTTATTGAGAGAATGACCGTTGCTTTGGAAGAAAATAATGATATGCATGAATCTATAGATAATGTGATTCCGATCATTTGATTGAAATATCCCTTGATGAACATGAGGCTTGCTATTCTTGTGGGCATGATGCCAATATTTATAAAGATGAATTTGCTATAGTTCCTTATGTTAAACATGAGATCATTGCCATTGCACCCATACTTGATAGTTCCTTCGATGAAAAGTATGATTGCAATGATGTTATTATAAATTCTTTTGATGTCAATTGTGCTAATAATATGCAAAACCCTAAGCTTGGGGATGCTAGTTTTGCTATGTCTACTACTTGTTGCAATGATCATGATTGGGGTGATTCTTCTTATGATCTTGAAAATTTATTTAAGCCCCATGATGAATATGAGATTGATAATGATATTTGCAATAATATTAAAGTGGGTTTGGAGAAGTCATGACTTTAGTTAATTTTAATCCCACTATTTTGGAAGAGTGTCAACTTTGCATGCATGTGGATCGTGTTAAGAATATGTTTTGTGGTAGCTATATTGTTGAATTTTCTTATGATCCCACATATAATTATTATGAGTGAGGAAAATATGGTTGTAGAAATTTTCGTGTTACAAAATTACCTCTCGTTATGTTGAGATTGCTATTGTTTCTTTATCCCTCCCTGTATATGCTAGGTTTTGCTTGTCTTGATAATTTGTTTGCCTATAAAATGCCTATGCATAGGAAGTATGTTAGGCTTAAGTGTGTTTGTCACATGTTTTATGATGCTCTCTTTGTGCTTCAATTCTTGTCTTTCATGTGAGCATCATTAAAATTGTCAATGCCTAGCTAAAGTGCTTTAAACGATAGCGCTTGTTGGGAGACAACCCAATTTTATTTTTGTTCCTTTCTTTTTGTTCATGTTTCGTAATAAATAATTCATGTAGCCTCTTTTTAGATGTGGTTTTATGTTTTAATTAGTGTTTGTGCCAAGTAGAACCTATAGGATAACCTATGGTGAAAGTTAATTTGATCTTGCTGAAAAACAGAAACTTTTGCACGCACGAGAATAATTTTAATAAATTACAGAAACGTGCTTTTTAGTTTATTACTTTTGCAGTAGATCAATAGACAAATTTCCTAGGACTTCCTATTTTGGTAGGATTTTTAGAGTTCCAGAAGTGTTCGAAAGTTACAGATTGCTACAGACTGTTCTGTTTTTTGACAGATTCTGTTTTTTGTGTGTTATTTGCTTATTTTAATGAATCTATGGCTAGTATCGGGGGGTATGAACCATAGAGAAGTTGGAATACAGTAGGTTTAACACCAATATAAATGAAGAATGAGTTCATTACAGTACCTTAAGTGGTGGTTTTTCTTTCTTGCACTAACGGAGCTCATAAGATTTCCTGTTGAGTTTTGTGTTGTGAAGTTTTCAAGTTTTGGGTAAATATTTGATGGACTATGGAATAAGGAGTGGCAAGAGCCTAAGCCTGGGGATGCCCAAGGCACCCCAAGATAATTCAAGGACAACCAGAAGCATAAGCTTGGGGATGCCCCGGAAGGCATCCCCTCTTTCGTCTTCGTCTATCGGTAACTTTACTTGGAGCTATATTTTTATTCGCCACATGATATGTGTTTTGCTTGGAGCGTCTTGTATGATATGAGTCTTTGCCTTTATTTTACCACAATCATCCTTGCTGTACACACCTTTTGGGAGATATGCACATGATTCAGAATTTATTAGAATACTCTATGTGCTTCACTTATATCTTTTGAGCTAGGCAATTTTTGCTCTAGTGCTTCACTTATATCTTTTTAGAGCACGACGGTGGCTTAATTTTGTAGAAATTATTGATCTCTCGTGCTTCACTTATATTATTTTGAGAGTCTTTTAGAACAGCATGGTATTTGCTATGGTTATAAAATTGGTCCTAATATGATGGGCATCCAAGTTGGGTATAATAAAAACTATCATAGAAAGTGCATTAAACACTATGATCAATTTGATGCTTGATAATTGTTTTGGGATATAAAGGTAGTAATGTTAGAGTCATGCTAGTTGGGTAATTATGAAATTGAGAAATACTTTTGTTAAAGTTGGCAAGTCCTGTAGCATGCACGTATGGTAAAAGTTGTGTAACAAATTTGTTGCATGGGGTGCTCTTTTGATTGCCTTCCTTATGTGTGGAGGTCGGGATCGCGCAATGGTTAACTCCTACCAACCCTTCCCTTAGGAGCATGCGTAGTAGTACTTTGCTTCGAGGGCTAGTAAACTTTTGCAATAAGTATATGCGTTCTTTATGACTAATGTGAGTCCATGGATTATACGCACTCTCACCCTTCCACCATTGCTAGCCTCTATTATGCCGTGCAACTTTCGCCGGTATCATACACCCACCATTTATCTTCCTGAAAACAGCCACCATACCTACCTATTATGGCATTCCCATAGCCATTCCGATATATATTTCCATGCAACTTTCCACCGTTCCGTTTATTATGACACGCTCCATCATTGTCATATTGCTTTTTGCATGATAATGTAGTTGACATCGTATTTGTGGCAAGGCCACCTTCATAATTCTTTCATACATGTCACTCTTGAATCATTGCACATCCCGGTACACCGCCAGAGGCATTCACATAGAGTCATATTTTGTTCTAAGTATTGAGTTGTAATTATTGAGTTGTAAATCAATAAAAGTGTGATGATCTTCATTATTAGAGCATTGTCCCAAGTGAGGAAAGGACGATGAAGACTATGATTCCCCCACAAGTCGGGATGAGACTTCAGACTTTATAAAATAAAAGAGGCCAAAGAAGCCCAAATAAAAAAAAGAGGCCAAAGAAGCCCTCAAAAAAGTGAGAAAAGAGAGAAGGGACAATGTTACTATCCTTTTTGAACACTTGTGCTTCAAACTAGCACCGTGATCTTCATGATAGAGAGTCTCTTGTGTTGTCACTTTCATATACTAGTGGGAGTTTTTCATTATAGAACTTGGCTTGTATATTCCAATGATGGGCTTCCTCAAAATGCCCTAGGTCCTTGTGAGAAAGCAAGTTGGATGCACACCCACTTAGTTTCTTTTTGTTGAGGTTTCATACATTTATAGCTCTAGTGCATCCGTTGCATGGGAATCCCTAGTCACTCACATTGATATCTATTAATGGGCATCTCCATAGCCCGTTGATATGCTTAGTTGATGTGAGACTATCTTCTCCCTTTTTGTCCTCTTCACAACCACCACTCTATTCCACATATAGTGCTATATCCATGGCTTGCGTTCATGTATTGTGTGAGAGTTGAAAAAGCTGAAGCGCGTTAAAAAGTATGAACCAATTGCTTGGCTGAAACTGGTGTTGTGCATGACGGGAGTATTTTATGTGATGAAAATGAAGCATAGCCTAACTATATGATTTTGTAGGGATAAGCTTTCTTTGGCTATGTTATTTTGATACGACATGATTACTTCTTAGTATGCTTGAAGTATTACTACTTTTATGTCAATACGAACTTTTATTTTGAATCATTTGGATCTGAATATTCATGCCACAATAAAGAAAATTACATTGAGAAATATGCTAGGTAGCATTCCACATCAAAAATTCTGTTTTTATCATTTACCTACTCGAGGACGAGCAGGAATTAAGCTTAAGGATGCTTGATACGTCTCCAACGTATCTATCATTTTAGATTGTTACATGCTATTATATTACCCATTTTGGATGTTTATGGCTTTACTTTACACTTTTATATCATTTTTGGGACTAACCTACTAACCTGAGGCCCAACCCGAATTGTTGTTTTTTGCCTATTTCAGTGTTTCGAAGAAAAGGAATATCAAACGGAGTCCAAACGGAATGAAACCTTCGGGAGCGATCATTTTGGAACAAACGCAATCCAGGAGACTTTGAGTGGACGTCAAGAAGCAGCCAAGGCGGCCACGAGGCAGGAGGGCGCGCCCTAGGGGGTGGGCTCGCCCTCCACCCTCTTGCGCCCCTCGTGGCTCCCCTGACCTACCTCCTTCGCCTAAATATATCTACGTACCCCGAAAACATCTCGGATCACCACGAAAACCTATTTCCACCGCCGCAACCTTCTGTATCCGTGAGATCCCATCTTGGATCCTTCGCCGGCGCACCGCCGGAGGGGGAATCGTTTATGGAGGGCTTCTACATCAACACCATGGCCTCTCTGGTGAGTTGTGAGTAGTTTACCACAGACCTTCGTGTCCATAGTTATTAGCTAGATGGCTTCTTCTCTCTCTTTGAATATCAATACAATGTTCTCCTTGATCTTCTTGGAGATCAATTCGATGTAACTCTTTTTGCGGTGTGTTTGTCGAGATCCGATGAATTGTGGGTTTATGATGAAGTTTATCTATGAGAAATATTTGAATCTCCTCTGAATTCTTTTATGTATGATTGGTTATCTTTGCAAGTCTCTTCAAATTATCAGTTTGGTTTGGCCTACTAGTTTGATCTTTCTTGCAATGGGAGAAGTGCTTAGCATTGGGTTCAATCTTGCGGTGTCCTTTCCCAGTGATAGCAGGGGCAGCAAGGCACGTATTGTATTGTTGCCATCGAGGATAAAAAGATAGGGTTTATATCATATTGCTTGAGTTTATCCCTCTACATCATGTCATCTTGCCTAATGCATTACTCTACTCTTATGAACTTAATACTCTAGATGCATGTTGGATAGCGGTCGATGTGTGGAGTAATAGTATTAGATGCAGAACCATTTCGATCTACTTGTCGCAGACGTGATGCCTATATACATGATCATGCCTAGATATTCTCATAACTATGCACTTTTCTATCAATTACTCGACAGTAATTTGTTCATCCATCGTAATACTTATGCTATCTTGAGAGAAGCCACTAGTGAAACCTATGGCCCCCGGGTCTATTTTCCATCATATAAGTTTACGATCTATCTTTATTTGCAATCTTTACTTTCTAATCTATATCATAAAAATACCAAAAATATTTATCTTATCTTATTATCTCTATCAGACCTCACTTTCGCAAGTTACCATGAAGGGATTGACAACCCCTTTATCGCGTTGGTTGCGAGGTTCTTGTTTGTCTGTGTAGGTACAAGGGACTTGCATGGAGCCTCCTACTGGATTGATACCTTGGTTCTCAAAAACTAAGGTAATACTTACGCTACTTTGCTACATCACCCTTTCCTCTTCAAGGGAAAACCAACGCAGTGCTCAAGAGGTAGCACTATCACTGGAAAAGGACACCGCAAGATTGAACCCAAAGCTAAGCACTTCTCCCATTGCAAGAAAGATCAATCTAGTAGGCCAAACCAAACTGATAATTAGAAGAGACTTGCAAAGATAACCATGAAGGAAATATGACCTAGAGGCAATAATAAAGTTATTATTTATTTCCTCATATCATGATAAATGTTTATTATTAATGCTAGAATTGTATTACCCGGAAACATAATACATGTGTGAATAGATAGACAAATATAGTGTCACTAGTATGCCTCTACTTGACTAGCTCGTGAATCAAAGATGGTTAAGTTTCCGAACCATAGACATGAGTTGTCATTTGATTAACGGGATCACATCATTAGGAGAATGATGTGATTGACTTGACCCATTCCGTTAGCTTAGCACTTGATCGTTTAGTATGTTGCTATTGCTTTCTTCATGATTTATACATGTTCCTATGACTATGAGATTATGTAACTCCCGCTTACCGGAGGAACACTTTGTGTGCTACCAAACATCACAACGTAACTGGGTGATTATAAAGGTGCTCTCACTACAAAAAAATACACTTCCGTGATGATAAGTGTTTGTCACAGTAGGTCGCATTTTCTGTCATGCATGTACATCCATGACGATTTTATGACAGAATCAAGATAGTCATACATGTGCTGTCATAGAAGTGTTCCATGACATTACCAAAATTATCATCACGGAAGTGTCCACTTCCATGACGATAAATCCCGCGTCACAGAAATGCTTTCGTCAAGGGTGACCAACACGTGGCAACCACCGTAACGGAATGTCGTTAAGCTATCGGGTCGGGTTTTGGATCCGATAACCCGTTAACAGCCCTGACCAATGGGGATTTTCCACATGTAAACTCATCATTGGCTGGAGGAAACACATGTCGGCTCATCGTTGGGACAGATGTCATCCACTCATTGGACAGAAGGCACCTATGATACATCGACACGTGGCACGACCCAACAGAGGCCCATTCCTGTGAAAAGGGTGGCCCGTTTGACTTGGTCAAAAGGTGGCGGGCCGGCCCATGTAAAGCCTGTTAACGGCTTGTTCGCATATAGCCCATTTACAGCCCATTAACCCAAGGCCCGTTACGCCCTATCCGAATTAGGCCCAGTAGCGTCATTTGGGCCACCCAATATGAATCCAGTCCGTTTTCACTTCTGGCCCATGTATGGCCCATGACGTCTTTCGTCCCATATGAGGCCCTATGTAACTCTTGGCCTATTAACGGCCCGTGGTAAAACTGGCCCATAATGAACAGTGTATCACTTTACACCTGAGGGAGTCCTGGACTAGGGGGTGTCCGGACAGCCGGACTATCATTATCCGCCAGACTCCCAGACTACAAAGATAGAAGATTGAAGACTCCGGCTCGTGTCCTGAAGGTACTTTCCTTGGCGTGGAAGGCAAGCTTGGCGGTACGGATATGTAGATCTCCTACCATTGTAACCGACTACTGTAATAACTAGCCTCTCCGGTGTCTATATAAACCGGAGGGCTTTAGTCTGTAGGACGAACATACATTACAACAAGCATACCATAGGCTAGCTTCTAGGGTTTAGCCTCCTTGATCTCGTGGTAGATCTACTCTTGTACTACCCACATCATCAATATTAATCAAGCAGGACGTAGGGTTTTACCTCCATCGAGAGGGCCCGAACCTGGGTAAAAACATCGTGTCCCTTGTCTCCTGTTACCATCCGCCTAGACGCACAGTTCGGGACCCCCTACCCGAGATCCGCTGGTTTTGACACCGACATTGGTGCTTTCATTGAGAGTTCCTCTGTGTCGTCGCCAATAGGCTTGATGGCATCTTCAACCAACAACGCTGTCCCGGGCGAGACTTCTATCCCCGGACAGATCTTTGTATTCGGTGGCTTTGCACTGCGGGCCAATTCTCTTGGCCATCTGGAGCAGATCGAAAGCTACACCCCTGGCCGCCAGGTCAGATTCGGAAGCTTAAACTTCACGGCTGATGTCCGCAGAGACTTGATCTTCGATGGACTCAAGCCACGCCTAAGCGCCACAAGACCGCGGACGATGGGCACGATCTAGCTCGCCGCCAACGAAGGCCTTGGTGGCCAGACTTTCGATCCGCTTCGCCATTGGCCTGGAGCCGATCGCCCATATCGAGGGCCGGTGGGTAGACGCTGCCCCGGGGGCTTTAACATCCACGGCGATGGAGCCGAACACTGATCTTGTCCCCTGCGAAACCCGTGATTCCGAGGCGCCGGACTCCTCGCCGGACTCCGAACCTCCCGCGCCCCTACCAATTGATATGGATTGGGCGCCGGTCATAGAATTCACCGCCGCGGACATTTTCCAACACTCGCCTTTTGGCGATATCCTGAATTCCCTGAAGCATCTCTCGCTATCAGGAGAATCCTGGCCGGACTATGGCTAGGACGGTTGGAGTTCGGACGATGGAGAAATTCAGAGCCCACCCACCACCCACTTTGTAGCCACTGTCGAGGATCTAACCGACATGCTAGACTACGACTCTGACGACATCGACGCTATGGACGAAGATGCCGGAGACGAACAAGAGCCAGCGCCTACAGGGCACTGGAAGGCCACCTCATCATATGATGTATACATGGTGGACACCCCAAAAGATGGGGATGGCGAAGAAGCAGCGGACGCAGATTCTCTAAAGAAGCAGCCCAAGCGCCGACGTCAGCGGCGCCGCTCTAAATCCCGCCACAGCAAGAATGGAGATTCCGGCATGGGAGACAATAACACCCGGAGAGTGCCAATACAATCCCTCCAAAGAAGACTCAAAGACAGAGGACGCCAAGCAAGCCCTCACGATGGCGGCGGGGCGATTTAAGGGGTTGAGGATGATAACTATATGCCTCCCTCCAAGACGGCAAGCCTCAACGATGATGAATTCGCTGCACTCGAGGATCCCGTCAACAAGAGCGCTTCAAGCGCAGGCTCATAGCCACGGCAAATAGCCTCAAGAAAAAGTAGCAACAGCTCCAAGTCGATCAAGATCTGCTGGCCGATCGATGGACCGAGGTCCTCGCGTCAAGAGTATAAACTCGAACGCCCTCCAAAAGTTACCTAAGACGCAAGTTGCTCCCCGATTAGAGGAGGAAGCATACATACCTTCATCACCAACAAGACGACATATCGATCGACCACCCCGTGGTCGTGATGAGAGGCATCCAGCCCCCACCAAATCCGCACTCTCGATCGCTTCCAAGAGTACGGCCAAGAGGGAACGCTACGGACTTGCGAGATATATTGGAGGACAAGGCAAGACAATCCAGATCCATCTACGGATCACGTGGGCGCCCCACTACCCACGACGAATACCGTCGTGCCGGACATAACAATCCCGGCCGGGCCGAACACAGCAGACAACGCTCTCTCGAGTTGTGTCGTGATATTGCTCAATACAGGGGCGCCGCACACCCTCTATGCTTCACTGATGAAGTCATGGATCATCAGATCCCCGAAGGGTTTAAACTCGTAAACATCGAATCCTATGATGGCACAATAGACCCCGCAGTTTGGATCGAAGACTATCTTCTCCATATTCATATGGCCCGCGGTGATGACCTACATGCCATCAAGTATCTCCCACTCAAGCTTAAAGGACCAGCTCGGCATTGGCTTAACAGCTTGCCCGCAGAGTCAATTGGATGTTGGGAAGACCTGGAGGCCGCATTCCTTGATAACTTCCAAGGCATGTATGTGCGACCACCAGACGCCGATGACTTAACCACATCATTCAGCAGCAGATTTAATCAGCCGCATAATTCGACACGGTTCTTGACGAAGAAAAACCAAATCGTCGACTGTCCGGATGCAGAGGCCCTTGCAGCCTTCAAACATAACATCCGGGACGAATGGCTAGCACGGCACCTAGGGCAGGAAAAGCCAAAATCCATGACAGCCCTCACATCGCTAATGACCCGCTATTGTGCGGGAGAGGACAGCTGGCTAGCCCGCAGCAACAATCTCCGTAAAAACTCTGGCAGTCCGGATACTAAGGACAACAACAGCAGGTCACGTCGAATCAAAAACAAGCGCCGCATTAATGGCGACGATAAGGAGGATACGGCAGTCAATGCCGGATTCCGAGGCTCTAAACCCGGTCAGCGGAAGAAGCCATTCAAAAGAACCACTCCGGGTCCGTCCAATCTGGACCGAATACTCGACCGTCTATGCCAGATACATGGCACCTCTGAAAAGCCAGCTAACCACACCAATAGAGACTGTTGGGTGTTCAAGCAGGCCGGCAAGTTAATTGCCGAAAACAATGACAAGGGGCTAAATAGCGACGACGAGGAAGAGACCCGGCCGCCGAACAATAGAGGACAGAAGGGTTTCCCCCCGCAAGTGCGGACGGTGAACATGATATACGCGACCCATATACCCAATAGGAAGAGGAAGCGTGCACTACAGGACGTCTATGCGATGGAGCCAGTCACCCCAAAGTTCAACCCATGGTCCTCTTGCCCGATCACTTTTGATCGAAGAGACCATCCGACCAGCATACGCCATGGCGGATTCGCCGCATTGGTTTTAGACCCAATCGTCGATGGGTTCCACCTGACGAGAGTCCTGATGGACGGCGGTAGCAGCCTGAACTCGCTTTATCAGATACAGCAAAATGGGCATAGACCCATCAAGGATTAAACCTACAAAGACAACCTTTAAAGGTGTCATCCCAGAGTGGAAGCCAATCGCATGTGCTCAATCCACCGAAGTGGTCTTCGACCACCGGATAACTTCCGGCGAAGAGTTAATCTTCGACATAGTCCCGCTTTAGCGGCTATCATGCTCTGCTCGGATGAACCGCGTTTGCAAAATTCAACGCGGTGCCGCATTATGCATACCTAAAGCTCAAGATGTCAGGCCCTCGTGGAGTCATCACGGTCAATGGAAATACGGAACACTCCCTCCGAACGGAGGAACAACAGCGGATCTCGCGGCAGAAGTACAGAGCAACCTTCTCAGGCAATTCTCAAGTCCGGCAATTAAAAAGCCGGATATAGCAAAACGCGCCCAGAGCAATGCCAACCAAGACCACCTGGCGCGATCAGAGCACGCTTAGCAATGCGGCCCCAACCCTCACCCGCGCATGATCGCAAGAATAACACTCCGCGTACACCATTACGCTTTGGAGATACCATGGGCGCAGGGAAAGGGGCACAAGGAACCAAGAGTGCGGCTCGACCACACCAGGGGCTCACACTAACGCCCCCCTTGTTTTTTATTTTTCATCTTTTCTTCTTTTCACAGATACATGACTCCATTGACCGAAGTTATGTCCGATGGCGAACTCGCCAACTCACGATGCAACAGTCGGGGACTAAAGAAGGCTGCGATTTAACACTCGTGTGGTCTCCATTACGAGCATTAAATTCGATTACATACACCAAGTCTGCAGCTTATCCCGGAGGGGGACGTGTTTAATTAGTCCAAATCCTTTGCTTATCGCACTATTTGTATCACCCGCTTCTTTCAGCAGACTTTCTTTCATAAATAATGCAGCATGTTCTTATTTGCAATTGCATTACCTTTTATGTATACTTTCATTACATGACTTCTTGCACCCGTACACTTTGGTACGGCCGAATACGCCAGGGGCTTATGTTCCCCAGATTATGGTGTGATTAAGTCCGAACACTTTCACAAGTGCGGCACCCCGAACTTATAGCATTATATGAATCGGCTCGGATTATGTCTTGGGTCAATAGTTGGGTTTGCCGGCCCCATGTTTTGGTGCCTTACGCCCGCTCCGCCGGCTAAGGTAGCACTGGAGAACCACCGCGATTGCGCCTGTTGAGCCGGGTTAACGCCTCGGAGAAAGCTAAAACCGACCGGCATAATATGGCGAGAGATCGTCGCTGTTCGAGAGGTTCTTTCGGGTCCTTAAAGACTCACGCCGCTTCGAGCGAAGTTCCGGATGATGTCCGATGAAGGCGTGGATAGCGCCCGGATTCGGTCTTCCGAATACCGGGGCTTCACCAAATTTAAAATTATAGAATTCTATGGCTAAGTGAGAGTGTTCAAGCATTATAAGTCCGGTTGCCTTGTTCGTCGTGTTGAGCGCCTCCTAGATGGACCCAAAATGGGAACAAGAGTGCTCAAGTTTATCACCAACACCCCAAAGACTGTGGCTTGGGGGTCAAGCCAACGACTTGCCATCTCTCGATTTAACAAACGGCCGCATGTAAGGTAATATTTTAAATTAAACAAGCGTTGCTCATGGCGCATATAAACGAAGTTTTCAGCGCAGTGATAAATACACACGAGTTCACTCAAAGATTACATTTCGGGGCACTCATCCGCAATATCGCAGGCTCCCTTCAGACAACTTTATAATATCGCCCGGTGTGCGATGCTCCTTGCCCGGGGCGGCGGATCCGTGAAGAAGCTCCGCATCCAGTTTGCCCCATTGCACCTTTATGCGGGCAAGGGCCCGATAAGCACCTTCAATGCAAAGTGAGCGCTTGATGATGACGCCCAGCTGGGCATGCATCCAACAGCCAAGACAAGGCCAAAGTAGCTGCTCGGCATGGCTTGTCCAGCCACACCGACTATAAGACCCTTCATGCCTCCTCGCCTACCTTGTGGAGTGCGACCACCGCTTCACCGGTCGCTTGAGGCATCGGGATGGCTGGCCTCAAAGATACCGAGACCGAAGACCATCTCCGCCGAGCTCCTCCTCGCCATGGTAGAATGCGACGGCATCAGATGCACTACGTGGCAGATCTGCAAACGCCCCTGGAGAGCTCCGAATTCGGGTAAGTATCCGGTAATTTACATTAACATGCTTGCTCTGCATGAAAAACGCCTTACCCGCAGCTATCTTCTTTATATCCTCTACCTCCGAAGGGCCTTCGGGCCCGGCCTTGGCGGACTTGGCAGTTTCAAGAGCCGAGGCAAGCTCGACTCGAGTCTTGAGTCACGCCCAAACTCTCATGCTTTTCCATGAGAGCCCGGAGCTCTTGCCGAACTTCCGCCACCAGCGCCACTTGCTTTTCTCGCTCAGCCTGCCTGCGGGTCAAGATTATGCTCGTCATGACACGGCATCCTTCGTGGCTGCCACCTCCTTAGTGGCCCCTGCAATACACATATTATCCTTGTTAATTTTGTTTGCAACCAAAACCCTTTTCTCAGAAGGTACTTATTTAAAGTGGTGTTATTCACCTTCTTTTTCCTTGAGCTGCCTCTTGGCATGGCCGAGCTCTTGCTCCGACCGCTCAAGGTCCTTCTTCAGCGCCTCGACCTCCGCCAAGCACGCGGCAGAGGCCAACAAGCGCCTCGCAAACCCATATTGACATATTTTTAGAAACCTCACAGATATCTTGTTAGATCCTTAGTCCGCTTTTCCTTCCAACACCGAACTAAGCATCGAGGCTATTGTCTATGCGGTATTACATTACACAATTTTAACTTCTTACCTCAAAGCCTTTAGAAGGTCACTGCAGCTTCGGTCAGCCCGCTTTTGGCGAGCTGAACCTTTCAATCACCGCACTCATGACAAGGCGGTGTTCTTCCTCGATGGAAGCGCCTTTAAGCGCCTCCAACAGTTATCCGCGCCCGGATGGACGGAGGCCGCCCGGCGTCGTGGTCTTGCCCTTCTTCGAAGGGCGCTTGCGGACTCGGAGCCACTACGGTTCCGTGCAGTAGTCCGCACGAAGTCCGGAGGCTGCTCGACAAAGACCTCCGAGCCTCCTCCCGATGGGTCCTCTCGGGATCCCACCTCGGCCCTCGCTGACGCGTGGGGTAGAGGCAGCCGATGAAATTTACATCCGATAACGCCAACGACCCGCCATCGAAGTCGGAAGATCGCCAACGGCCGGACCGCAGTGAATGCGGCGTTAGAAGGACACTACATGACATACAATATACGCATATATAAATGATCCGAATACTTACGATCCAGCCGGACGCTCGCCCTTGAGGCCACGACCTCGCCAACGCTTGATGTTGGCGAAACTATCCGGGGATAGTTCTCCCCTTGACCCTTCGCCTCCCTAGTTGGGGAAGCCTTCCTTTTCTTCTCTCCTCTTCCGGAGAGAATACCTCCTCCTCGCCTTCGGGGAGGAGTCCTCGCCGCCGTCGACGCCTCGATTATGGGAACTCTTTCGAGTCCCCGTGGCCACCTTCTTGGTTTTCTTCTCCCAAGACCACGCGCGGTGCCGAACCAGCAGCCCCGCTAAACGGGCATCCACTGGTCTTCCGCATGGGAGCCGGGCTGATGAGCAGCTTGGCTTTCTCCATCCATTCTCACAAAGGAAGAGGCGGATTAAAACCTCACTAGAGTCAATTTAATTATCACAAGTGTCCCGTAATGGGGTTGAATCACTTACGCGCCGGGCTTGGACATCGCACTGAATCCGCGATCTCTTGTCTCGGATGCGGGGCTTGGCGCCTTCAACAGCACCCTCCAGCGCCTTCAGACGTTGTATCAAGAGCCCGCCAGCGCTGGTGCTGTTCCGGATCGAACTCCCACAAAGTAAAAGCCCGTTCTTGGCATGGGAGGATCCACGGAGGAGCATGACTTGGACCACGCCGACGAACCGGAGCCTCTCGCCACCATCTTCTTGATGCAGGCTCGAGTCCCGCCACCTCCACCGACTACCCCACCGCAAGCCCTTCTTTTCCAGAGGTGAGCTGCGGGGATTCCAGATCTAAACTGGGGGCCGCCGCCCATGTGGGCTTGCGCGGCTCGGTGATGTAGAACCACCCCGATTGCCACCCCTTGACGGAATCCACGAAGGTCCCTTCTAGCCAAGGGACGTTGGGCAGTTTGCCCAACATGGTGCCTCCGCATTCCGCTTGCGTGCCCTTCACAACCTTCGTCTTGACGTTGAAGGTCTTGAGCCACAGGCCGAAGTGGGGCTGGATGCAGAGGAAGGCCTCACACATGACGATAAACGCCGAGATATTGAGGACAAAGTTCGGCGCCAGATCGTGGAAATCCAGGCCGTAGTAGAACATGAGCCCCCGGACAAATGGATGGAGCGGAAAGCCCAGTCCGCGGAGGAAGTGGGGGAGGAAGACGACCCTCTCATGAGGCCCGGGGGTAGGGATGAGCTGCCCCGCATCGGGCAGCCGATGCGCGATGTCGCTGGAAAGGTATCCGGCGTCGCGCAGCTTGGTGATGTCCTCCTGCTTAGCGATGGAGACCAACCATTTGCCTCCTGCTCCGGACATATTCGGAGAAGGTCGAGGTGAGATGTGCAAGCTTGAGCGTTGGAGCTTGAGTGTGCGGGGATGGGTAAGCAGAGGAGGAAGAAGGCGTAGGTGAGAAGGTGAATCCTTATCCCATATATATAGGCGGACTAAACTATGCGTCCCCCACCAGCCTGGTAAAACTCGCTTATCTCCCAAGCGCCAACATCAATGGCGCGGTTGGGTTACCCACGTCTGTATTGATGAGAATCCCGGAATAAAGGGAAACACGATCTCTGCTTTGGCAAGACGTGCCAAGGAAACCGCTTCGCTAAACGTGCTGAGGTGGAATAAGTAAAACGATTCAAACAAGGGCTTGGTAGCGTGTGATGTTACGCCGCATAATACGCTAGCAGATTGAATCAAGTATATGTTTTATTCTCTCTACGGTGGAATGTGGAAATTATTTTTGCAGAGCCGACACTATCCCGGTGTTCATTATCTTCTCGGATTATTCAAGGAGGAACCCGCCTTGCAATGCCGAACATTATGCACGCCGACTTATCGCCATTGAAGACCGGTTCAGGGCTACCGAGGAGTCCTCGACTAGGGGTGTCCGGACAGCTGGACTATCATTATCCGCCGGACTCCTGCATCACGAAGATAGAAGATTGAAGACTCCGCTCGTGTCCCAAGGTACTTTCTTGGCGTGGAAGGCAAGCTTGGCGATACGGATATGTAGATCTCCTACGATTGTAACCGACTGTAACCCTAGCCTCTTTGGTGTCTATATAAACCGGAGGGCTTTAGTCCGTAGGACGAACATACATTACAACAATCATACCATAGGCTAGCTTCTAGGGTTTAGCCTCCTTGATCTCGTGGTAGATCTACTCTTGTACTACCCACATCATCAATATTAATCAAGCAGGATGTAGTGTTTTACCTCCATCGAGAGGGCCCGAACCTGGGTAAAAACACTGTGTCCCTTGTCTTCTGTTACCATCCGCCTAGACGCACAGTTCGGGACCCCCTACCCGAGATCCGCCGGTTTTGACACCGACAACACCCACTAACGGCACGTGGTAAAACTGGCCCGTAATGAACAGTGTATCACTTTATACCCCGTTGGGCCGTTTCCAGCCCATGTTATCTTTCGGCCTTCTTAGAGACCATTTATTATTGGGCTCATTTCCAGCATTCGTTTACTTATGGCCCATACTGTCATTTTCTGCTTGTGGGCCAAATTAATCCTATGGTTACAGTCGGCCCGTTTGTGGTCCGTTAATCGCTAATGCGTTTTCATAGCGCCATGAAATACGGCCTATTAACGATGGTCTGTTATGGTCGGCCCATGAACGGACGATTCCAACTTAGCCCGCTTACGCCATAATGCGCCTTGTTATTGGCCCATGTTATCATACTGCTCGTATAAGGCCCATTGATGATACGACCCGTAGAAGGCCCATTGTTTCTACGGCCCATAGAAGGCCCATTGTTTCTACGGCCCGTAGAAGGCCCATTGTTTCTACGACCCGTAGAAGGCCCACTGTTTCTACGGCCCGTAGGAGGCCTAGTGTCACTATAGTAAATATTAGCCCATGGTTATTGTAGCCTAGTTTTAAAAAATAGGTTATTGCAGCCACTACCAAACTACGGAAAAAGAACTGCAATGACTACAAGCAAACAAATAAACAAGACAACAAGGAAATAAATAAGAAAGCAACTTACGCTAGGCTATCACGGCTATCACACATATTACAACCACTGGGCATCAAAGTTTGCCACCAGTGCAAATAAACGCGCCGACAAAAGAATATACAAAACTGAGGGAACTTCAGAAGGCACTAGGCCTGGCCAGGTCGGACCCCCCAAACAGCTGAAGAAGCTGAGTAGACCTTAGTTGTGTCAACGATAGATGCATAAACACTAGATTTAAGGCATGATGGTGCGCACGGTAGTCCTCTGACATCTTCATTGCATGTTTGACTTCAAGTCGGAGCTGAGCTGAAGCAAGCCTTTCCGCTTTATGTTGAGACTGAATAAGTCGAACTGATTGAGGCAGCGACTGCACAGAGGTTGTCTCACACCTGCTGGTTAGAAGCTTCAACTCACTGTCTTCATCAAGACAGGACCTTGGCGTCATCTCGCTGTCCTCAAGATGGTTGGGCTCACTATCTTCCCTAAAGTTCTGCCTGGCATAAGAGATACGACTCTGAAAGAGAAACAAGGAGACACGTAACAGGTTTCACAATTATATAAGCAAATAAATGGATCTGCTCCGATAAGGAACATGTTTTACAACTACAGCTTGAAATCGTAGTTGTTGCAAACATCCAATCAGGTGTAAACAACAAAGCAAACAGTAGTGCAGGAAATGATGCCTATCCAAATCTATACTAGAACAAAGTTTGAAGGCTTGAGAAGGATGAACTTACATTACATGTTAGCACGGGCTGGACAAAGCCCTTCTCCATGTTGATGGAAGGATAATTCAATAAATTCCCCAAAGAAAATTCTTTATAAGCGTTGCTATTATTCCACATTTTGCAAAGAGTAAATATAGATCAAATAATATTGGAAGAAACAGAGGATAATGAAGCTCAGGTGTAGACTGATGATACATAATCAAATAGCAATTAATTAAGTACAACATTACAAGGCAAAAGGGAGAGAGGTACTGACAAGAGCAATGTAGAGCCCATTATTGTTTTGAGATTGTATTATCCTTTGAGCAAGGACATTCACCTGAAATTAGTTTTCATAAAAGAGAGAAGGTAAGGCACAAGCAGAAATTAAGAGTTCAAATTTTGAATTGATATCATAGATAGTACCTGACGCTGGGCTCCCAGCATTTCTAATAGGGGTTTGGCCACTGGAGTAGGGGTAAAGTGTGGTATAGACGACCCTCTCATGAGGCCCGGGGCTTGTCGCCATTGGCAAAGCTGACGAGGCTGTGTATGGCCATCCTCCAGTCGTCGATCTTGTGTGGCGCTGGAGGGAAGTCTAGAAGCAGCTAGGCTCGGGCCAGCGCTTCCTCTGCAGTCTTGGGCAGCGGTGCTGATGGGCGGCGCGAGGAGCAAGACGTGCTCGGACTCCCAATTGGGTTGGGAGGAGCAACACCTCGCCCAGCGATCAGATTTCACTCGCACCAAAGATACGCTCGCATGCTGCCCGCGAGCGTCCTGCGACCCACCGGCTTGGCCTTGCTCCAACGCGAGCACGGTGCTTGGAGCACCGAGGCGTTGTTGACCTTGAACCTCTTGGGACGGGCGCGCATTCGCACTGCCGCCGACGCTATGGGCCTTGTTCTCGGATCTCGTGACGACACGAGACCCACCGGCGCACCCGCCTCCTCGCGGCGCCCACCTCACCGCCGCTTGCTCGGCGGTGGCGGTAGAGTTGATGTAGACGGAGCGCCACCTCCGAAGGCTTCTTCTTCGTGGCATGTTGACGATGACGCTGATGCAAGGCGTGTGGAGACCGGATCGATGCTCACGACCTCGACGCTTCTACCGGGCGCGCTAAAGATGTCGGGTCGCTTTCTTCTGCGCCCCGGCACCTATGGGGCACTTGGGGCCCTTCGTTCGGGCGGGGAGCGAGGGCCGCCCGCAGAGCGATCGAGGTCCGCGCACGCGGGGAGACGGGCAATCTTTACCCAGCTTCGGGCTCTCCGGGAGATAACACCCCTACCGCTGCTCGTGGTTGTTATAGAATCTAGCTCGAGCGCGCGAGCATATGGTGGTGCTGCGGTATCGACGAATCAACCCTTCTACGCAAGCGCATGGGCCTCCCTTTATAGTCTCAAGGGGGTACCCACAGTGGCAGCGAGGGAAGAGGGGGTAGAAACGTAAAGCGCAGGTTGGTACAATACAGCACAACAGCTTCCCCTACCTAACTCGACGGCAGGGGACAAGGGCATTAAATGCCCGTCCGGTCGCCTAACAAAGGCAAGTGGAGGACCGCTAGGTGAGCCTCCGGTGCCACGATGGCGCCTGTCAGCTCCGCTTGCCACCTCGCTCAGATGGTTGCGTAGTATCCCGCCACGCGCTCTTGGGATGGCTCGGTGACGACGCTCAGGTGCGCTGGAGTTGGGTGGTAGCCTTGCCGCTGCAAGTGCTTTGTCATGTCCTTTGTTGTGCTTGCGGCAAGCTTGCCGCCATCGAACTTGCCGGGCGCGGGCGCCGCGGCAAGTTTTCCGTGATGCCATGAATAGCCCTCCCGGCAAGCTCCTCTTGCCGGGGCCTTCGTTTTCTGGGCTGGTACTTTGTTCTTGAATGGCAGTGATAAGGAGTGGTGGGGAGCCTTGTCGGGCGTCAGGCGAGCCTTGCCGCGGGGTGCTACGACTGCCCGTGCACAAGTTCGGGGTACTAAGGTGCCCCCCTACTTTAGTACACCGACAGGAGCCCCCGGGCCTGGGCCAGACACGGTGCCGAGCATTGTTGGGCCAGCCCAAGATGGTCTGCACGCACACGGGCCCGAGTTCGCGACAAAGAACGGGCTCCGCGACTCCATCAAGGCTCTCCCGAGCGCAAGACGCGCCGATTGCGGCGCGTGGGAGACGTGGGTCAATATTTGATTCCAGGAAATGCGAACGCCAGATCTCCTGCTTATAAGCGGGGGACCAGGCCGCTCCCCATTTCCGCCACTCGTAGCTCCTTCCTCCGAAGCTCCGCTGTTCCCCCTCGCCTCCCAAATCGAGAGGAAAACAGCGCCCGCCGCTCGTCGCTGCTGCCGCCTTCGCCTCCCCGCCATGGCTCAAAACCGAAAGCTACGGCGGCGCGAAGGCTGTGAAGGCCGCGAAATCGCCGAGGCGATGGAGCTCGAGGCGCCATACCGAAGCAGTGCTCTTTCCCCGAAGCATACTCCGAGGCGCTATGGGCGGAGTTTTACCTTTTCTGGTCGACGGAAACGCGTGCGCATCCGCGCACGCCGGTGATTTCCGCGGAGGCCTCCAAATCGAAGAAGTGCCCCAGGGGGTACTACTTCTTCCCTGTGTTCTTCTACTGCGGGCTCTGCCCACCTTTTTCCGATTTCTTTTGCGATATCATGAACACCTACGGGTTTCATCTGCTTGACTTCACCCCAACGCCGTTCTGACAATGGCGGTTTCGACATCTCTGCGAGAACTTCGCTGGCATCCTCCCCAATGTGGCCCTCTTCCATTACTTCTCCCCTCGGCTGAAAAAGGGGAGCGCTGGCCGCTGAATCGCCTGGACCTCTTGGATGGGTATGAAGGAGGTGTACTTGTCGTGCGAACTCCGCAGCAAGTGGGACGAGTGGAGGGCGGAGTGGTGTTGATCTGTGGACGACAACCCGCCGTTGTTCACCGAGCTGCAAGACTCGGGTGGTGCGCGCAACGATCGAGCGCCTGTCACGGACGACGCTAAGCCGCCGATCGCCACCACCCGAATCCTCCGGCCAGCAGGCCGGGCTCACCACAGGGCGGTTGGCGCGATTTCTCCGTTGTCAGACGCCTCCGCAAGCGAAGCGGCCTGCCCGCAGTTCAGCCGCCCGGCAGATTTCATGAGGCTGCGCCAGCCTCAACTTCAACTTCACGGTCATGGAGCTCGGCGCGATGTTGAGGGAAATGTTCAAGCATGATCCAAATCATCCAGAGTGGTTCCAGCTTGGCGCGGGTGTCGCCCTTTGTGCAACAATTCCAGCGCGATCGCATTCGCGTGATGATGCTGAGTGTGATTCGCATGGGATAAATGCGAATCGATAGAGCCTCGCTGCCGAGGTCGTGCAACAATTTTTGACAACTTGTCGGAGGCGGCAATAACTCCGATGAGCGTAAACTCCTCACCCGCCACCACCACCGCCAAGAGCTAGCATATATTGCCACCGGGCCGAAGAGGTCCGCCGCAGCCGCGGGCGGGCGAAGTTCGATTTACGCCGGCGGAGGCAGACGCCGCAGCGGTGGCAAGCCTTGCCGCCCGGAAGCGCTTAGCTGTGAAGGCGAAGGCGAAGGAGAGGTCGAGGCCGGACGGCGAAGTTCGCCGAGGGCGCGAGCGGCCAGCCGCTTCGGGCGACCCGCCGCAGCAGAGCCCACAACAGCAGCCCCATTCCGCCCAAGAAGGCGCCTGGCCGGGTCGGTGAGCTGGCGGAGGAACAGGCCGCCCAGCAGCCGCGGCGCGCCGTGGGACACGTTTCTCACAAGCGGCGCCAGAGCTGCTGGCGGATCCTGTGCCGCGCGCCGCAACCGAGGCGGGTCTTCCCGGCCGCCACGCCGACCCTGCCAGAGCCCTCGGCAAGCGCCGGAGGGAGCCCACTCCCCCACCACGCCGTGCCGAGAGGGTACCGGAGTTCGATCTCTCGCTACCGAGCTCCGACGACGACGAGGAGGAAGAGGAGGGGAGTAAGGCTTTCTCGCACCGTGCTTGTCCTTCTCTCAATCTTTATTATTGCTTGTCTTGTATCTAATCTGCTTTTCTCCAAACTTCTGCCTCGCATCAGGACTTTGGCGGAGAGGGCGCGAAGAGGGCCAAAGTCCCCGTGGTCAACGTCAAGACGATCCCGCCGTGGTAGCGTAAGATACGCTCGAGACCATTTTGACGGACCCATCCCTTCTCTTCGCAGAGCCCCCAAAGACAGCCCTCGGCGTGAGCGCCTTGATTCATCCTTCGCCGTGGGGGTGCGAGGTCGCTTTTCCTCAGCCAACATCTTGATCGCTGGCCCTTTTGTATGCAGGAGAAGAGCAGGCCCACCAGGAGCAGCCGGAGTTCGATGCAGAGGTGTCGTCGGCCTCCACTACGCCACCGAGGGCCGACTCCCCGATGTGGGAGCCGTCTCCGACAAGGAGGGGGTCCCCGGCAAGGGGCGAGGCTGGCGAGCCCCCGGCGATGGAACCCGTGTTCACAGCAGCCTAGCGCAGTGAGCTTCTCGCCGGGGTTTTCCTTGAACCTCTGCTTCTCTTTATTTTCTTCTGGTTTGTTGATTATCTCTTTTCTTCTCTGCCTTCAGATATTCCCCTTGGGGACCCGATGGAGGCCGAGGTCGCCGTTGAGGGGGACAGCCATGGCAACACTGATGACGCCGCTGCCACCGAGGAAGAGGCCGGTGCGGAGGGGTCCACTGGCGAGGGGGCCGCCGGGGCCGCCGGCACAGGGGCCGGTGAGGGGTCCGGTGATCGCGCCGATGGCTCGGAGGACGCAGGAGCACAGGGTGCTGTGCCGACCGCTGATCCCTCCACTGCTGGCACGGCGCCGAGCTCTGAGGAGCCCCAACCCAAGATATACCAAGGCCAAGCTGGTGTAGAGATCAAGCTCCCTCGGGCATCGAGCCTGTGGCGCCAGCTGAAGGAGAGGAATTTGATGGGAGGTATCATTCTGCACTGGGCTGGCGGTGGTCGAGTAGGCCAAGCAGCAGCAGCGTGAGTCGAGGAGGAGGAGTTGTTCGAAACTGGTGTCCTCTACCGCGCCCGCAAGCGAGACTCGTGGTCCCGGAAGCGCCACACGCAGCGGAGCTGACATAGAGAAGCACGCGAAGAGCTCAAGAGTCAAGAACCAGGAGGCCCTCCGGTCCATCGCCGAGGAGAGGGCGAGCTCGATGAGGCGAAGAAAGCCTTCATTCTCGAGAAGGCCAAGTCAAGAGCAGCAGAGGATTGCCGCCGAGGAGCTGTCCAAGCGGGATGGTGAGCTGATACAATGGAAAGCGATTGGACAGCCATGATGAGGAGCCCGCCGCCGAACAAATACTTGGCGGGCGCCAAGGAAGCGAAGATGCTGCCATGGCTGCCGAGGCCGCCAAGAAAGAGCTGGAGGAGAAAGTGACGCGGCTGGAGGCGGACGCGATGAGGAAAGACGAGGAGCTTGCCGCACTCCAGCGTGACCGCGAGGAGGACGCGCGCGCCCACGGCGATCTGCAAGCCCAGCTCTCCGAGAAGATCAAAGAGCTGGACGCCGCCAAGGACTCGAGCACTGATCTGGAGCTGAAACTAGCCGCCTTGACGGAGACGCTAGATGCCGCCAAGAAACGGGAAGATACCCTGAGGAAGGACCTCAAGGACCATGAGGAGCTACTGACGAGGGCCGCCGAAGCCCAGAACACCCTCAAAACCACAGTGGAGCTCTGGACGGAAGGCCTCGTCAACATTGCCGCGCTCATTGATGAGGAGTTGGCGGAGCTGGATTTGACGGGCTTCGGTATTCCATGGCTTAACGCCCAACCCAGCGCCAAGCTCACGCTTTTCTTCAAGGATGTGGTGACGGCGCGCGGCAGCTCCGGAAAGGATCCCAAGCAGTTGGCCGCAGAGTCGCCGCGTCTCGTGCCGGGTCCCGAGAAAGTGTTGGTGAAGGTCCTCTTCCGCAACCCGGACGCCGACCTCTCCCGCCACCAAAGCCGGAGGCGGTGTCGATGTCGAGGGCCTCGGGGCCATCGCCGCACTCCATCGTGGATAAAGTGAACGAGGTTAAGAGGCTCGATGGTGGGCGCGCGGATTAGGTTGCTCCTCCTCTCCCCTTTCCTTGTTGCTGCCATCTTAACTATGAGAACAACTTCAGTTAGTGCCATAATAAGTCATTCTTGTAACATAACTTAATTATGAGTATCGCTAGCCACGCTTATCCCCTTTATTTCGCTAAGCCCTTTATATGCTTTTACCCCTGCTTTGAGGGACCTTGCCGAGCAAGCACACTTGCCGAAAAGTGGAACATCAGCAGTCTCATTGGGGTGCTGCCTCCGCAAGGATCTTGTCGGGCTAGTTGCAACTCACTCGTATTGTCGAGCGGGCTCGAAAACAACGTAGGGGCGCAACTTAGCCGCGAGTCGATTCCTCCGAGCACAGGTTTGCCATACAAAGCACGAACGTTCAAGGGCTATAGCTAGAAAAGAAATTTAAATTTGAGCGGGCCCAAATTTTAGCTACTTAGCTTTTTCTTTCAAGGCCCCGGTAAGGCTAGATTCCGCTGAACGTCAGCTGTTCCATACTTTCTACCTTCCCCGTGAACTTGTGGGCGGAGGAATCCTCTATCTATGAGAAGAAAGAAGAGAAAATAATCGTATGGAGCCTTAAGGTACGCTTATTGCTTACTGGGTGGTGTGCTGCACAGAGTGTCGTATAGATGCAAAAAGGAAGATAATGCATTAAATTTGACGGATGTGCTAAACACGCTAACTTTATTTATGCACGGAACTCGCGCCGGCTTTGTACAAAGGGTTACATGCAACAGCCGCAATGCTCGATAAAGAAAGTGGTTGCGGAACGGGTCCGCAACCGTGCCTCATGGGTAAAACTTGCGAAGATGTTCTATGTTCTAGGAGTTGCTCATCGAACGCCATCTTCGGTCTCAAGCGAACAGCGCCGGCCTAGTGACTCGCTTTCACCCGATAAGGGCCTTCCCACTTCAAGGCCAACTTGTTTGAATTCTGGCGGATTGAACCCGCCAAAGAACAAGGTCGCCTTCCTCAAGCTTCTGGCGTTAACTTTGCGGCTATGATAGCGGCACAAAGCTTGCTGGTAGCGAGCAGCTCGCACAGCTGCCTGAAGACGATTCTCCTCGAGGAGCAGCGCGTCGTCTTGTCGCAGCTGCTCTTGCTCAAGCTCATCATAACCGAGCACTCGTGGTGATCCGTGATACGAAGTTCTCGGGGAGAACTGCTTACGCTCCGTGAGACGAGAGCAAAGGGTGTCCGCCGTGGCTCGATTTGGCGTCGCCCCGATCGACCAAAGAACCACCTGCAACCGCTCAATCCAATTTCTTCCGCACTTGTGCAGCCTCTCGAAAGTTCTGGTCTTAAGCTCACAAGAGCACTTCAGCGTCGCCCTCTCGCTTGACCGCTGCTTCTCGGGTGAGCAACGGAAGCAAAACAAATCTTGGTGCCAAGATCTTGGGCGACGCATGAAGGTGTGGCTCGTGGAATTGTGTGCCGTTATCGGTGATGATCCTGTTTGGGATTCCAAACGGCAAACAATTGACTGAAGAACTTGATCACGACCGTTGTCTTGTTACCTTCCTCACTGGTTCCACTTCAGCCACTTCGTGAACTTGTCGATTGCAACGCATAAGTACTCAAAGCCCCGACAGCTCGGGAAAAGGGCCGAGGATGTCGAGCCCCAAACCGAAAATGGCCAGGATAAAGGGATTGTTTGGAGAGCTTGAGCTGGTTGGTGAATCTGTTTGGAGTGGAACTGCATGCTTCACACTTGGTTACTTGTGCAGCAGCATCCCGAGGGCTGTCGGCCGGAAGAAACCTTGCCGGAGAACCTTGCCGGCAAGTGCTTTCTGCGCCAATGTGGTGACCACATATGCCCCTGTACCTCTCGCCAACAGCCGTCATCCATCTTCCCGGAAATGCACTTTAATTTCACTCCGCTGAATCTTCTTCAGACAAGACGTCATCGATTTAACCGGTACATACTCGATTGCCGGGCTACTCTCTCGCCTTCTTCTTGTTCCTCGAAGTTCCCTGTCTCAAGGAAATGGACGATTTGTTGTGCCCATGCCGGAGCTTGAGGCTCGACGACAAGGACTAAAGGCGCAAATGCTGCTGCGGGAACATCCGCTTCCACGGCAAGAATCTGAGACTCTGCCTGAGCGTGATGCCCCCCGGCAAGCGTGTCGGGACACAGCTTGTCGGGAGCGTCTCCTTCAATGAAACAAACCTTAGGGCTTGCCGGAGCAGGCTGCTCCTCAGCAATCTCTGTGTTGATCCTGGGGACCTTGTTGGCGGCGGCTCCGGGAAGCTGTGCCGGAAAGTAGTCGCCAGTGACCAACTTTCTCTTTTTGCTTAGTCCTGTTGATGGTGTTACGGACGGCTGAGTCAGCTTGAGCACAAAAGTACCTGGTTCCACAGGTAACTTGAGTGCAGCACACTTCGACAGGCCATCCGCAGTGTCATTCTGAGCTCTTGGAACGTGTTCCATTTGTAGGCCGTCGAAATGCTCTTCCAACTTCCTCACTTCATCGATGTATGCTTCCATCAATGGACTCTGATAATCTTTGTTGACTTGACGGACGACAAGCTGCGAGTCACCCCTGACAATAAGCTTCTTGATCCCGAGCTCTTCTGCTATCCTAAGTCCGGCAAGCAAGCCTTCATACTCTGCAGTATTGTTTGTTGCTTGCTCCTTGGGGAAGTGCATTTGGACCACGTACTTGAGGTACTCTCCGGTGGGTGCGACGAGTAGTACGCCCGCACCGGCGCCTTGCAGCGAGAAGGCACCATCAAAGTACATGATCCATTCTTTGCTGGCTTCCTTGACGGGGATGCTCCTGCCTGGGGTTTCTTCGTCGGGTGTTGGCGTCCATTCTGCTATGAATTCTGCCAGCGCTCGGCTCTGAATAGTTGAAGTACTTTCAAACTTGAGGCCAAAGCTTGACAATTCCAGTGCCCACTCAACGATCTTGCCTGTTGCTTCCGGATTTTGCAATATCCTCTTCAATGGAAATCGAGTGATTACTGTGATCTCATGTGCTTGAAAGTAATGGCGCAGCTTCCTCGAGGCCATGAGTAGGCCGAAGCAACTTCGCGACACCGCAGTACCTTGATCTAGCCCCCTGCAGGAGGGAACTGACAAAGTAAACTGGGCGCTGCACCATCCTCTTCTGTTTTTCTTCCAGCAGCTGTGCAGATCTATCCTTGCCGGGGCTAGAACTTGTCGGGGAAGCCCCCTGCTTGTCGCTGGACTCGCTTGCCGCGGTCGTTGACTCATCATCTGCCTCCCTCTCCGCAACCAACGCAGCACTAACCACCTGATTGGTTGCCGCTAGATATAGCAGCAACTTCTCTTGTGGCTTAGGTGCGACGAGTGTTGGGGTGGAGGATAGGTATTTTTTCAAGTCCTGCAGTGCGGCCTCCGCTTCCGAAGTCCATTTCATTGGACCTGCCTTTTTCAAGATTTTGAAAAATGGCAGGGCACGCTCAGTAGACTTAGAGATGAATCTACTGAGAGCAGCAACACAGCCGGCAAGCCTGCGCACATCCTTGACTCGGGTCGGTGCTTCGATCTGCTCAATTGCTTTGATCTTGTCAGGATTGGCTTCAATCCCTCTCTGAGATACAAAGAATCCGAGAAGTTTGCCGGAAGGAACCCCAAACACACACTTCTCGGGATTCAACTTGAGATTGATCTTGCGCAGATTCGTGAAAGTCTCGTCCAAGTCTTGGATCAAAGTCTCTTTGTCCTTACTTTTGACCACTATGTCATCCATGTAAGCTTCCACATTTCGCATGCGGTTGTGGCTCAAAAGCGGATCGACTACTCGCAAATGTTGAGCCAGCATTCTTTAGTCCGAAGGCATCCGTGACGAAGCAAAGACGTGCCACATGGAGTAATGAATGCGGTCTTTCCTTCATCCTCTTCAGCCATGAAGACTTGATGATATCCCGAGTATGCATCAAGGAATGAAAGCGGATCGCATCCCGCCGTGGAGTCAACGATCCGGTCAATGCGCCGCAAGGGAAATGGATCCTTGGGGCAAGCTTTGTTAACATCGCTGAAGTCAATGCAAAGCCTCCACTTCCCATTCGCCTTTGCGTCACGACCACCGGGTTGGCTAGCCACGCCGGATGGAGTACTCCACGGACCAGTCCCGCCGCTTCCAATTTCCGATTTCTTCGCTATGAACTCTTGCCGCTCTACCGCTTGCTTTCGACTTTTTGTTTGACGGGCCGTGCGTGAGGGCGACGGCAAGGTGGTGCTCGACATTTCGGAACGCCGGGGATGTCGGATGGTTGCCATGCAAACACATCAACATTCGCCCGCAGAAAGCAACGAGCGCTTTCCTATTTAGGGTCAAGTCGCGGCCGATGGTGAAGGTACCACCAGTGCCGTCTTCCTTGGCGGCCACCTTCTTGGTCTCTGGTGAAGCTACCTTCGCTTTTTTGCACTTGCCGGTGGAGCTCGATGGCGCGTCCTCGACGGCAACGCAGCTCTCCGGAGAGATGCGCTTGCCGGAGTGAGCACCCGAGCTGTCCTTGCCGGACTTGGTCTTCTTCTTCCCCCGAGGGGCTTCAGCGGCAAGTGGCTCGCGCTCTGCCGCAGCAGCTGCTTCCCGGTAGATCTCGTCGGCGCAGATGAGTGCATCCTTTTTGTCACCTTGGATAGAGATGACGCTCATCGGGCCGGGCATTTTGAGCACATTGTATGCGTGGTGAGAGGCCGCCATGAACTTGGCGAGTGCGGGTCGGCCGAGTATCCCATTGTAGGGTGAAGGGATATCAGCCACATGAACGTGACCCTCTCAGTCCTGAAGTTCAGCTCGCTGCCGAACGTCACCGGCAATGTGATCTTCCCCTTAGGTTGGCTCCTTCCCGGATTTATTCCTTGGAAGGTGCCAGTTTCTTCAAGCTTGCTGTCAGGGATCTGGAGCTTCTTGAGCACTGCGGAGGAAATCAAGTTCAGCCGCCCCGCCGCCAACCAACATCTTCGTGACCTTGAGGTTGCGGATCGCTGGTGAGACCAACAGCGGCAAGCACCCGACCGCAGTGATGCGGTCGGGTGATCCTCAACATCGAAGACGAGGGGTCTTTGGACCACTTCAGAGGCTTTGTGGCGCTTGACGGACGGCTCCGCTGCATTCACTTCGCACCTTCGCTTGAGTTGGCGGTGCGAGGTGTGCGAGGAGGCGCCGCCGACGACTGACAATACCTCTCGCCATCAAACTCTTGATCCTCGGTGTCATCTTCCTCCATCTCATCATCTTCATCTTCCTCCTCATCCTTGTCGCGCCACGGGAGGCTGTCTCCTTGCCGCCTTGGCCTTGCTGCATGTTCCTCCCGGGCGGGAAGCTTCTTGCGGATCCTCCGCCACCTCCTGGGCTTTCTCCTTATCGCGGCGCCAGTACTCAGCTTTCGCAGCTCCGCCATCCGCTCTACTTTTTGCAGGTTTGGAGGTCATGGCCTTTGGTGCGGTGGATCTTGCAATAACGCTTGCGGAGCTGCCCCGCTTGTCGGCGGCCGCTCTGACCTCGCCGAGTCGTCGGTCTTGGCTTTGTCGAGCCGCCTCCATTGCGGAATGCTCAACAGCTAGCACATCCTTAGCTTTCCTCTTCCTATTGTTCCACCTCCGGTTCCTTCTTGCTGGGGCAGCGTCCTTGCTGTCAGATCCTTCTACTCCGGCAACCTCTCCGGGGATTTTCCTCCCCTCTTCAGCCCGTGCACACTTGTCGGCGAGAGCGTAGAGCTCGCTGACATCTCTGATCTTTATCATCGCCATCTCCTCCCTCATCCTGCGGTTACGCACATTCTGATGAAACACGCTGATAACCGCGGCAGGGTGGACGTCGGGAATGTTGCGCTGCACCTGGCTGAATCTTTGTATATACTTGCGCAGGGGCTCCCCCTCCTTCTGGATGAGTAAATGGAGGTCACTTTCCTGGCCATGAGGTTTGTGGCCGCCCGTGAAGGCGCCGACAAACTGATGACACAGGTCCGCCCATGAAGAGATGGAGCCGTCCGGCAAGTGCATGAGCCAAGATCGGCGTTGGGCTTGAGTACCGCGGGGAAGTAGTTGGCGAGGATCTTCGTCGCGCCCTCGGCAGCTGCACCGCGATGGTGTAGATGCCGAGGAACTCCGACGGTGTATCCTGCCATCATACTTCTCGGGCATCCGCTTGAAGTTTTAGTTTTGGGCATCGGACTTGCCGCAGCTTGCGGGTGAACGCAGGCAACCAGCCGCATATGGCAAGTCGCTTGTTCTCCGGTGCGTCTTGCGTCGACAGCGGGCCCGGCTACGCTGGTCGATTGACGTCGCGCTTCTCTCCGACGCCGATGCGAAAAGGCGTCTTCGCGTTGCCGTTCTTGGAGAACGTGGCGCTGATCCCGGCGAGTTCGCGGGTCCGATGACGCGGTGGAGTCGGCGTCAAGGTTGGTTCGGCGAGCTGGCGATCTTGGCCTGTGGGGCTGGGAGCGCACGGAAGCGCTACCCCCAGCGGTCCTGTCGGTGCCGTCCTGCGCCGGGGCGTCTTGTCGGGCCCTTGACGCGTTCGGTCGCCGGGGCTTGTCGCCATTGGCGAAGCTGACGAGGCTGTGTATGGCCATCCTCCAGTCGTCGATCTTGTGTGGCGCTGGAGGGAAGTCTAGAAGCAGCTGGGCTCGGGCCAGCGCTTCCTCTGCAGTCTTGGGCAGCGGTGGTGATGGGCGGCGCGAGGAGCGAGACGTGCTCGGACTCCCAATCGGGTTGGGAGGAGCAACACCGCCCAGCGATCAGATTTCCGGCCGCACCAAAGATGCGTTCGTGCATGCCGCCCGCGAGTGTCCTGCGACCCACCGGCTTGGCCTTGCTCCAACGCGAGCACGGTGCTTGGAGCACCGGGGCGTTGTTGACCTTGAACCTCTTGGGACGGGCGCGGCATCTCGCACTGCCGCCGGCGCTATGGGCCTTGTTCTCGGATCTGGTGACGACACGAGACCCACCGCGCACCCGCTCCCGCTGGCGTCCACCTCACCGCCGCTTGCTCGGGCGGTGGCGGTAGAGTTGATGTAGATGGAGCGGCCACCTCGAAGGCTTCTTCTTCGTGGCATGTTGACGATGACGCTGATGCGGCAAAGGCGCTGTGGAGACCGGATCGGATGCTCACGACCTCGACGCTTCTACCGGGCGCGCCAAAGATGTCGGGTCGCTCTCTTCTGCGGCCCGGCACCTATGGGGCACTTGGGGCCCTTCGTTTCGCGGGGGGGAGCGAGGGTCGCTTGCAGAGCGATCGAGGTCCGCGCGCGCGGGGGAGACGGGCAATCTTTACCCAGCCGGGGCTCTCCGGGAGATAACACCCCTATCGCTGCTCTGTGTTGTTATAGAATCTAGCTCGAGCGTGCGAGCATATGGTGGTGCTGCGGTATCGAATGAATCAACCCCTTCTACGTGCGCATGGGCCTCCCTTTTATAGTCTCAAGGGGGTACCCACGGTGGCAGCGAGGGAAGAGGGGTAGAAACGTAAAGCGCAGGTTGGTACAACGACAGTGCAACAGATGCCCTACCTAACTCGACGGCGGGGACAAGGGCATTAAATGCCCGTCCGGTCGCCTAACAAAGGCAAGTGGAGGACCGTTAGGTGAGCCTCCGGGTGCCACGATGGCGCCTCTGTCGACTCCGTTTGCCACCTCGCTCTGTATGGTTGCGTAGTATCCCGCCACGTGCTCTTGGGATGGCTCGTGACGACGCACAGTGGTGCGCTGGAGTTGGGTGGCAGCCTTGCATGCAAGTGCTTTGCCATGTCCTTTGTTGTGCCGGCAAGCTTGTCGCCATCGAACTTGCCGGGCGCGGGCGCCAGCGGCAAGTTTTCTCGTGATGCCATGAAGTTAGCCCTCCCGGCAAGCTCCTCTTGCCGGGGCCTTCGTTTTCTTGGCTGGTACTTTGTTCTTGAATGGCAGTGATAAGGAGTGGTGGGGAGCCTTGCCGGGCGTCAGGCGAGCCTTGCCGCGGGGTGCTACGACTGCTCGTGCACAAGTTCGGGGTACTAAGGTGCCCCCTACTTTAGTACACCGACAGCCATCCTCCATCATGCCAAGTTTGTTAGCCAGTGGATCGTTCCGCAATATTCCTCTCGTGTGCCCATTCTCATATTAATTTTGATAATGTTCAATATCCGACATGCATGAAAACATAAAAAAGTGAGATTTTATTTGTAATGTAGAAGTGATTCCAATCCAATACTGCCTCCCTATAAACCCGTTTGTACTATCTCTGCAATTCTTTTAAAAGATGCCATGCATGCTGTAATTTGTTGTGTGCATTAATATAATGTGGCCTACTACTCAAAGTATGAGAGCTCCAGAAGTGATGAAACTTCGCAGATGATAGCTTCAACATAGAGTAAAGAAGAACAAGTCGACCTGACCTGACAGATTCAAAATATACTAAGGGAGAACTCGACCCGACCAGTCGACTGCAAGAGATGAGTATCATCTTAAAGAAGAGCAGAAGAGCAAGCAGATTGAAGATATTACAAGTCTTTAAATACAATGTCGGTTGGCCACCCATGATGAACCAGAGCGCACAGAGAAATACTATTCTTTCCGGTCTCTCCATATGTGGCTCATATGCATTTTGAAACTAAAGTAGGAACATTTAGCTCACCAATTAAACATCTCTCAGTTTTACTAATATTAGCAATAATATCATATATGAATTTGTACAACTAAGCCTGTTTAGCTCGATGGGTGGAGCGGTGCTATTACGACACGAACCACGTAGACTGATTGTGGTCATCATAAAATGGGGAAAACATAAGCATGATGAGTATAGTGTTGACAGTGGCAGTGGGATGGTAGATCTGAAGCTGCAAACTGCGCAAAGGGTAGTTAGGAACCGATGTTTGCTTTGAAATAACAACTAAGATTTGGTATGGACAAGAAAGTATGGTCAACAAGTGACAAAGAAATGCAATTATGCTGTCTCTCTATATGTCGCGACATGCATTTGGAAACTCAAGTGGGACCTTTAGCTAACCAATTAAATGTGTCGGTTAACTAATATCAGTATCATATCACAATCATATTTGAACAACTAAGCTTTCGAATTCTGAGTGTTGTGTTGTTTAGCTTGAAGGGTGGAGTAATGCTAGTACGACAGAAAGCACCTACGCAGATCATAGTAGAGTAGATAAAAGGGAAAAACCCTAAGCATCAAGAGAAAAATCAGGAAAGTGGAACTAGCTGGACCAAGGGTGGCGACATGCTTTTCAAACGAATATAGGAACATTAGGTGACCAATTAAACGTTCTCTATTTTAGTGATATGAGCATCGTATCAGATTCGTATTTCAACACGTAAGCTTTGGGTTGAGGTCTTGAGGAGCAGTGCTAGCATGACACGAAGCACCTACGATGATGGTAGTGAATATAAAGGGGGAAACCATAAGCTTTATGAGTATAGTGCCCATGCCATGGCGGATCTGAAGGTGCAAACCCGACAAAGCTACTTCACAACCAATGTTTGCTTTCAACTAGCCACTACAATTTGGTACGGACAAGAAAAGTACAGTAAACAAATTACAATCTATTTTCTAGGTGATATCAATAACTTAAGCACATATGGAAGAGTACCACCTCTCTTGCGACGCCATGTAGGCCTATGCTGATACGTTGAGGGTGCTGCAGGTGCAATGGCTGTCATCGGCGGGGAAGAAGACTTTAGACGGCAGACGGCTGGGTCGGGAGATATATCCTGTTGCCGTGGACGAGGCGGTCGTAGGAGCGGCAACGGCAAGGTGGACGACGGCACCGATGAAGCAAGATGAGGCGATGAAAGGATCCTGGTCTAGCACCGTGGATGGGAGACGTCCATCTCTTGCAGTGGACGACGGGGTAGGTGTAGCGGCTCCGGCAAGGTGGAGGATGGGGTGGCGGACCGAGGAGGCTGGCCACAGTGCGGAGGTTGTCATTCCGCCGACGGTGTATGAATGGGGAAATGGAGGGGAGGGGGGATCTCAAACTTTGGGACGCGCTTCTCTGAAATGGGGAAAAGTTACGAACTTATCCCCCGTTTAAAATTTCGGACATCGCGTCGGTTGGGGATAGGACGGTAATCTCGCATCTCCCAAATATTTGCCGGTAACTATTTCGGGCAAGGAGAGGGTGTTTTGCCGCCCACGGTTGGCGCCCATGGTGTATGAACGGGGCTGACAGGTAGGGCGGTTGTGTCACGTCTGATGGAAGTTACACATCTGCCCCTATTTAAAATATTAGCCTACATCGATTTCGAACGAGGAGAGTTTGTTTTGCCGCCCACCGTGTATGAGTGGGGAAATGGAGGAAGAGACACATGTCTTTCGGATGAGCTTGAATCAAATGTGTTTTGCCGCCCATGTTTGGCGCCCACCGTGTCTGAATGGGCTCAGAGGACGTCGTGTCACGTCTGATTGAAGTTACTAGTCTACCCCTATCGACAGCAGTGTAAATCCGGTCGATAAGGATGTCAAGTGTCAGGGGTAGACAGTAATTTCCATCTCGCAAACACTTGCTTCGAGCAGCCCACAAATTATAGTGGGTGTTTAGCCGCTTTGTTCAAAACTTGGGAGAATTAGCATTCACGTTTGCCCTGGGACCTGGCAAACTAAATTCAAATCCAATTTGTATTCGATTACGAATATCCACAGATAATTAAACGTTTTGTTATTTATTTCTTCAAAACCACAACAAAGATTTATTCCACCTTTATATATGATTATGATTTAGAAATGTCGTGATCTTCGAATTCAGTAGGTTGGATACACTCTAATTCAAACAGTTATTTCATCCAATACAATATGCTCACACGATAAACAGTTCACCTTATGTCAATCATACAAGTACTGAGGATTACCTCGCCTAAAAAATTCGGATCATTACAACACATGGACAACATAGGGGGTCTTGCAACATAATCCATTCGGAGACATGACACAACATGCAAGTACAATAATCTAATGACAATTTCAACTGGTATCTAAAGAAGAACCGGGATTACCTTGGGCTTCATATAGCAGAAACAGCAGGACCTCGTCCGTCTTCAAATGCAACATTCTTACTTCCTCCAATTCTTGGGTTGCTTGCATAATGTGTGCCGCTAATTCCGTAATTTCCAGCCTCAAGATAAAGATTACCTCATTCATGGCAGCCACACCATCTCTTTCTGCCTCCAGTAGAGCCTTAAGCACTATAATATCGTGCTCGATCGCTCTCTCGGCTGTGTTGCCTCTGAACTGCTACCATCTGGTAACATGGATGGCGACTTGCTTCCACAAATAGATTCGGGTTGTACATTGTGTCCTAGTGTGACGGCATCTGAAAGGTTTCACCGGACATAAGTAAGAGATAGTTATCGTATGATCCAGGCAGTAAGCTTACATGGTAAACGACGGACGAATTATTGCCGAGCATGGCAAACTATATTTAAATGGTTCGAAGTAGCATCAGCCGAAAAGAAATTAAAATGGTAAGATGAAACTAGGGATGTAAGTGGCAAATAAACGACATCCGCCAGTCCCATCTAGTTAGTTTTTCCTACCTCCCTAGTTCATTTTCCTCAAAAAACAAAAACTCTTTTGAACTATCATACCACTAGTGGACTTTAATCGGGATTAAACGGGACCCAGTTGACATCCCTAGTTGAAAGGGAGTGTACAACCACTATATTTAAGTTGCCAAGGCATCTAAGCAGTTGAAATAATCTGAGAAAGCACTTAACAATGTGGCCTCATATAAACTACGAAGACAGTCTTGTCATGAAGTTGGGAGGAAAAGTTAAGGACTCAAATGAAATAGGCATGCATTTCTTTACGATAGTACAGCAGCCTTCACGACATATTAACCAACTCGGTATAGCATAACAACAAACAAGCATTGAATCAAGCAATACAGAAAGCGCATACAATGAACTATTTGTAATTCGGTAGGATTACATGTTGAGGGCACAAGCCAAGAAAGCAGCCCACTCGCATTACATTTCACATGTACTAAAGCACACTGGCTTACCATATGTTGCTGTGAAGCCTAGCTGCTGTTGCAATGTTCTTTGAAGATATCGTCAGCATCCCGTGGTTGCAAATCTAGTTGTTGTAGTTTATTCTGCACCATCTATTTAGGTAAAATTAATTTTAATCGCATGCACTGGTCCGAATTGATCATCAATGGTTCATCTAAACTAATGAAAGAAGGGTGTGTTCATACACAACAATACATCTGCTTCCCTCTATTTTTATGCTTGTTCGAGGTGCCAGCCCCAAAAGAACAAATATTTTGCTTGATGGGGTTAGCATCTCCATAATTAATAGAAGCATCAAATTAGTCATGCAACTTGGGAAGATCAAGAACACACAAACAAGTAATGAACAGAGGCTCGGAGCAGTGATGTAATAGCTAGCATCAGAAAATGTAGGGTAAAACGAGCAAAAAGCAGCGGAACCACATGCTAGTTTGCTGATGTGTAATTAAGCATAGAGAAAAGTAAGCAGTCTGATGGAACCAATAGGTGGCATCAGAACAAAACTAAAGCATATTAACTATATGTGCACTGGCATGTAATTTAGCACATGTAACATGTTCACTCCCAGAACTATGGCCCTATAGGTGCAAGCAGAATAATGCGTCTCATGAAAAACTGAATGATGCCCTGAAGAAATTCAAAGGTGCGGTGCTTATGCTAGGAAAGTGAACGTAGGCGTCGGCCGTTGGATAATAGTACCTGATTCTCGGGGGCGTATGGGTATCTTTGTCATACTTGATAGCTAAGGATCGTCGATGGTGCTCGTATTGAGTTTGGGCCAGCTGTCTCCGTCGCTGAAGCGGCTCCGGTGCTACGGTTGCGGCGCCTATCGACATACAAGAAAGCTCATCTGTGGTAAGTGAACAGTTGCACGATAAAGAGAAAAACCGAAGGAGTACAAATCGAAATAACCTGATGAGGCTGCGGCGTCGGTAAAGCAGGGCCGGTGGAGTTGAATATGGCGTCCGTGGAGCCGGTCCGATGCAGTGGACGAAGGCTTTGGCGGTAGCGTTATCTGATGCTTTCGGTGAGGCGGATCTGTTGCGGCGGACGAGGCTTGTATGAAGGGCCAGCGAAGGGGCGGACGAGGGAGTCGATGAAGGGCCTACTGCTGTGGTGGGCGAGGGCGCCGGTTAAGCAGATCCAGTGCGGTGGACCATGATGGCGGTCAAGGAGATCTCGAGCGGTGGACAAGCCAGTCGCTGAAGCGGCTCCGGTGAAGTGGTGAGTTGGCAGTTGGGGGTTCCAAGGTGCGGAAGGTAGATCCGGCGGGATGTGAGGTCCACCGCTGCGGCGGATAGATTCGGCAGCTTGCCGTGGTTGGGGGGTCGGGGAGGGGAACGGGAGGGGCTCTGGGGAAGAATGTTGGGGACAAAGAGGTGAAAACAATGGAGTTACCAAAGCATCCCTTTTCCGTTCATGTGGTAGGGGTAAAACAAGAATATCGCAGGGCTAAACTTTCGGGCGTGTGTTATTTCAATGTGAGCGAGAAGTTTGAAAGATTTTGGCGCCTAAAAGTATAAGTATTCTGCTCTCGTACGGCCGACTATGATATCATGTTGCATGCAAAAAATGTGCAAGTTTTGAAAATCAATGTCTCCAACTCAGAACTTAGATTGTCCATTCAATTCAAATATGGATCATTGAGCTACTACAAGCAAATACCATCATACGGTCCAATTCAAATGAAATTCCAAATGTGTTTGTCCTAAATATGATGACAAAAGCAAAAATGTGTATGTGTATGAATAAAGTGGATGATTATAAAGTTTGAACATGCATGTATGTGTATATCTCTAGGTTTGATATATGAATTTGAAATCACGAAATCCCGGCTAAAAAAATGTACCTCCGTTTAAATGAATTACAAAAGCTAATGATGGAGTCGAATTCCAAAATTCTAATCTTAGGTTTGTAATTCTGGTACATCAAGGTATATCACGCATGTTCGAAAGTATCGTTATCTCATAGTACAAACTGTGAAACAAATTGATCAACCATGAGTGCACAATATCTCAATTACGCTAAATTCCCTCAAATATAGACACCTCACTCTTTATCTGAAGTCAACCCCCCCACCTCCACCACACACACACATAGAGAAGTCGTTCTCTCCCCCAAACACCAACACATGAGCACATTAACACCCCTCTCTCTTGTAAAGTCCGGACCCCAACATAGGTCTCTATCACTTTGTCTCTCTGGCATGCACACATCTCTTCCCTCACTCTCTAGGTCTCCCACTATCTCTCTTACCCAAGCACATGCACTATGTAGAGTGTATATTTCCCATACACACAAAACGTCGCCCCCAAATGTCTATCTCCCTAGTTATGTGGTTCTTGCACACTCACCTCACACATCACCCCCACTGCAAACAAGCACACTTTGTCTCCTTGTGCACCACTCTCCTCTTTCTATCTCTCCCACATGCGGACCCGCCCCAGCTCCTTCCCTAGATACATATATGTCATGACTCTTTGCATAGATCCCTAATGTATAATCATTCTCGATTTGGCACATTGTTCTCTACACCATCTATTCTAGATCTCTCTTGAAGTCCCTATCACACACACGATGACTCGCTTCCCTTGCGTCTCCATTCATAGGCCAATTTCGGACAACATCAACATTGTCTCCCTATCTATACGCCATTTATGGACACAAATGACCCCTCTCGCCCCCTCTCTTCCTCTCTCTCTCTCTCTCTCTATCTATCTATCTATCTCTCTCTCTCTCTCCATCGCTAGCTCTCTCTTTCTCTCGCTCTCACACCCCTATCCCACACACACACTCGATGTCTCTTCCAAATAGTCTGCTCCCCCGCCGCACCCGTGCTATCTCGCTACTACACATGTCACACCATTCCCCCTTCCCTTATACTAGGTTTACATCATCAGTGGTCTCTCTACTCCACATACACTCTCTCCCTATCACACACAAACGTGTGCACAAACACACACACACACACACACACACACGCACAAACACCCATTTATCTGGATCCTCATCTCTCCCCATGTCCGCATGTGTATCTCACACACTCACTCTCTAATTATGTATATGTGTCTCCATGTTACACAACACAAAGCCCCATGTACATGTCTCTCTCTATCCTCCACACACATAGACACAAATAATTTGTTATCATTGCCTCAGTCTCTAACATATCACACACGCACACCGTCTCTCTCTCTCTCTCTCTCTCTCTCTCTCTCTCTCTCTCTCTCTCTCGCAAACACGCTCAACAAGGGTTTCCCCGTGAATAACTTACTGTCTATTCATCAACAGTCGTGGCAGTACGGCGAACATGAGACGTGAAAAAGAATAAATCTACACGTGCTTAGACCACCTAGTATGACTACTAGGACTAGAGCAAGCCAAAAAGTGCGCCGCCGTCACCCCCTCCTTGTCGGGGACAAGAAAATCTTTGTTTTACACAGTCGAGAAGTCATGGCGCTAAGGCCCCACATGCCGAGGCATTGAATACGTTTGTATCTCCATACTTATATTTATTCTCTTATAAAAAAACCGAGTTGGTGATGATGGTATGTGTGCCATCTTGCAATATGGACCATCCGATCTATATCTGATGGATGGAAATTAAACTAAAAGATACCCGCACCCCTCTCCACATTTGCAGACAAGGCCTTCCCTCGTTCATCCTTATCTCCAACAAACCTCATTTTTGAGTAATTAAGAAAGGAAGCCTCTGGAACAAACTGGCCTGGTGGCCGCTGCCGGCGTCGTCAATCCCCATGCCTTCGTTCAGTCCGACCACCAACCACCACCACACCCCACTCCTCTTCACCTTATCTCATATTTCTCGAGATATCATTAGTTTTTACACATGGGATTACTCCCGCAAGGGTTAATCACAACAAGTGTTTTATAAAAAATGCATCTTGATGTTCCGTGCAATGCATGGATCTTGCTAGTACTCCTACACAAGACTAAGTTGGTGATGCTGGTGTGTCTGCCATCCGTCGTTTCTAACCATTAGATCTACATCTAATGATTGTGAGGTAAGTTGTTGCCTTTTCTCACCAACATCCCACTTGTCTACCAATTTGCAGAAAAACCCATAATTAGTATCTTAAAATCAACCACATCCCTCCCTGACTTCACCAAAACAGCCCAAGGAATATATTCTAATTGAAACATAATATATCTCTAGTGACATATGTATATCAAAATTAGAGTGCTTTGTACCAAGTTTGTGAATAAGTATTATTCTAATTATGATTCCTTGCAACGGACATGAACATTGCTAGTATTTCCAACCATGCATTTTTTCCTAGTATTCCATAATTTCCAGTTTTCCATCAAGATATTAGTCACTCATGGTTGATATTTACTTTCAATCATGCACACATATGCACTATGTAACTAGCCTTGCTTATTGGCTTCCAAAGCTTAACTTTCACTCCTACTTACAATATGTAGAGTATTTAACAAAAAACTACGACTATCAACCATCCCTAGGAAGAATCTATTGTACAAAAAATAGCAAAAACATACCCAAAATTTCTTAATCCACGCCAAAAACTACTACCTAGTACTCCTACCGATTAGGTTTGTTTAAACCCATTTATGACTGGGTTGGCCCACACGTCCATGCTGACGAGGCAGCTTAAACCAACACAATTTGTTTGACCGTTGACACGAGGGACCCACATATGACCTTATATCCTGTTATTCTCCCTCAAATCATTACTTTTCCTGAACATTACTTCAAACAGTACGATGCGTGTTCGTCGGTGGCGCCGGTGATGAGCGAGTTAGCGGCTGCTCCACCGGACGGGCCGGACGCCGCGCTGGCCTCCGCACGGGTTGGCAGGCTGGCCCGAGCGTGACTCACGAGCGAGCAAGCCGCCGCGCTGGGCTTTGCTCGAGCTAGATGGCTGGCCTTAGCGCGGCGCGGGCGAGCAAGCTGCCGCGCTGCCGTGCCAATCTAGCTAGCAAACCTTGCAGACAAGCAGCTGGACGGAGCTATCTTGGCTAGCTAGCGGCCGCGAGTGCCGGACGGAGCTGGCATCCGGGCTGCCGCAACATGGGCTCTGCACCGTCGGCGGTTTTGACCTCGCCTTCTACCGGCGGCGGTAGCTGCGTCCCATGGCCAAGGATGACTAGGTGGATGGGCCGGAGGTAGGAGGTCACTCGAGGAGTTTTGTTGGTAAGAGCATGTACAATGGTTGATAAGGTAGTCTTATCTTAAGTCTGCCACGTATGCAAGTGGTAGTAGTTTCTTGGCATTTTAGTAGTTTCTTGCATTATTAGGGGTTTCTTGTAAGGAATAATGTACGTACTACTAGCGACAAAAGGCGATTCTAGGTTGCGTTGTACTCCAACGAGTACTACTAGTGGTCGCGGGAGTGTATACCTCGTTTTGTGGGTTCGATGCCAGCCGAACGCACGGCGGCCTTTTTGAAAAAAATAGTACTACTACACTTTGCTACGAGCCAATATTTTACACGGGTAGTTTGAGTTTTGAAGTCAAACGGACGTGCGCCCCACAATCTGGTTGCACTGGACAACCTAGCCACGTGAACGGGTTTTCCTTCCCAGCATCCTGTGGCTCGCGTGCTCGCCCTAGCCGCACCTTGCTTGCAGCTTCCTCATCAGCTAGTAGCATATTTAAACTAGCGCCTCCCAATTAAGCCCGAGGAGCCGGAAAAGCCTGGCGAGGCATTGGGAAGTGTGCAATATGGCTCTATACGTAAAGTGCTCTATTAGTACTCTGTAGCTTGTGGCGTTGCACGCATGGACTTCACTCCATTATCAGCTCTACTATAAAGGAAATTCCTCTTGACGTGTTTTTTTGAAACGGAGGCAAAAGCTTTGCTTCATCTCATTCATAAAGAAGGAAGTACTAACAAAGTTCGACGAGATCCATTACACCTCCACAAATGGAAGCGAAAATCCTAGTCTCGTTGTATCAAATAACTCAAATGTTCTGCCCCCGCAGTAACCGTCGCTGATAAACAGGCTGCTAGTGTGTGCGTGAGAGGAGCGGCTGAGTAGGCCAACTACGTGAGAGGAGCGGCTGAATAGATCATTGAGAGTACCCACTAGGCCACTACGCAGGTGTACTTCCCCTGCATTGATAGTACAGTGATGGTTCTAGAGAACAGTAGTACCCTCCACTTCCAACTGTAGCTCCTTGGCCCTGAGATTTAAGAGTTCAAAACTGGTGCACTATACTAGACTAGACTAGAAGTATAGTACATCGCACTACTAGTTGAGAAAAGTAGCACTAGTACTGCTACAGTACGAGTACGTACTCCTCCGTCACATAATGTAAGACATTTTTTGACACTAGTTGGCGTGTACAAAAAATGGCAAAAACATACCCAAAATTTCTTAATCCACGCCAAAAACTACTACCTAGTGCCAAAAATTTCTTACTAGTGCAATCCCATAAGGTTCCATAATGCTAGTACTAGTAGTAAATAATAGCCTCCACCCCTTCGCTGAGGAACGATCTACAGTTGGAAGGGACGAGGCCCTGCGGTTACTACGCTCTTATCTCCTCCTCGCCAGTTCCCCTCCCCCCGAAGAGAAGGCAGTTCGTCGCTGCTCCCATGGAATCGCCAGGCGGTTCTCCTCCTCGTCAGGGCTGGGAGACCTTGGACGACGATCCTCTGGGAGAAATCGCACGCCGCTCCGACATCCTCACCGCCGCAAGACTTGGTGCTTCCTGCACAACTTTTCAAGATGTTGCTTAAACAGGCTTGGGAAAAGGCCATGCTTGTTGGTCTTCCATGCGTCCTCGAGGAGAAGGTTCTTCTATGGGACAATCCTTCGAACAGTCCACCACTCCCTGTCCATGGATGTACGTTGACTCCGCTAGAGTTGCCGATGTTGAGAGGTAGTCGGATTTTGTCCGATGAGTAGGTCAGTAATGGAGTCTGATCATGTAGTACTTAGTTATTCCATTTCCATCCCGTAATTTCTCCGCTGCCCATCGTATTATATATAGGTCTGGGTCGGTGCCAACGAAGATTGGCTTGCATACCGTCGGCCGGATACCACCATCATTTTGCACAACATCGACAGCAGTGCGGCCGTTCCTGTAGACCCCTTCTCCACCATTGGGATCGGCCTTCCGGACTGGCTGGGCTTGAATACGTATGATGATGCCTACATGATATTGAAGAAGATAGCAATTGCGCACCCGCCGACAAAGCAATGCGGCTACGAAGATTACTATCTCATCGCGGTGTTCGACATAAGGATTGCCATCAATGCAAGATGAAGTAACGGCAGAGGCTGGCGCATGTTGGCGGCGGCAGATTTGTACCCCTACATGTTCGAAGACGCCGTGCGCCATCTAGGACGCATATTCGCGGTGAGAAGCCAGGGGATTTGTTTCATCTGGTTACCCTCCTATGGTACGGGAGATTACAAACGGAATGCACAAACCATCATTTGCATCCCTAACGGTACTCCATTATTTTGCAGGGACCAGTCATCCCCCGATCAAAATAAGATCGCCGATCCTGGATGTGCATTTGCATCCGCGATTCGGTCTAACCTGGAACCTTGTAGCTGACTTTGGCATATTGGGATCAACTATCTTAGCAATCGTTACCCATGGTACCACTGATGTGCAACATGGTCACACAATCTACCACGATTGGACCGTCACCATCTACCCAGGTATTCGATTTTTTAACCCTCTCGCCTTCTCTTTCATTGTTGTACTAGTAGTATACTTAGTGGTACTAGTAGGAGTACTTTTTACCTTGGAGGACGCGTATAGCTAGCTAGGCCCTTGAAGACTTGAACCCACTAGCTGCCACCATTTTTGTTTTTCCATGTCTTACTATCTCATCCATGTAGCCAAGAGTGGCTATATATGATAAGCCGATTATTTTACTTCCTCTATACCGGAGTAGTACTATTTGCTGCACAGTATTACTGACCGCCATATTTGAGCACAACATTATTATACATGGACCTTGACTATCTACGTCACCGAGTTCGACCCCCGTGATGCTACGTGGGTGCCGAGGAACACTCTTGGAGAGTGCTCGCTTTTCATCGGGGACAGCTACCCCATTGTGAAGCGGGTGCCACCTTCCGTGCACGATATGGAAGGCCCGCCGTTCATGAAGCATGGTTGTGTCTTCAGTGCGCACCACCGGGTGAACGACATGCTGGGACACACTATCCCTGATTTATGCCGCTTCAGCTTGGATGAGTCTCCATCGTGTGGAACCGGACTAGAAAGCTGCGACAATGATTCCCGTTGCCCACCTCTATGGATCGTGCCATCCATGAAGAACACCTGGGATTGGAACCTGGAGGAGGACATGTAGCCCATCTATAAAGTGTAAGTGGAGTACGGTAATTGTGAACGGTAGCGCTGTGAATATATGTAGACTAGTCGTGCACAAATTTATGACATGAATTGGAGATGAACTTGTGTGGCATGCTGGCATTTGTCCTTTAGAATTTATTACTAGTAAATATGTTATGTGTACGTGCAACTTCTGTGGTTGTTGCACGGGCTCCAACACGCTCTTTGATAAAAAAAGGTGGCACGGCTTTGGATATACGTGACGTGGCAGCATCATACAGTAGCATCGTTCGCTATAGTTGTAGTACACTCCTACTAGGACGACAACTCCTATAAAACCTTGTGCTTGGATCTTTTCCTCTTTGGGAGGTTCAATAGTTCATACTCGTGTGAACCTTGCACTTGGCTCTTCGCCTCTTCGGAAGGTCCAACAATGATGATACTACAGTACAATATGCTTCTGGCAATCTGACACCGACTGAAATGTTGCACGTCCACCGCGAGGGCGAGGGCGAGGGAGAGGGAGAGGGAGAGGGTGATGTAGTCAAAACCCTCTCCTCGTCCTGCGTACCACCGCGCGCATGGGCGAGGGAGAGGCGTAGTAAGCAAGCTTCTCCTCATTCGGCGAGTTGACAGCACACATGAAAGCAGTATTAGTACTAGTAGTAGTCCATACTGCGTCCTTTACGATTAATATGGCTTAATTTGAAACGATAAAAATACACTGGCGGTTAACGTATGTAACAATACGCTCTTTACGGTCACTATATATAGTTTTGCGTCGATTATACGATCACTAGCTCATCATAGAGCACCGTATTGCACCCTACTGACCGGCCACATAGTCGACGTGGCACTTTGTTGACTGGTTAAATTGTCACCTGGTTTACGGGACCCACACATCGGTTAGCGAGCAAAGAAATTAGTTAAACAAAACTTTACGCAGGCGCGACACGAGTCCAACCCTTGCGCCTGAACCACCCTGGCTGTGTATGTGAGTGCATGCACGTGTCCTCCCTCGGTCTTCCAACAAAGAGTGTACATTGGCTATAAAACAAAGAGTGTAGTACATGATGTACATCTACACTTCCAATGCATTTATCCTTTAATCTAAGTCGATATTGATTGACTAATGCACCAACTTGTGCTGTAGGTATAGGCTACATGTCTATCCTTAATTACAGCATGCGACGACCTTCATTTAATCTTCTTATCTCAATGGTCGCATGCACGCATAAGTCTGCTACTTTTGGGCGTTAATTATGCCCTGGTCAATGTGTACATCTCAAAATGTACAGTCTTTCACGGACGTAGGGAGTAGGTTGAGCACTTGAGCGTGAGCATGTGTGTTGCATCGTGTGCTGTGTGCCACATGGGTGCGTGAGTGTTGCGTGTGTCCATGTGTACGTGTGAGTGTTGCATGTTGCATGCATGCATGAATGCATGGGGCTTACTCCCTCCCATTGACATGTTCATATTTCAAGATTCCTCTGTTCCCTCCATATGGTGATACTCCCTCTGTTCCCAAATAGTACGGAGTAAAAGCCTCCCTCTGTTCCCAAATACGGGGTATTTGTCTTTCTACATATTTTAACAAGTGACTAGGTACGGAGCAAAATGAGTGAAGTGGGCGTAGAGGCATAGGGATACTGTAGAAAGGAAGTCCTCGCGATCCATTATTTCCCATCTTGGTCAGAGAGAACTATTCAACTAGTCTTCACAGTGAAGTGACAATACACACTGCAACAGATGGGACACGTAATTAATAAGCTGAAGCAGCGTGTTGGTGTTACTAAATCAGCCTTACCCAAGATCTGCCATCATGTTTGCCAATGAAACACGCTTCAAAATCGCTCGCACCTCTGTCCACCATTAACTGACATATGGGCCCTCTTGTGGTAGACCCACATGTCATCGATGGAACTATTTACACTCCAAAAGACATTATATCCTCGTAGTAGTACTAGTAGAATTGAGATTTAATGCACTTTCTTCCCCGTCTTCCACTCTTCTTTCTCCTCTCTTCTTCTTCCTCCTCTCTTCCCCATCGTCGGCCGCACACCATTTACCCCCACTCACTGCTCGCCCGCCCACGCCATCTTCCTTGGTAGCTCGCGCGTACCATATCCCCCCGCTCACTGCTCGGCCACACGAGGAGAAGCTTCTTCACTCGCCCGCCCGAATCCACTTCCCCGCTGGCTCGCAGGCACCGAAAACCCCAATGGCAGAACCGACTGACACGCAGAGCCACGATTGGAATTCCCTCCCCGATGTTCACTTGGAGCAGATCTGTAGTCGTATGGACCTACTCAGCACCGTCCGTCTGGCCGCATGCTCGGTGTCTTTGTACCGTCTACTCGTCTGCAACCGGCCGACTCTTTTCAAGGCACCCTGCTTGCTGATGCCCGATCCCCGCAGGTGGCCCAGACACCGACTTGACAATTCTAGGGAGGTTGCCATGGTGCCCCTCGACATGCTACCACTACCCGTCCACATGTCCTTCATGTGTGACCACTACTGGGCGGGCATAAAGGCCAACTGGATCGTCCTCATCCACCACACCGGTAGTCTGTGGCGTCTCGTGGATATCTACACCCAGCAAGAGATCACCCTTCCATCGTTGGATATCGCCGCCATCGAGCCTCGCGGCCCGCCGGACACTCCTACCTACTACGCACGAGACGCGTCAAGCTTTTGGCTCGACCTCTGTTTGCAGAAAGTTGTAATATGCGAAGTGCCCACACCATCAGAAGACTACATGGATTACAAGCGCGTTGCCTTGTTCAACATGGGATTAGTCTATCTGGAATCCGGTCGCCATACATGGTTATGGCTCGTCATCAATCCTATTGACGCAACATTTCTGTCTGATGCTATAGTGCACGATGGCATCGTTTACGCGGTTGACGCGCATATTGGCTGCCTATACTGGTGGAATCTATCGTCGTGTAATTGTTCTATCTCATCTCAACTTTACCTTATGAATAAGACTACCTGTTCATTTGTTACAAATTTAGAATGCATAGCATGTCTATAACCACATCATTGCTATACGTTCCTCTCATTTCCTAGGTTTTTATGACCACACATGTTATTGTTAGAGTTGATATGAGAACAATTGGCATCTAATGATTGTTAGAATACATATTATGATCATAACATCATGATTGCTATATGTTACTCTCGTTTACAAGATTTTTATAACAACACATGTTATTGCTTAGAGTTGATACGAGAACAGTAGTAGTAAGTGCTATGGTAGAATATGAGTAGGCGCTGTCATAGCTGTTTTCCTCTCATTGTTACATGATGTTTGAACCATGACATATTGCTAGAATATGAAAATCATTGGCTTATTTTTTTAACTTGGGGTATGATTATGACCACGGCATTGCAATTCTCTGTCTATTATATGTGTCGCTGTTATAATAATCTTAATTCCACACATACTCTAAACATGATTGTTTATTTTTGTCCTTTTGGTCTCCAATTTGAATTGTTGCAGCAGACGCAAATGCGCTGGCCTTCATGATTCTAGGACCTGGAATCATACCAGCCGATGGGTGGTGGTTTATCGCTCGTTCAGCTGACGACGGTCATTTGATGCTCATTCGCACGTACCAAATTGACCAAATCATTACATAAAACCACATGCAGTACAATGCGTGGGGCATTCGTGACATTGATGGCTATGGCTGCTTCGTGTTCGAGAAAGATCCCAGCTCCGTTGGGCCAGGCGTATTCAACTGGAGGTGGGTTTACAGCCTCAGCAACCACTACTTGTTCCTCGGGCTCAATTATCCGATCATCCAACCAATCATCGATCATATCACCGGCGATGATTACTGTGCTATGCAACTTCCATTCGTGAGGGGGCAGGGCTGTGTTTACACATCATACCATGGGTTTCATGAATGACCATATCCAGAGATTCGTCGACACAGCTTGTTGCCAGATAATCTTCAGTGTGTTAAAGGCATCAAGCTTCCATGCTATGGATGGCTTTTGCAAACCCGACATGCGGCGATGTGGTTCATGCCAACAGCAAATATGCACAACTTGATTCATGCTAATATCTAGGCTGAGCCATGTATTCTGCTGCTGTTGCACGACCCTCTTTTGTTGGATATTATGTACTGTTGTTAGTTTGAAGCACTCCTCTGGTTTGAAGGATAGATACCTTCCTAGGATCAAGTGCATCCTAACTCACCTGCGTAGGATATATATATATATCTTTCATCATTCACTTAAAACAGTCGATTGATCATACATTGAGTACCATATAACTGGAATTACCGATGCAAGTCGAAGAAGGATTGGCCGCTGCTGCCGGCTGGCGTCAAGTTCGATCCCACAGATCAGGAGTTGATCGAGCACCTTGAGGCCAAAGTGAGTGCTGACAGCGCGAGATTTCAATCTTTCATTGATTTGTTCATACCAACCATCAACAGCGAGCACAACATATCCTACACCCAACCTGAGAAACTTCCAGGTAAGACACCGATCGGCCGTCTACTTGCACAAACATATTCCTTTGTTTATAGCTCTATTTTTCTTTTTAGACGCAGACCTGGTGAAGCAATTACAATTTGACAGTTAATAAAAAGTGAAACAAGTGACTGCAACATCCCAAAGATGTTATGAAAATGCCAACTAGGTACACTAAAACCTGTATTCCACAATACTGCAGGTATCACACTAAGTGGCCTAAGGAAGCATTTCTTCCAGCGCAATTTCAGGGCGTTCAAAAGGGGCATGTGGACGCGTCGCAAGATACAGTCCGAGTGCGGCATGCACGCGATGTGGCACAAGACCGGCAATACCTTGCCGGTGATGGTCAACGGCCGGCAGACGGGAGCAAAAAAGGTTCTGGTACTACACACCAACAAGAACCTCGACCAGCAGAGGACCAACTGGGTGATGGACCAGTACCACCTCGGGGACCTGGAGCAAGAGAAGGAGCAGGAGCTGGTCCTCTTCAAGATTTTCTACCAGACGAACACTAGGGCTAGGAGTAAAAAGATTATAAGTTAGTTTGGTATTGGTAGTTGTACTACCTTGTCGTCCGCAAGTTGGTATTGTTGTTAACGTTCTTTTGGTATGAACTTGCATTTGCTTCCAACCATCATGCCAAGGGTCGACGTGGATATAAAGCAGAATCATTTGTTTTGAAACGAATTCTCAGGCACCCGATTTTTATTTGATGGGTAGCATAAGCACCTGCCGTTCGAATTCCCAGTTCTCCAATTTTTTAGAAACAAGTGCATGCACTTATTATCACGATAAAAAACAATATCCGTGCTGCATCCCGATTATCGATGCAGTACTTGCGAAATTCTCTCGTTTATTGAGCACGTATATTGTTTTTTCAGGTGGAGCAAGTTTCAACTGGGCTGTAGACCCAGGGTTGGTTTTTTTTTTAACAGGCCCAGCCCATGACGACAACGGGGCACAAAGATCCAACAGGTATCTACTGGCCTCTAGCCCGCCAGCGTTAGTTACATTTTGTCTTACAACATCCGTAGGCAGTTTTTTTACTGAATCAAACACACAACCCAGTTCTATTTTCCTCTTCAAACGCATGTCCTACATCCGTTTTCTAATCTCTACCTATAGTTTTACTAGTTCATATACACGTATCATTATATTGAAAACACATAAAATTCCCTTTTCATATTTACATCCTTATTTTTTTGTTTTTTCCCACCCAGCGCTGATTTTTTTTACCACTGGTTTTCCCTTAAACCAACTAAATTGTCCCACGTCTTATTTGCTTACAAAAACAAAACGATTTTGTTGGCAAATCAATAAGTTCTTAAAAAAATGTTTATCATTTCGGGATTACAACAGTTCGGACTCCACCAAAATATGCAAAATAAGGTTGAACTTTTTGACCGTGGTCCTGGGCAGAAAATGGGCTGTAATAATTTACTTAAGAATTAGCAAATGGGCTGCAAATTATAAAAAATAGAAAATGGGCTTTATGTTGTCTGCCACATATTTAGAGGCTGACTTGTGGGCCTACTAAGTTCATGCGTACAAAAGGTTTCTCAAAAAGGAAACTTAGTCAACAATCGACTCTACCAGCGTCAGACCGTTAGATGTCAATCTAACGGCAATCGTGCTTCTTTAGTCTCTGATCTTCCTGCCCCAGCCGCCCAAACCAGCGCCGTTGAAACCACCTACTCCCGCCTCCCGTGGCCGGCAGTGCTGCCGGGCAGGCCTCACGGCCCCATCATACTCACATCCCTGGCCTGTCTATCCCTGTACTCACCCACACCTCCTGTTATTTTCTGGCGACGACAGCCGAACCAGTAAACCCTCGTACTCTCCACCGCGTGGGCAGCCACTGCCGTGTCTTCCCCGGCTCCGCGTCGTTCCCTTCGTAGGCCTCGCCGTCGTCCACCGCCCTGGTGCTCTCGGTGCGGCGTGGTCAACGATGTCCATCCAACGGCTGTAGTGCTTCTTCAACCTCTGGTCTTCTTGCCCGAGCCGCCCAAAGCAGCGTCGGTCGTGCCGCATGCTCCTGCCTCCCGTGGCCGTCTGTGCTGCCGCGGAGGCCTCACCATCCCCATTCTACTCCCACCGCTGGCCAGGCCATCCCTCCACTCACCCACTCGCCCTGTTATTCTGCAGCGACGACAGCCTCACACCGCAGCCGAACCAGTGAACCCTCATACTCGTCTCCGCTTGGGCATCCACTGCCGCCTCTTCCCCGGCTCCGCGTCGTCCCCTTCCTAGGCCTCGCGGTTGTCAACCTCCGTGGTGCTCTCGGCGCGGAGTGGTCAATGTGGTCAACGATCGACTTCCATCGAAAGAGTACTGTACATGGAGAGGCTGACAGCTGGGTCCACGGTAGCCGCAAGGAAGTGCCTCCTTATTACGCGCAAAATAATTATTCCTCCACCTGACAGCATGGACCCACCGGACAGGCCACCAGTATTTCACGGGAAAAACATTTCCCCCTGACTGCTGGGACCATCGAACGGGCCACCGTATTTTGCGAAAAAAACGTTTGCCCCTGACTGCTGGGACCCACTAGACGGACCACCGTATTTCGCGAAAAAATGTTCCCCCGCTGTCAGCTCGGACCCATCGGAAGTGCCTCCTTATTACGCATAGAAAAATGAATACCCCCCTGCTAGCTGGGACCCACCATGGTGGGAGGCCGACTTGTGGGCCTACTAAGTTGACGGGGACAGAGGGCTTGTCAACTTAGTCAATAAGAATGATTCTAGCTCCAGTGATCATACGATGTCCATCCAACGGCCGTCGTGCTTCTTCAGTCTCTGCTCTTCCTGCTCCAGCCGCTCAAACACGTGCCGGCGGGACTGCATGCGCCCTCCTCCCCGCTGCCTGCTGTGCTGTCGCGCAGGCCTCATCACCCCACCATACTCCCATCGCTGGCCTAGCCATCCCTCTACTCACCCACACCTGCTATTATTCTCCGGCGAGGGCAGACGAACCAGGAAACCCTCGTACAGTCGTACTCCCCTCTGCGTGGGAAACAACTGCCGAGTCTTCCCTGCCTCCATGTCGTTCCCTTCCTAGGCCTCGCCGTCGTCGATCACCCTGGTGCTCTTGGCACGGCCTGGTCAACGTGGTCAACAACCGACATGCATCTGAAGTGGACTGTACGTGGAGAGGCTGACAGCTGGGTCCATGCACATGCAAGGAAATGCCTCCTTATTACGCGCAAAATAATGATTCCTCCACCTAACATCGGGGACCCACCGAAAGGGCCTCTGTATTTCGTAAAAAAACCTTACCGCCGCTGACAGGTCAGACCCACCAGCTATATCTTCGCACGCAAGGAAGTGCCTCCTTATTACGCACAAAAAAAAATGAATACTCCCCCTGTTAGCTGGGACCCAGTATAGTGGCTGGCTGACTTGTGGGCCTACTTAGTTGACGGGGACGGAGGACTTTGTCAGCTTAGTCAATATGCACGATTCTAGCTCCAGTGACCGTACGATGTCCATCCAATGGCCGTAGTGCTTCTTCAACCTCTGGTCTTCTTGCTCCAGCCGCCCAAACCAGCGCTGATCGTGCCTCATGCTCCTGCCTCCCGTGGCCGGCTGCGACGCGGCGGAGGCCTCACCGCCCCCTACTACTCCCACCGTTGGCTAGGCCATCCCTCTACTCACCCACACCCCCTGTTATTCTGCGGTGACGGCAGCCTCACACCGCAGTGAACCAGTGAACCCTCGTACTCCTCTACGCGTGGGCATGCACTGCTGCGTCTTTCGCGGCTCCGCGTCATCCCCTTCCTAGGCCTCGCCCTCGTCCACCGCCCTGGTGCTCTCGGCATGGCGTGGTTAACATGGTCAAGGAATAGCTTCCATCGGATGTGGACTGTACGTGGAGAGGCTGACAGCTGGGTCCACGGCCGCAGTAAGGAAGTGCCTCCTTATTGCGCGCAACATAATTATTCCTCCACCTGCCCACCAGACAGGCCACCGTATTTTGTGAAAAAAAAATGTTTCCTCCCTGACATCTTCGCATGCAAGGAAGTGCGTCCGGGCAAAAAAAAACTATTCGCCCCCTGACTGCTGGGACCCACCAACTACATCTTCGCAAGCAAGGAATGCCTGACAGTCGGGACCCACCTGGTCGAAGCGTACGTAGCGTTGTCATTCTGGTCGCGAACGTGTACGTACATGCTGGTCGATGTAGAGGCGCACACGTGTCATAGTAGAAGCACGCACGTGTCGTAGTAGAGGCGCGCACGTAGCATGTACACGTACGTACATCGGCTAGGGTGCAAGAAAGAAAATACGGCCACGTGTGTGTACATACGGGCGGGGTCTCGAACGCCTACTCGCGCATACGTACGGCCAGGGCTCGTGTACATGGCTGGGTCGGAACGGAGAAACAACATCGTCGTCGTGTTCATGGGGAGGCAACGGAATGTGTCGTGTTCATGGGGAGGCAACGGAATGCGCCGTGTTCATCGGGAGGCAACGGAACGCGTGGGAGCCAACGGCTAGGCCGGAGCGGAATGCGTGGTCGTGTTCATCGGGAGGCTTGGGCGGAGCAGCGATGGAAGCGAGGCTGGCGTCAGTAAAGCGGAAAGCAGACCTCCTACGTTGAGCGGGTCCCGTTGATCGGGAGGGTGTGGCGTGCCGCAAAACGGAGAAGCGGACCTCCTATGGTCAAACGGGGTCTGTTGATCGGGAGGGTGTGGCGTACCACAAAATGCAGGCAAGCGGACTTGTGTTGGAGTGCTACGGTCAAACGGGGTCTGTTCGCCGGGAGGGTGTGGCGTGCCGCAAAACGGGACTCCACGGGATACTGTTCATCTCCACCGTCGACCTCCTCCAGCCTCCACGGGCTTCCGTCGACCTCCTCCAGCCTCCACGGGCTACCGTCGACCTCCTCCAGCCTCCACGGGCTCCTGTTCATCCAGTCTCCACCGCGCGCTACTCCACCGGCTACTATTCAACCACCCCTCCACCATCTACTGTTCATCCAGCCCTCCACACCACGGGGTCCTGTTCAACCACCCCTCCACGGGCACCCCTCCACCGTCTACTGTTCATCCAGCCCTCCACCACACCATGGGGTCCTGTTCATCCAGAGGCAACGCCACCGCTCACTGTTCATCCAACCCCCCATAGCGCTCACTTGTTCATCAATCGATCGGCTTGATTAGCGGCGGTAGTAAAGAATCACTCGTCGAGTTGATTAACAGCCATCGATCGATCGCTCGGGTTCAGTAACACATAGCCTGCAGTGCAATCGCTCGGGTTTAGTTAGAGCCCAACGCCTCGCTCGAGTTTAGTTGGAGACAACGCCTCGCACACATGCGTGTGCGTGTATGAGAGAAACACACAACGCTCGGCCCCCGACCTCCCACCGTAACCGGGAACTCCCCGAAATTTTCCTCCCCCTTGCTTCTACCACGGTTTTTTCCGTCATGGACGGCCCAAATAATGTCATGCAGCTGCGTCTCCGGCCCGCCTAGGACGAAAAGCCCATTTTCTGTCCTGATTTTTTGTCATACAAGTAGGAGCCCACCACATCTATGATGATACCGGGTTTTGTCACAATTATCGTCATAGAAGTGTCATATGTATGACAGAAAACAAATTCGTTCGGCCCAAAATGTCACGGATGTGTCTTTTTTTGTAGTGTCTATAGGTGTCTCCGAAGGTACCATTTGAGTTGACATATTTCGAGATTAGGATTTGTCACTCCGATTGTCGGAGAGGTATCTCTGGGCCCTATCGGTAATGCACATCACTATAAGCCTTGCAAGCAATGTGACTAATGAGTTAGTTGCGGAATTATGCATTATGTAACGAGTAAAGAGATTTGCCGGTAACGAGATTGAACTAGGTATTGAGATGACGATCGAATCTCGGGCAAGTAACATATCGATGACAAAGGGAACAACGTATGTTGTTATGTGGTTTGACCAATAAAGATCTTCATAGAATATGTAGGAGCCAATGTGAGCATCCAGGTTCCGCTATTGGTTATTGACCGGAGATGTGTCTTGGTCATGTCTACATAGTTCTCGAACCCATAGGGTCCGCACGCTTAAAGTTAGATGACGGTTATGTTACGAGTTTATGTGTTTTGATGTATCGAAGGTAGTTCGGAGTCCCGGATGTGATCACGGACATGACGAGGAGTCTCGAAATGGTCTAGGCATGAAGATTGATATATTGGACGACTATATTCGGACACCGGAATGGTTCCGGGGTTTCATATATACAGGAGTACCGGGGGGTTACCGGAACCCCCCCGAAGGTTAATGGGCCTCATGGGCCCAAGTGGTGGAAGAGGAGAGGCGGCCAAGGGGCAGCCGCGCGCCCCTCCCCCCCCCCAAGTCCGAATTGGACAAGGAGGGGGGGCGGCACCCCCCCTTTCCTTTCCCCCTCTGTCTGCTTCCTCTCATCTCCTACTCCTACAAGGAAGGGGGGAGTCCTACTCCCGGTGGGAGTAGGACTCCTCATGGAGCGCGCCAAGGGTGGCTGCCCCCCTCCCCCTCCTCCACTCCTTTATATACGGGGAGGGAGGCACCCCTAGAGACACAACAATAAATCCCTTGGATCTCTTAGCCGTGTGCGGTGCCCCCCTCCACCATAGTCCACCTCGATAATATCGTAGCGGAGCTTAGGCAAAGCCTTGCGTCGATAGAACATCAGCATCGTCACCACGCCATCATGCTGACGGAACCCTCCCTCAAAGCTCGGCTAGATCGGAGTTCGAGGGATGTCATCGAGCTGAACGTGTGCTGAACTCGGAGTTGTCGTGCGTTCGGTACTTGATTGGTCGGATCATGAAGACGTAGGACTACATCAACCGTGTTGTGCTAACTCTTCCGCTTTCGGTCTACGAGGGTACATGGACAACACTCTCCCCTCTCGTTGCTATGCATCACCAGGATCTTGCGTGTGCGTAGGATTTTTTTTGAAATTACTACGTTCCCCAACACTGGTATCGGAGCAAGGTTTTATGTGTTGATGTTATATGCACGAGTAGAACACAAGTGAGTTGTGGGCGATACAAGTCATACTGCTTACCAGCATGTCACACTTTGGTTCAGCGGTATTGTTGGATGAAGCGGCCCGGACCGACATTACGTGTATGCTTACGCGAGACTGGTTCTACCGGCGTGCTTTGCACACAATGGTGGCGGGTGTCAGTTTCTCCAACTTTAGTTGAACTGAGTGTGGCTACGCCCGGTCCTTGAGAAGGTTAAAACAACATTACCTTGACGAACTATCGTTGTGGTTTTGATGCGTAGGTAAGAACGGTTCTTGCTAAGCCCGTAGCAGCCACGAAAACTTACAACAACAAAGTAGAGGACGTCTAACTTGTTTTGCAGGGCATGTTGTGATGTCATATGGTCAAGACGTGATGCTATATTTTATTGTATGAGATGATCATGTTTTGTAACCGAGTTATCGACAATCGGCGAGAGCCATATGATTGTCGCTTTATTGTATGCAATGCAATCGCATCAGAAGTTGCTTTACTTTATCACTAAGCGGTAGCGATAGTCGTAGAAGCAATAGTTGGCGAGACGACAACGATGCTACGATGGAGATCAAGGTGTCGCGCCGGTGACGATGGTGATCAGGATGGTGCTTCGGGGATGGAGTCACAAGCACAAGATGAAGATGGCCATATCATAACACTTATATTGATTGCATGTGATGTTTATCTTTTATGCATCTTATCTTGCTTTGATTGACGGTAGCACTATAAGATGATCTCTCACTAAATTTCAAGATAAAAGTGTTCTCCCTGAGTATGCACCGTTGCCAAAGTTAAATGCGTGCCCGGACACCACGTGATGATCGGGTGTGATAAGCTCTACGTCCATCTACAACGGGTGCAAGCCAGTTTTGCACACGCAGAATACTCAGGTTAAACTTGACTAGCCTAGCATATGCAGATATTGCCTCGAAACACTGAGACCGAAAGGTCGAGCGTGAATCATATATTTGATATGATCAACATAGTGATGTTCACCATTGACAACTACTCCATTTCACGTGATGATCGGTTATGGTTTAGTTGATTTGGATCATGTGATCACTTAGATGATTAGAGGGATGTCTATCTAAGTGGGAGTTCTTAAGTAATATGATTAACTGAATTTAAATTTATCATGAACTTAGTACCTGATAGTATTTTGCTTGTCTATGTTTGTTGTAGATAGATGGCCCGTGCTGTTGTTCCGTTAAATTTTAATGCTTCCTTGAGAAAGAAAAGTTGAAAGATGATGGTAGCAATTACACGGACTGGGTCCGTAACTTGAGGAATATCCTCATTGCTGCATAGAAGAATTACGTCCTGGAAGCACCGCTGGGTGCCAGGTCTGCTGCAGATGCAACTGACGATGTTAAGAACGTCTGGCAGAGCAAAGCTGATGACTACTCGATAGTTTAGTGTGCCATGCTTTACGGCTTAGAATCGGGACTTCAACAATGTTTTGAACGTCATGGAGCATATGAGATGTTCCAGGAGTTGAAGTTAATATTTCAAGCAAATGCCTGGATTGAGAGATATGAAGTCTCCAATAAGTTCTACAACTACAAGATGGAGGAGAATGGTTCTATCAGTGAACATATACTCAAAATGTCTGGGTATTGCAATCACTTGTTTCAACTGGGAGTTAATCTTCCATATGATAGTGTCATTGACAGAATTCTTCAATCACTGCCACCAAGCTACAAGAGCTTCGTGATGAACTATAATATGCAAGGGATGAGCAAGACAATTCCTGAGCTCTTCGCAATGTTAAAGGTTGCGGAGGTAGAAATCAAGAAGGAGCATCAAGTGTTGATGGTCAATAAGACCACAAGTTTCAAGAAAAAGGGCAAAGGGAAGAAGAAGGGAACTTCAAGAAGAGCGGCAAACAAGTTGTTTGCTCGAGAGAAGAAACCCAAGTCTGGACCTAAGCACGAGGCCGAGTGCTTCTCTCGCAAGCGGTGGACATTTGAAGCGGAACTGCCCCAAGTATCTGGCGGATAAGAAGGATGGCAAGGTGAACAAAGGTATATGTGATATACATGTTATTTATGTGTACCTTACGAGCTCGCATAGCACACAGGTATTTGATCTCGGTTACATTGCTAATATTTGCAACTCGAAGCAGGACTACGGATTAAGCGGACAGCGCTGGGGACGAGGTGACGATGCGTGTGGGAAATGGTTCCAAAGTCGATGTGATCGCCGTCGGCACGCTACCTCTACATCTACCTCCGGGATTAGTTTTAGACCTAAATAATTGTTATTTGGTGCCAGCGTTGAGCATGAACATTATATCTGGATCTTGTTTGATGCGAGATGGTTATTCATTTAAATCTAAGAATAATGGTTGTTCTATTTATATGAGTAATATCTTTTATGGTCATGCACCCTTAAAGAGTGGTCTATTTTTGATGAATCTCGATAGTAGTGATACACATATTCATAATGTTGAAGCCAAAATATGCAGAATTTATAATGATAGTGCAACTTATTTGTGGCACTACCGTTTAGGTCATATTGGTGTAAAGCGCATGAAGAAACTCCATACTGATGGACTTTTGGAATCACTTGATTATGAATCACTTGGTACTTGCGAACCATGCCTCATGGGAAAGATGACTAAAACGCCATTATCCGGAATTATGGAGCGAGCAACTGATTTGTTGGAGACCATACATACTGATGTATGTGGTACAATGAATGTTGAGGCTCGCGGCGGGTATTGTTATTTTCTCACCTTCACAGATAAATTTAGCAGATATGGGTATATCTACTTAATGAAACATAAGTCTGAAACATTTGAAAAGTTCAAAGAATTTCATAGTGAAGTTGAAAATCATCATAACAAGAAAATAAAGTTTCTACGATCTGATCGGGGAGGAGATATTTGAGTTACGAGTTTGGTCTACATTTGAAACAATGCCTAATTGTTTCACAACTCACGCCACCCGGTACACCACAGCATAATGGTGTGTCCGAACGTCGTAATCGTACTTTACTAGATATGGTGCGATCTATGATGTCTCTTCTTGATTCTTCGCTATCATTTTGGGGTTATGCTTTAGAGACGGCTGCATTCACGTTAAATAGGGCACCATCAAAATCCGTTGAGACGACGCCTTATGAACTGTGGTTTTGCAAGAAACCAAAGTTGTCGTTTCTTAAAGTTTGGGGCTGCGATGCTTATGTGAAAAAGCATCAACCTGATAAGCTCAAACCCAAATCGGAGAAATGTGTCTTCATAGGATACCCAAAGGAAACTGTTGGGTACACCTTCTATCACAGATCCGAAGGCAAGACATTTGTTGCCAAGAATGGATCCTTTCTAGAGAAGGAGTTTCTCTCGAAAGAAGTGAGTGGAGGGAAAGTAGAACTTGATGAGGTAACTGTACCTGCTCCCTTATTGGAAAGGGTCTTTTACATCTGTGTCCCTAACTCGAACCCACTACTCATATTTGCCCCGTCGAAGCCTGCTCAAATTTGCCCCTCCGCCGTTAGGTGCACTTATAGAAATGCCCTTCCGTGCCGTTACCGTCCAGTCAAAGGGCTTTGACCGTTTTCGGGACGTTATTTGGACATCTTTGCCCCTCTTTGGATGAGCCACTTACATGTGGGGCCCGTTCTTAAGAAAAGGAAAAACTCTCTCTCACCCCTCTATCTCACTTACAGGTGGTCCCAACAAAAACAATTAAATACTCTATCTCTCTCTCTCTCAACCCCATTCTCTATCACTTACATCTAGGACCCACCTTAGAAACTAGTAAATAAAAAACAAAATATAAAATCTCTTTTCCTCTCTGTCGCTCTCTCTCACCCCTCCGGCGGCAGTGCACGCAGCCAACGACGGCTCGCCGGGGTGAGGTGCCCCGCAGCGTCGGCCCCTTCCTACCTCTCCTCCCTCCCCGCACCCCTCTCTCTTCCTACCTTCCTCTGGGCGAGGTCTGTCCCGAGCTAAACGAATCGAGCTCATCGTCCGTCTCGGCCGCCGCCTCCGTCAACGATTGCCGCCGGCATAGCCCACCATATGAGCTGCAACCTCGCCACTTGACTCCCCTAGACATGCCTCTCATTTACCCCAAGGGGTCCATCTCCCTCTCTTCCTCTGAACCGAGAACAAGCACAGCGTCCAGGCGCACCTGCCGCGGTCGACATTGCCGTTTGCGCGGCCGAAGAGCTCCCCTAGGCCCAAGACCATGCCTGGGAGATTCTTCTCGGTCGAATTCGTCGCTCCAGAGAATTAATCAAGCCCGAATGGCCTCAATTTTCGCCGTCGTGTTCATCCTCATCGGCTTCGGTGGAGCTCCGCCATGACCTGATCTCCTCCGACGTAGCACCCAGCCCATTCTCCCTGCATACCTAGGCTTAGCCAATACCTACCGAAGACTCTGGCGTTGTCCTCCCCGATCTCCGCGACCCCGAGCGTTCCTACCTCGAATCGGTGCTCTGCCGGTCGCCTCCGACGATGGAGACATCCACGGTGTCGCCATCCGCTGCTATATGTAGGCGCTTCCCCCTCACCTGTGAAGGCCAAGTCCAGGCATCGTCATCTTCTGCCATTCGCAGGCGCCCCCCCCCCTCACCGGCGACGGCCACCGGCCGAGCCGCGCTCGCCATGTCCATCTCAGGGAGAGACAAAGAGAGTTTTTTATTTTAATTATTTTCGGTGGGGTCCACGTGCAAGTGAGATAGAGGGATGATAAAGAGGTTTTTCTTTTATTTGTGAGAGAAAGCGTTTTTTATTTTTCTTTTTTCTTTGAGTGGGTCCCACATGTAAGTGACACACGAAGGCAAGGGCAAAATGTCCAGAAAACATCCGGTAGACGGTCAAAGGCCTTTGACCTAACTTGAGCGGCGGAAGGGCATTTCTATAAGGTCATCTAACGGCGGAGGGGCAAATTTGAGCAGGCTTCGAAACTAGGGGCATATCTGATTAGGTGGTTCGAGTTAGGGATAGAAATGCAAATGGCCCTATTGGAAAATAGTTCATCACAGAAACCGGTTCCTATGACGACTACACCAATTAGTGAGGAAACTAATGATATTGATCATGAAACTTCAGATCAAGTTACTACCGAACCTCGTAGGTCAACCAGAGTAAGATCCGCACCAGAGTGGTACATTAATCCTATTCTGGAGGTCATGTTACTTGACCATGGCAAACCTACGAACTATGAGGAAGCGATGATGAGCCCAGATTCCGCAAAATGGCTTGAGGCCAAGAAATCTGAGATGGGATCCATGTATGAGAACAAAGTATGGACTTTAATTGACTTGCCCAATGATCGGCAAGCCATCGAGAATAAATGGATCTTCAAGAAGAAGACTGACGCTGATGGTAATGTTACTGCCTACAATGCTCGATTTGTTGCAAAAGGTTTTCGACAAGTTGAAGGGGTTGAGTACGATGAGACTTTCTCACCCGTAGCAATGCTTAAGTCTGTCTGAATCATGTTAGCAATTTCCTCTTTTTATGATTATGAAATTTGGCAAATGGATGTCAAAACTGCATTCCTGGATGGATTTCTGGAAGAAGAGTTGTATATGATGCAACCAGAAGGTTTTGTCGATCCAAAGGATGCTAACAAAGTGTGCAAGCTCTAGCGATCCATTTATGGACTGGTGCAAGCCTCTCAGAGTTGGAATAAATGCTTTGATAGTGTGATCAAAGCATATGGTTTTATCTGAGACTTACGGAGAAGCTTTGTATTTACAAGAAAGTGAGTGGGAGCTCTGTAGCATTTATAATATTATATGTGGATGACATATTATTGATTGGAAATGATATAGAATTTCTGGATAGCATAAAAGGATACTTGAATAAAAGTTTTTCAATGAAAGACCTCGGTGAAGCTGCCTATATATTGGGCATCAAGATCTATAGAGATAGATCAAGACGCTTAATTGGACTTCGACAACGTACATACCTTGATAAAGTTTTGAAAAAGTTCAAAATGGATCAAGCGAAGAAAGGGTTCTTGCCTGTAATACAAGGTGTGAAATTGATTCAGACTCAATGCCCTACCACTGCAGAAGATAGAGAGAAAATGTAAGAAGTTCCCTGTGCTTCAGCCATAGGCTCTATCATGTATGCAATGTTGTGTACCAGACCTGATGTGTGCCTTGCTATTAGTTTAGCAGGGAGGTACCAAAGTAATCCAGGAGTGGATCACTGGACAGCAGTCAAGAACATCCTGAAATACCTGAAAAGGACTAAGGTTATGTTTCTCGTTTATGGAGGTGTAAAAAAGCGAGTCGTAAATGGTTACGTCGATGCAAGCTTTGACACTGATCCGGACGATTCTAAATCGCAAACCGGATACGTGTTTATATTGAACGGTGGAGCTATCAGTTGGTGCAGTTCCAAACAAAGTGTTGTGGCGGGATCTACATGTGAAGCGGAGTGCATAACTGCTTCGGAAGCAGCAAATGAAGGAGTCTGGATGAAGGAGTTCATATCCGATCTAGGTGTCATACCTAGTGCATCGGGTCCAATGAAAATCTTTTGTCACAGTACTGGTGCAATTGCCTTGGCAAAGGAATCCAGATTTCACAAGAGAACCAAGCACATCAAGAGACGCCTCAATTCCATCCGGGACCAAGTCCAGGTGGGAGACATAGAGATTTGCAAGATACATACGGATCTGAATTTTGCAGACCCGTTGACTAAGCCTCTTCCACGAGCAAAACATGATCAGCACCAAGGCTCCATGGGTGTTAGAATCATTACTGTGTAATCTAGATTATTGACTCAAGTGCAAGTGGGAGACTGAAGGAAATATGCCCTAGAGGCAATAATAAAGTTATTATTTATTTCCTCATATCATGATAAATGTTTATTATTCATGCTAGAATTGTATTACCCGGAAACATAATACATGTGTGAATAGATAGACAAATATAGTGTCACTAGTATGCCTCTAGTTGACTAGCTCGTGAATCAAAGATGGTTAAGTTTCCTAACAATAGACATGAGTTGTCATTTGATTAACGGGATCACATCATTAGGAGAATGATGTGATTGACTTGACCCATTCCGTTAGCTTAGCACTTGATCGTTTAGTATGTTGCTATTGCTTTCTTCATGACTTATACATGTTCCTATGACTATGAGATTATGTAACTCCCGCTTACCGTAGGAACACTTTGTGTGCTACCAAACGTCACAACGTAACTGCATGATTATAAAGATGCTCTACACGTGTCTCTGAAGGTACTTGTTGAGTTGACGTATTTCGAGATTAGGATTTGTCACTCCGATTGTCGGAGAGGTATCTCTGGGCCCTCTTGGTAATGCACATCACTATAAGCCTTGCAAGCAATGTGACTAATGAGTTAGTTGCGGAATGATGCATTACGTAACGAGTAAAGAGACTTTCCGGTAACGAGATTGAACTAGGTATTGAGATACCGATGATCGAATCTCGGGCAAGTAACATACCGATGACAAAGGGACCAACGTATGTTGTCATACGATTTGACCGATAAAGATCTTTGTAGAATATGTAGGAGCCAATATGAGCATCCAGGTTCTGCTATTGGTTATTGACCGGACACGTGTCTCGGTCATATCTACATAGTTCTCGAACCCGTAGGGTCCGCACGCTTAAAGTTAGATGACGGTTATATTATGAGTTTATGTGTTTTGATGTACCGAAGGTAGTTCGGAGTCCCGGATGTGATCATGGACATGACGAGGAGTTTCGAAATGGTCAAGACATGAAGATTGATATATTGCACGACTATATTCGGACACCGGAATGGTTCCGGGGGTTATCGGATATATACAGGAGTACCGGGGGGCTACCGGAAACCCCCAGAGGTTAATGGGCCTCATGGGCCCAAGTGGTGGAAGAGGAGAGGCGGCCCAGGGGCAGCCGCGCGCCCCTCACCCCCAAGTCCGAATTGGACAAGGAGGGCGGTGGCGCCCCCCTTTACTTTCCCCCTCTGTCTCCTTCCCTCTCCTCTCCTACTCCAACAAGGAAGGGGGGAGTCCTACTCCCGGTGGGAGTAGGACTCCTCATGGGGCGCGCCAAGGGTGACTGGCCCCCTCCCCTTCCTCCACTCCTTTATATACGGGGAGGGAGGCACCCCTAGAGACAGAACAATTGATCCCTTGGATCTCTTAGCCGTGTGCGGTGCCCCCCTCCACCATAGTCCACCTTGATAATATCGTAGCGGTGCATAGGCAAAGCCCTGCGTCGGTAGAACATCATCATCGTTACCACGTCGTCGTGCTAACGGAACTCTCCCTCAAAGCTCGGCTAGATCGGAGTTTGAGGGACATCATCGAGCGGAACGTGTGCTGAACTCGGAGGTGCCATGCGTTTGGTACTGGATCGGTCGGATTGTGAAGACGTACGACTACATCAACAGCGTTGTGCTAACGCTTCCGCTTTCGGTCTACGAGGGTACGTGGACAACACTCTCCCCTTTCGTTGCTATGCATCACCATGATCTTGCATGTGCGTAGGAATTTTTTTGAACTTACTACGTTCCCCAACAAACCAATCATACATAAAAGAATTTAGAGGAGATTCAAATATTTCTCATAGATAAACTTAATCATAATCCCACAATTCATCAGATCTCGACAAACACACTGCAAAAAGAGTTACATCGAATAGATCTCCAAGAAGATCGAGGAGAACTTTATATTGAGATTCAAAGAGAGAGAAGAAGCCATCTAGCTAATAACTATGGACCCGAAGGTCTGTGGTAAACTACTCACAACTCATCGGAGAGGCTATGGTGTTGATGTAGAAGCCCTCCATGATCGATTCCCCCTCTGGCGGAGCACCGACGAAGGCTCCAAGATGGGATCTCGTGGATACAGATGGTTGCGGCGGTGGAAATAGGGTTTCGTGGTGCTCCTGGAGGTTTTCAGGGTCTGGTGGTATATATAGGTGAAAGAAGTCGGTCAGGGGAGACACGAGGGGCCCACGAGGGGAGGGGCGCGACCACCCCCTAGGGCGCGCCTGGCACCCTCGTGGCTGCCTTAGCTGCTTCTTGACATCCACTCCAAGTCTCGTGGGTTGCGTTTGTTCCAAAAATATCGCTCCCGAATCATTCCGTTTGGACTCCGCTTGATATTCATTTTGTTTGAAACACCGAAATAGGCAAAAAAACAGCAATTCAGGCTGGGCCTCCGGTTAGTAGGTTAGTCCCAAAAATGATATAAAAGTGTAAAGTAAAGCCCAAAAACATCCAAAATGGGTAATATAATAGCATGGAACAATAAAATATTATAGATACGTTGGAGACATATCAGGCTCTAATACCACTGTTGGGAATCGTTGCATGGAAAACAAAAAAGTTCTACGCACACGCAATGATCTATCCATGGAGATGCATAGCAATGAGAGGGAGAGTGTGTCTACGGACCCTCGTAGACCGTAAGCAGAAGCGTTTCACAATGCGGTTGATGTAGTCGAACTTCTTTGCGCTTCAACCGATCAAGTACCAAACACACGGCACCTCCGCGTTCTACACACGTTCAGCTCGGTGACGTCCCTCGCCTTCTTGATCTAGCAAGACGTCGAGGTAGTAGATGAGTTCCATCAGCACGATGGCATGGTGACCTTGATGGTGAAGTGATCTCCGCAGGGCTTCGCCTAAGCACTACGAAAATATGACCGGGGGTGTAAACGGTGGAGGGGGCACCCCACAAGGCTAGCCAATTGTCTGGGGTATACTAGGGCGCCCCCACAGATATATAGGTGGGAGAGAGAGGGGAGGCTGCCAGGAGGCGCCCCAAGTAGGCCGAATCCTACTTGGGGTCCTCCCCTTGGCCGCGCCCCCCTACCATGTTTGTCGGAGGGGGAAGGAAAGAGGGGGGGGGGAGGAAGGGGGAATCCTATTCCACTCTTTACTTTCCGTTCCCATCTTACCTTCTCCTCCTAGGCTGGCCCATATGGGGGGCGCACCAGCCCCTTGTGGATGTTGTGTTTCCCCTCTTGGCCCATATGGCCCATATCTTTTGCCGGGGGTGCGTGGAACCCCTTCAGGTGACCCGATAAGTACTCAAAACCCCCCGAAACACTTCTGGTGTTTGAATACCATCGTCCTATATATCAATCTTTACCTCTCGACCATTTTGAGACTCCTCGTCATGTCGGTGATGTCATCCGGGACTCCGAACAATATTTGGTCAGCAAATCACATAAATCATATAATATTATATCGTCATCGAACGTTAAGCATGCGGACCCTACGGGTTTGAGAACTATGTAGACATGACCGAGACACCTCTCCGGTCAATAACCAATAGTGGAACCTAGATGACCATATTGGCTCCTACTTATTCTAACAAGATCTTTATCGGTCAAAACATCATGACAACTTACGTAATTCCCTTGGTCCATCTGTATGTTAGTTGCCCGAGATTCGATCGTCGGTATCTTCATACCTAGCTCAATCACATTACCAGCAAGTCTCTTTACTCGTTCCATAATACATCACCTCATGACTAACTCCTTAGTTGTTTGCTTGCAAGCTTATGATGTGTATTACCGAGAGGGCCCGGAGATACCTCTCCGATACTCGGAGTGACAAATCCTAATCTCGATCTATGCCAACTCAACAAACACCTTTGGAGATACCTGTCGAGCATCTTTATGATCACCCATTTACGTTGTGACGTTTGATAGCACACAAGGCATTCCTTCAGTATTCGGGAGTTGCATAATCTCATAGTCGAAGGAATATGTATTTGACATGAAGAAAGCAATAGTAATAAAACTGAACGATCATTATGCTAAGCTAACATATGGGTCTTGTCCATCACATCATTCTCCTAATGATGTGATCTCGTTATCAAATGACAACTCATGTCCATGGTTAGGAAACCTTAACCATCTTTGATCAACGAGCTAGTCTAGTAGAGGCTCACTAGGGACGCGTTGTTTGTTTATGTATTCACACATGTATTAAGGTTTCCGATCAATACAATTCTAGCATGAATAATAAACCTTTATCATGAATAAGGAAATATAAAATAACAAAGTTATTATTGCCTAGGGCGGACTTCCTTCAGTTTTAACATTACTTATTTTAATGGAGCATGGTATAGTAGGTATTCCTTGATCACCTAACTTCTTAGGTACTCCACCCTTAGATAATTTGCAATCATGGTGGAAATTTTAGCTTCAGGTATCTTTCTTTTATTAGTGACAATATCCTTCATGTATTTAGCATATGGAGGCATTTACAATATATCTGTCAAACGAGTACACAAGAAAACAGGCCTAAGCATTTCAACAAAACGTTCAAAATATTCCTCATCCTTATTCTTCAGAGGTTTAGTTGGAAAGGGCATAGGTTTTTGAACCCATGGCTCTCTTTCCTTACCATGTTTTCTAGAAATGAAATCACTTTTATCATATCGTTTATTCTTAGGAGGTGGGTTATCAAGATCAAGACATGTACTATTTCTACATCATTATATGGTTGAGCATCAACATGAACATCATTATCATTATCATTATCACTAGGTGGATGTTCATTGCCAGATGGTGTCTTAGCATCAGAAATAGAAACATAATTACTATTCTTAGAAGGTTTTTGTACCATAGGTTCACTAGAAGCATGCCAAGTTCGATCATTCTTCTTCTTTTTATTTTTAGATGAACTAGGTGCATCAACATTAATTCTCTAGGAATCTTGCTCAATTCTTTTGGGATGACCTTCACGATATAGAGGATCCTGAGTCATTTTACCTCGCCTAGTCATTACCCTAACAACATGATCATTTGTTTATTATTCATCTCATTAAGAAAATCATTTTGTGATTTAGCAACTTGTTCTAACGAGGCATTAACCATGGATGAATGCTTACTCAAACCCTTAACATCATTAGTAATTCTAAACATCAAGTCACTCGAACGATCAATCATGAAAGCATTACGCTTCAAATGCTTCTTAACATACATGTTGAAGTGTTCTTGCTTAACAATGTAGTTACCAAATTCATTCAAGAATTTACTAGCATATTTGTTACAAGTAATATCACCTTCATCGAATCTCATAAGAGAATTTACCTCTACTACCCATGTCGGGGTGTCGTGCCCATGCATTTCTTTAATAGGTGGTAAATTCTTAACATCTTCAACTTCACTACCCTTTTTTTCATAGATTTCTTTGCCACTTGCATATCTTCAGAACTGAGAAATAGAATACCTCTCTTCTTCGGAGTTGGCTTATGTGGTGGTTCAGGAAGTGTCCAATCATTACACTACAAAAAAAGACACATCCGTGACATTTTGGCCCGAACGAAAAAAATTCTATCATGCTTATGACAGTTCTATGATGATAATTGTGACAAAACAAGTATCATCATAGATGTGGTGGGATCCGACGTCTATGATCAACAATCATGACAGAAAATCGGCTTTTCGTCTTGGGCGGGCTGGTGACACACCTGCATGACATTCTTTGGGCCATCCATGACGGTAAAAAATCATGGTAGAAGCGAGGGCAAGGAAAATTTCGGGGAGTTCCCGGTTACGGTGGGTGGTTGATACGTCTCCAACATATCCATAATTTTTTATTGTTCCATGCTATTATATTACCCCTTTTGGATGTTTATGGTCTTTATTTTACACATTTATATAATTTTTGGGACTAACCTATTAACTGGAGGCCTAGCCCATATTGCTGTTTTATTGCCTGTTTCAGTATTTCAAAGAAAAGGAATATCAAACGGAGTCCAAACGGAATGAAACCTTCGAACACATAAAAGAATTCAGAGGAGATTCAAATATTTCTCATAGATAAACTTGATCATAAACCCACAATTCATCGGATCTCGACAAACACACCGCAAAAAGAGTTACATCGAATAGATCTCTGTCGGTGTCAAAACCGGCGGATCTCGGGTAGGGGGTCCCGAACTGTGCGTCTAGGCGGATGGTAACAGGAGACAAGGGACACAATGTTTTTACCCAGGTTCGGGCCCTCTCGATGGAGGTAAAACCCTACTCCTGCTTGATTGATATTGATGATATGGGTAGTACAAGAGTGGATCTACCACGAGATCAAGGAGGCTAAACCTAGAAGCTAGCCTATGATATGATTTTTGTAATGGTTGTATGTCCTCTGGATTGAAACCCTCCGGTTTATATAGACACCGGAGAGGGCTAGGGTTACAGTCGATTACAATGGTAGGAGATCTACATATCCGTATCGCCAAGCTTGCCTTCCACGCCAAGGAAAGTCCCATCCGGACACGGGACGAAGTCTTCAATCTTGTATCTTCATAGTCTTGGAGTCCGGCTGACGACGATAGTCCGGCTGTCCGGACACCCCCTAGTCCAGGACTCCCTCAGTAGCCCCTGAACCAGGCTTCAATGACGATGAGTCCGGCGAGCATATTGTTCGGCATTGCAAGGCGGGTTCCTCCTCCGAATAATTTATAGAAGATTGTGAACGCCAGGATAGTGTCCGGCTCTGCAAAATAAATTCCACATTCCACCGTAGAGAGAATAATATGTACACAAGTCCAATCTGCTGACGTATTTTGTGGCATGATGTCACGCCACTACCAAGCCTTTACTTGAATCGTTTTTTATTATACCACCTCAGCGTGTTTAGCGAAGCGGTTTTCTTGGCACGTCTTGTCGAAGCAGAGATCGTGTTCCCCTTATTCCGGGATTCCCATCAATACGGACGTGGGTATCCCAACCGCGCCATTGATGGTGGCACTTGGGAGATAAGCGAGTTTTACCAGGCCGATGGGGACGCATAATTTTAGTCTGCCCATATATAAGGGGATAAGGATCCACCTTTTTACCTACGCCTTCTTCCTCCTTTGCTTATCCATCTCCGCGCACTCGAGCTCCAGCGCCCAAGTCCGCACATCTCGTCTCGACCTTCTCCAGCCATGTCCGGAGCGGGAGGCAAGTGGATGGCCTCCTCCGTTACGGAGGGGCACATCGAAAAGCTGCGCGGTGCCGGATACCTTTCCAGCGACATCACGCACCGGCTGCCCGACGAGGGGCAGCTCATCCCCACCCCTAGGCCCCATGAGAGGGTCGTATTCCTTCCCCACTTCCTCCACGTACTGGGTTTCCCACTTCATCCCTTCGTCCGGGGGCTCTGTACTACTACGGCCTCGACTTCCACAATCTGGCGCCAAACTTCATCCTCAACATCTCGGCGTTCATCGTCGTATGCGAGGCCTTCCTCTGCATCTGGCCCCACTTCGGCTTGTCGCTAAAGACCTTCAATGTCAAGCCGAAGGTAGTGAAGGGCGTCCAAGCGGAGTGCGGAGGCGCCATGGTGGGAAAAATGCCCAACGTCACCCGGCTCGAGGGGGCCTTCGTGGAGTCCGTCAAGTGGTGGCAATCGGGGTGGTTCTACATCACCGAGCCGCGTGACCCTAAATGGGCAGCGGCCCCTGAGTTCAGATCTGGTATCCCTATGCAGCTCACCTCCTGGAAAGAGAAGGGCTTGCTATGGGGTAGTTCGGAGGAGCTCACAGGACTCCAGTCATGTCTCCAGACCTTGGTGAACAAGAAGCTTAGGCTTGTCAATGTGATCCAGGTCATGCTCGTCCGCCGGATTCTCCCCTGCGAACAGCGGGCCTTCAATTTGTGGGATTTCGATCCGGCACAGCACCGGACCCTGAGCGGGCTCTTCGACACGATGTACGAAGCTACCTGGAGGGTGCTGTTCAAGGGCGGAGAAGCCCCCGCGTCCGCGACGGAGGACCGCGATTCAGCACTGCGCGCCCGCCGGCGAGGTAACCTTTGTTATCCTCTATGGGACACTTATTTTCTTTCATAGTTTGACTCTATGTGGGATTTAAAACTCCCAATGCCTTTAACAGATGGCAGAGGACGTCCGGACAGTAGACTGCCTGGCTCCCTTCCCGAAGACCCAGCGGACACCCGTTTGACGGGCTCTGGTTCCGCCCCTTACGTGGTGCCGAGAAGAAGGCCAAGAAGAAGGCCACGGAACCCGAAGAGTTCCGGCGCCAGTGGTGTCGGACTCATCGTCCGATGGCTCGGGCGGACTCCTCCCGAGACGAGGAGGAGAAAGAGGACTCTCCCCAGGAGGGGGGAGGGAGGAAGAGGAAGGCTTCCCCAACGGGGGAGGCCGAAGGGTCCAAGAGGGGAAGGACCCTTCCTCCGGACAGCTCCACCAACGCCAACGTTGGCGACGAAGGGTGGCCCTCAAGGGCCAAGCCTCCGGCAAGATCGTATGTATCTGGATTCTTGAATGATCTATAATTTCTCTTTTATGTCACATAGTGTCCTTCTAATGCCGCACACTACCTGTAGTCCGGCCGAGGACGATCTTCCAGCTTCATCAAGCGGGTCCTTGGCTCCGTCGGATGTAGATTCCATTCCGACTGCCTCCACCCCTCGCGACGCCGAGGACGCCGAGGTGGGATCCCAGGAGGGGACCCATAAGGTGGAGGCTCCGGAGGTGCCACAAGGCAGCCTCCCGGACTTTGTGCCGGACTCCATGCCAGAACCCGCAGTGGTTCCGGAGTCCGGCAGGCGGCCCCTTCGTAAGACGGGCAAGACCGTGACACCGGCAGCCTCCGTCCAACCAAAGGCGCCGGACAACTTGTTGGAGGTGCTCAACGGCGCTTCCAACGAAGAAGAACACCGCACTAGCATGAGTGCGGTGATTCAGAAGGTTGAGCTCGCCAAGAGCGGGCTGACCGAAGCCTGCAGCAGCCTTCTAACAGGCTTTGAGGTAAGAAGTTTTAAAATATGCAATGTAATACCACATAGAGAGTAGCCCCTGATGCTAAGTTCGGTGTTCGAAAAGAAAAGCCGGACTGAGGATCTAAAAAGATATACGCAGGAGTTCTAAAAATTATGTCAATATGGGTTTGCAGGCTGCGCTGATGACCTCTGCCGCATTGACTGCAGAGGTCAGTGCTTTGAAGCAAGACCTCGAGCGGGCCGAGAACGAGCTCGGCCTTGTCAAGAAGCAGCTCGAGGACAAAGAAGGTGAGTAACACCGTAATAAGTTTGTACCTTACAGAAAAGGATTTTGGTTGCAATAGAAATGACAAGGATAACGTGGGCACTGCAGGGGCCACGAACGAGGTGGCGACCCTGAAGGAGTCCATGTCCGCGGCTGAACATAATGCGGCCGCGGAACAAGCAGAGCGAGAGAAGCAGGAGGCGCGGGTGGCGGAGGTGCGGCAAGAGCTCCAGGCTCTCATGGAAAAGCATGAGAGTGTGGAGCGCGACTCGAAGACTCGGCTCTTGAAAGTGCCAAAGCCGCTAAGGCCGAGGCCCATAAGGCCCTCCAGGAGATTGAGGCGGTGAAGAAAATAGCGGCGGGTAAGGCATTTTTCATGCAAAGCAAGCATGTGAATGTAAATTACCTGTTACTTACCCGAATTCGGAGCTCTCCAGGGGCATTTGCAGATCTGCCTCGCAGCGTGTCCGATGCTGCCGTATTCTACCAAGCCGAGGAGGGGAGCTCAACGGAGAAGGTCTTCGGTCTCAAGATCTTTGAGGCGGACATCCGGTGCCCCTTAGCGACCAGCTGAAGCAGCTGATCGAGCTCCACAAGGTAGCCGAGCAGGCCATGAAGGGCCTCATAGTCCGGCTGTGGCCTGGAGAGGCCATGCTTGGGATCTACTTCGGCATGGTGCGGCGGCTGGTGGATGCGTGTCCTTGGGTGAAAGTCATCAAGCGCTCCGCCTGCATTGAAGGTGCCCGTCGGGCCCTTGCCTGCACAAAGGTGCACTGGGGCAGGCTGGATGCTGAAAACCTTATAACAGACGCCGCCAGCGGGCAAGGAGTATCGTACGCCCGAGATGTACTATAAGAGTGTCCTGAAGGGTGCCCGCAAGATTGCGGATGAGTGCCCCAAAGATGTAATTCTTGAGTAGACTCGCAATGTGTTATCCTGTGCGCTGAAAACTTTGTTCATATGCGCTAAGCAACGCTTATTAATTTAAAATATTACCTTCTGTGCAGCCGTTTATTAGATCTGAGAGATGGCAAGTCGTCAGCTTCAGCCCCCATGCCACGAGTGCTGGGGTGTTCGAGATAAACTTGAGCGCTCTTGTTCCCATTTTTGGGTCCATCTAGGGAGGCGCTCAACCCAACGAACAAGGCAACCGGACTTATAACGCTTGAACACTCTCACTTAGCCATAGAATTCTATAATTTTAAATTTCGGCGAAGCCCCTAGTGTTCGGAAGATCAATTGAGGCGCTATCACGCTGGGCGGACACAGCCGGTTCCTCGCTCTAAGCGGCATAAGTCTTTAGGGACTCGAAAAGACCTCTCGAACAGCGACCAACTCTCGCCTTATCATGACAGTCAGTTTTAGCTTTCTCCAGTGGGGCGCTTGCCTAGCTCAACCGGGGCGCAATCGTAGTGGTTCTCCTAGTGCTACCTTAGCCGATAGAACGGAACGTAATGTACCAAAACATGGGAGCCGGGCAAACCCAACTATTGACCCAAGACATGATTCGGAGCCGATGCATATAATGCTATAAGTTCGGGGTGCCGCACTTGTGAAAGTGTTCGGACTTTATCACACCATAATGCGGGGAACATAAGCCCCTGGTGTATTCGGCCGTACCAAAGTGTACAGATTCAAGATGTCATAAATGAACATATAAAAAAAGGAATGCAATTATAAAAAAAGTGATGCATTGTTTATTCAAGGAATTCTGCTATGAGGGCAGAACGATACAAATAGTGCGGTAAGCAAGGGTTTGGACTATTATACATGTCCCCCTCCAGCGGTTGGCTGCGGAATGGTGTATTAAACAGATTTAATGCTCATAATGGAGACCACCTGAGTGTTAGACGTAGCCCTTGTCCCTCCCTGGCTGTTGCATTGTGAGTTTGGCAAGTCTACCGCCGGACAGGTTCTCTGGTGAACGGAGTCCTGTGGATAAATAGAAAAAGGAAAAAAGGAAAATAAAAAGAGCGACACACTTGGGAGCCCCTGGTGTGGTTGAGCCGCACTCTGGGCCTGTCGTGGTCGTGCCCCTCCCCCTATGCCCATGGTATCTCCAGAGCGTAATGATGTACGCGAAGAGATGGTTTTGCAATCATGCAAGGGCTGGGGTTGGGGCCGCATTGCTACGCGTGCTCGGAACGTGCCAGGTGGTCTTGATGTATGTTACTCCGGGCGCATTTGGCCATGTCCGGTCGTTTAACGGCCGGACTCGAGAATTGCCTTGAGAGGCTGCTCTGTACTTTTGCCGCGAGAGCCGCTATGTGTTCCTCCGTTCGGAGGGAGCATTCAGTGTTTCCGTTGACCGTGATGACTCCGCGAGGGCCTGGCATCTTGAGCTTGAGGTATGCGTAATGCGGCACCGCGTTGAACTTTGCAAACGCGGTTCGTCCGAGCAGGGCGTAATAGCCACTGCGGAACGGGACTATGTCGAAGATTAACTCCTCGCTCCGGAAGTTATCCGGGGATCCGAAGACCACTTCCATTGTGACTGAGCCTGTACAATTGGCCTCAACACCTGGTATGACGCCTTTGAAGGTCGTCTTTGTAGGTTTAATCCTTGAGGGGTCTATGCCCATCTTGCGCACTGTATCCTGATAAAGCAGGTTCAGGCTGCTGCCGCCGTCCATCAGGACTCTAGTGAGGTGAAATCCATCGACGATTGGGTCTATAACCAATGCGGCGAATCCACCATGGCGGATACTGGTAGGGTTGTCCCTTCGATCGAAAGTGATCGGGCAAGAGGACCATGGGTTGAACTTCGGGGCGACTGGCTCCATCGCATACATGTCCCTAAGTGCACGCTTCCGCTCCCTCTTGGGTATGTGGGTTGCGTATATCATGTTTACCGTCCGCACTTGTGGGGGAAAACCCTTCTGTCCTCTACTGTTTGGCGACCGGGTCTCTTCCTCGTCATCGCTATGCATCCCCTTGTCATTGTTTTCGGCAATTAACTTGCCCGCCTGCTTGAATACCCAACAATCTATGTTGGTGTGATTAGCTGGCCTTTCGAGGGTGCCATGCATCTGGCAAGAGTGGTCGAGTATTTGGTCCAAATTGGACGGACCCGGAGTAGTTCTTTTGAATGGCTTTTTCCGCTGACCGGGTTTAGAGCCTCTGAATCCGGTGTTGACTATCGTATCCTCAGTGTTGTCGCCGTTAATGCGGCGTTTGTGTTTGTTGCGACGCGACCTACCATTGTGGTCCTTGTTGTCCGGACTACCAGAATTTTTCCTGAGGTTGTTACTGCGAGGTAGCCAGCTGTCCTCTCCCGCACAGAAGCGGGTCATGAGTGATGTGAGGGCTGCCATGGATTTCGGCTTTTCCTGTCCTAGGTGCCGGGCCAGCCACTCGTCTTGGATGCTATGTTTGAAGGCTGCGAGTGCCTCTGCATCCGGACAATCGACGATTTGATTTTTCTTTGTGAGGAACCGTGTCCAGAATTGTCTGGCCGATTCGTCTGGCTACTGAATTATGTGGCTTAGGTCATCGGCGTCTGGTGGTCGCACGTATATGCCCTGGAAGTTGTCAAGGAATGCGGCTTCGTGTCCTCTAACACCCAATCGACTCTGCGGGCAAGCTGTTAAGCCAATGCCGAGCAGGTCCTTTAAGCTTGTGGGAGATACTTAATGGCGTGGAGATTGCCGCCATGGGCCATATGGATATGAAGGAGATAATCTTTGATCCAAACCGCGGGTCTCATTGTGCCATCGTAGGATTCAATGTTCACGGGTTTAAACCCTTGAGGATTTGATGATCCATTACTTAAATCGTGAAGCATAGTGGGTGTCTGGCGCCTCTATCTTGAGCAATATCACGGCGTAGCTCAAGAGAGCGTTATGCTGCTGTGTTCGCCCGGCGGAGTTGTCTTTGTATCCGCGCGACGGTAGTAAATGCCGTGGGTCGATGGGCGCCACGTGATCCGTAGATAGATCTGGATTGTCTTGCCTTGTCCTCCAATATATCCCGCAAGTCCGGCGCATTCCCCCGTGGCTTCGCGCTTTTCGAGCGGTGCCGGGGTATGGTTCTGGCGGAGGGCCTAGATGCCTCTCTGTCGCGGCCACGAGGTGGTCGGTCTGCCGTATTGTGCACTGGTGATGAAGGTTTGTATGCTTCCTCCTCTAGTCGAGGGAGCAACTTGCGTTTTGGGTAGCTTTTGGAGGGGCGTTCGAGTTCATACTCTTCGGCCATGAGGACCTCGGTCCATCTATCGTCCAGCAGGTCTTGATCAGCTTAAAGCTGTTGCTGCTTTTTCTTTAGGCTGTTCGCCGTGGCCATTAGCCTGTGTTTAAAATGCTCTTGTTCGACGGGAACCTCGGGCACGACGAATTCGTCGTCGTTGAGACTTGCCTCATCTCCGGAGGGAGGCATGTAATTTTCATCCTCCTCATCTGCCGCTCTCTCTTGAGGGCTGGCTTCCCCGTCCTCCTGTGCTGAATCTTGCTGGAGGGGGTTGTCTTCGGCACTCTCTAGGGTGTTATTATCTCCGTTGCCGGAATCTCCAATCTTGCTGTGGAGGGATTTAGAGCGGCGCCGCTGACGTCGGCGCTTGGGCTGTTTCTTAGAGGAATCTGCCTTCGCTGCTTCTTCGCCGTCCCCATCCTTTGGGGTGTCGACCATGTATGTCGAATGACGAGGTGGTCTTCCAGTGCCCCGTAGGCGCTGGTTCTTGATCGTCTCGGCATCGTCGTCCATACCGTCGATGTCTTGGTCGTAGTCTAGCATGTCGGTTAGATCGTCGGCGGTGGCTACAAAGTGGGTGGTGGGTGGGCTTTGAATTTCTTCGTCGTCGCATCCCAACCATCGACCGCAGTCCGCCAGGCTCTCCTGATAACGAGAGATGCTTTAGCGAATTCAGGATGTCGCCAAAGGGTGAGTGCTGAAAGATGTCCGCGGCGGTGAACTCCATGATCGGCGCCCAATCGTCTTCGATTGGTAGGGGCGCAGGAGGTTCGGAGTTCGGCAAGGAGTCCGGCACCTTGGAGTCATGGGCTTTATAGGGGACAAGGTCAGTATTCGGCTCCATCGATGTAGAGGTTGCAGCTCCCGAGGCGGTGTCCACCCAGTTGTCCTCGATGTGCGCGGTCGGCTCCGAACTATAGGTCGGAGCGGATTCGTGTGCGGCCCCCAAGGTTCTGTCCGTCTGCAGAGCTAAATCATGACCATCGTGACAGTGCGGCACGCTCGGCTATGGCTCGAATCCATCGAAGATCAAATCTCCGCGGATGTCAGCCGTGAAGTTTAGGCTTCAAATCGACTGATGGCGGGGAGTAGCCGATCTACTCCAGATGGCCAAGTGAATTGCCCGCAAATGCAAAGCCGCCCGAACATGAAGATCTGTCGGGGAGAAAATTCTCACCACGGACTGCGTTGTTGTTGATTGAAGAAGCCATCAAGCCTATCGGTGGCGACACGAGGAACTCTCAATGAAAGCACCAATGTCGGTGTCAAAACCGGCAGATCTCGGGTAGGGGGTCCCGAATCGTGCGTCTAGGCGGATGGTAACGGGAGACAAGGGACACGATGTTTTTACCTGTGTTGGGCCCTCTCGATGGAGGTAAAACCCTACTCCTGCTTGATTGATATTGATTATATGGGTAGTACAAGAGTGGATCTACCACAAGATCAAGGAGGCTAAACCCTAGAAGCTAGCCTATGGTATGATTGTTGTAATGGTTGTATGTCGTACGGACTAAAACCCTCCGGTTTATATAGACAACGGAGAGGGCTAGGGTTACACAGAGTCGGTTACAATGGTAGGAGATCTACATATCCGTATCGCCAAGCTTGCCTTCCACGCCAAGGAAAGTCCCATCCGGACACGGGACGAAGTCTTCAATCTTGTATCTTCATAGTCTTGGAGTCCGGATGACGATGATATTCCGGCTGTCCGGACACCCCCTAGTCCAGGACTCCCTCAACCTCCAAGAAGATCAAGGAGAACATGGTATTGAGATTCAAAGAGAGAGAAGAATACATCTAGCTAATAACTATGGACCCGAAGGTATGTGGTAAACTACTCACAACTCATCAGAGAGGATATGGTGTTGATGTAGAAGCCCTCCATGGTTGATTCCCCCTCCGGCGGAGCGCCGGCGAAGGCTCCAACATGGGATCTCGTGGATCTGAGATGTTCTGATGGTGGAAATAGTTTTTAAGTGGTAAACCGATGTTCTTGGGTTACATGGGTATATATAGGAGGAATAAGTAGGTGGGTGGACGCCCGAGGGGCCCACGAGACAGGGGGCGCGCCCAGTAGGGTGGCGCGCCCTCCACCCTCGTGGCTCCCTCGATTGTTTCTTGACTTCCACTCCAAGTCCTCTGGATCACGTTTGTTCCGTAAAGATCGCTCCTGAAGGTTTCATTCCGTTTGGACTCCGTTTTATATTCCTTTTCTTCGAAACACTGAAATAGGCAAAAAAACAAAAATACGGGCTGGGCCTCCGGTTAGTAGGTTAGTCCCAAAAATTATATAAAAGTGTAAAGTAAAGCCCATAAACATCCAAAACGGGTAATATAATAGCATGGAACGATAAAAAATTATAGATACATTGGAGACGTATCAAGCATCCCCATGCTTAATTCCTGCCCGTCCTTGAGTAGGTAAATGATAAAAATAGAATTTTTGCTGTGGAATGCTACGTAGCATAATTCTCAATGTAATTTTCTTTATTGTGGCATGATTGTTCAGATCCAAATAATTCAAGAGAAAAGCTTATAAAACATAAAAATAATAATACTCGAAGCATACTAACAAATAATCATGTCTTATCAAAATAGCATAGCCAAAGAAAGCTTATCCCTACAAAAATCATATAGTTAGGCCACGCTTCATTTTCATTACACAAAATACTCCCATCATGCACAACCCCGATGACGAGCCGAGCAATTGGTTCATACTTTTTAACGCGCTTTAGCTTTTTCAACTCTTACGCAATACATGAGCGCAATCCATGGACATAGCACTATGGTGGTATATGGTGGTGGTTGTGAGGACAAAAACGGAGAAGATAATCTCTCATCAACTAGGCGTATCAACGGGCTATGGAGATGCCCATCAATAGATATCAATGTGAGTGAGTAGGGATTGCCATGCAACAGATGCACTAGAGATATAAATATATGAAAGCTCAACAAAAGAAACTAAGTGGGTGTGCATCCAACTTGCTTGCCCACGAAGACCTAGGGCATTTTGAGGAAGCCCATCATTGGAATATACAAGCCAAGTTCTATAATGAAAAATTCCCACTAGTATATGAAAGTGACAACACAGGAGACTCTCTATCATGAAGATCATAGTGCTATTTTGAAGCACAAGTGTGGAAAAGAGATAGTAGTATTGTCCATTCTCTCTTTTTCTCTCATTTTTATTTTATTTTATTTGGCCTTCTCTTTTTTTATTTGGCCTTTCTCTTTTTTTTTGGTGGGCTCTTTGGCCTCTCTTTTTTTAAAGTCCGAAGTCTCATCCCAACTTGTGGGGGAATCATAGTCTTCATCATCCTTTCCTCACTTGGGACACTACTCTAATAATGAAGATTGAGGGAGTCCTGGACTAGGGGGTGTCCGGACAGCCGGACTATCATCGTCAGCCGTACTCCAAGACTACGAAGATACAAGATTGAAGATTTGTCCCGTGTCTGGATGGGACTTTCCTTGGCGTGGAAGGCAAGCTTGGCGATACGGATATGTAGATCTCCTACCATTGTAACCGACTCTATGTAACCCTAGCCCTCTCCGGTGTCCATATAAACCGGAGGGTTTTAGTCCGTAGGACATACAACCATTACAACAATCATACCATAGGCTAGCTTCTAGGGTTTAGCCTCCTTGATCTCGTGGTAGATCCACTCTTGTACTACCCATATCATCAATATCAATCAAGCAGGAGTAGGGTTTTACCTCCATCGAGAGGGCCCAAACCTGGGTAAAAACATTGTGTCCCTTGTCTCCTGTTACCATCCGCCTAGACGCACAGTTAGGGACCCCCTACCCGAGATCCGCCGATTTTGACACCGACATTGGTGCTCTCATTGAGAGTTCCTCTGTGTCATCACCGATAGGCTTGATGGCTTCTTCAATCAACAACAACGCAGTCCAGGGTGAGAATTTTCTCCCCGGACATATCTTCGTGTTCGGCGGCTTTGCATTGCGGGCCAATTCACTTGGCCATCTAGAGCAGATCGAAAGCTACGCCCCTGGCCATCAGGTCAGATTTGGAAGCCTAAACTTCACGACTGACATCCGCGGAGATTTGATCTTCGATGGATTCGAGCCACAGCCGAGCGTGCCGCACTGTCACGCTGGGCATGATTTAGCTCTGCCACCGGACAGTACCTTGGAGGCCGCACATAAGTCCGCTGTAACCCATAGTTCGGAGCTGACCGCACAGATCGAGGACAGATGGATGGACTCCGCCTCGGGAGCTGCAACCTCTACGGCAATGGAGCCGAATACTGACCTTGTCCCTTATAAAGCTCGTGACTCCGAGGTACCGGACTCCTTGCCGGACTCCAAACCTCCTGCGCCCCTACCAATCGAATCCGATTGAGCGCCGATCATGGAGTTCACCGCCGCGGACATCTTTCAGCACTCACCCTTTGGCGACATCCTGAATTCGCTAAAACATCTCTCGTTATCAGGAGAACCCTGGCCGAACTGCGGTCAGGATGGTTGGGACGCGGATGACGAAGAAATTCAAATCCCACCCACCACCCACTTTGTAGCCACTGTCGACGATCTAACCGACATGCTAGACTACGACTCCGAAGACATCGACGGTATGGACGGCGATGCCGGAGACTACAAAGAACCAGCGCCTACCGAGCACTGGAAGGCCACCCCAACACATGATGTATATATGGTGGACACCCCAAAAGGAAGCGATAACGAGGAACAACGGGACGCGGCAAAGGATAATTCCGCCGACAAACAACCAAAACGGCGACACAGACAAAAACATCACTCCTAACGACCCAGCAATAGAGCAGGGCAAACCAGTGGACGACGAACATGCAACCAGGCAACCATCTGAACAGGACGAATCGGATAATCAATCCATGCCCGGCGAAAACAATAGCCCAGACGATCTCACGCCGGACTCACCACCGGAGCATAAGAACCTTCACAAAAAGACTTGTCGCCACTGCAGGAAGTCTGAAGAAGGAAAAACGGAAGCTCAAAACAGTGGAAGACATACTCAGAATGAGGTGGAGCAAAGTACTCAAGACCGCGCACAAATATGGCAATGGCCACCAAACAAAGAGCTACCCGAAACGTAAGTTGCTGCCAGAATTCGACGAGGAGGCCATAGAGTCCCCACAGTCAAAAAGCAAAGAGACCGCCTGGCCGGATAGACGACCAGATGACAGGCCAAAAGCTACAAGCGGCACCGCACACAAGCCGACACATGATCCTCGTAAAACAGATGGCCCGGTCAGGTCCATTTATGGGCCAAAAAAGAGGGCCCCAGGAAGCAACACAACACGCCGCATGTTCGAAGATAACGACACGCTTAACATCTGGGCGCCAGACACCCACTATGTTTCACCGATGAGGTGCTTTGGATCATGAATTTCAGCGGATTCAAGCCCATAAACATAGAGGCATACGACGGAACAACACTTTGAGTGCGGATTGAGGATTACATCCTGCACATACACATGGCTAGAGGAGACGAACTCCACGCCATAAAATATCTACCCTCAAGCTCAAAGGGCCAGCTCGGCATTGGCTCAAAAGCCTCCCAGAAAATACCATTGGAAGTTGCGAAGAGCTCGAGGACGCGTTTAGAGCAAATTTTTAAGGGACTTATGTCCGCCCTCCGAGATCTGAGCGATTTAAGTCACATAACTCAAAAGCCGGAGAGTCGTAGCAAGAATTCGAACAGGTTCCTTACCAAAAGAACCAAATAGTCGATTGCCGGGACGCCAAGCCTTAGCAGCTTTTAAACATAATGTCCGAGATGAATGGCTCACAGACACCTCGCCAAGAGAAGCCGAGAACAATGGCCGCTAACAAGCCTCATGACCCGCTTTTGCGCGGGGGAAGAAAGCTGGCTAGCAACATGCAGCACCAGCGACCCGAGTACATCCGAGATCAGAGATGGAAACGAAAAATCACGGTGCAGAAAGGACCAGCTCCGAAATAAAGAAAAAACCCCAAAGAATACGGCGGTCAATGCCGGATTCAAAAGCTCGCGGTCGAACAACAAAACACTGCCTCTTAAGGACAACAGTGACGAGCTATCCAACTTAAACAAAATTTTGGATCGGATATGTCAAATCCACAGCACTTCCGGAAGGCCTGCAAACCACACCCACCGAGATTGTTGGGTCTTCAAACAGTCCGACCGACTCAACGCCGAACACAAGGGGCTCGACGCGCCAAGCGAGGATGACAATGAACCCGACCAGCAGAGCGCCGGAAAACAAAAGACTTTCCCACAAGAAGTCAAAACAGTAAACTCACTTCATGTGATAATACGGAACCACAATGCGGCACCCGCCAAAGTAGGTGTCGCACGGCCCACCCCAGCGAAACCTCGAGATTGGATGTCAAAACCAATTACTTTCGACCACCTGGACTTCTCCAGAAGTATTCAAAACGCAGGATGGACTGCTCTGATATTGGATCCTATAATCGACGGACTACAATTTACATAAGTCCTGATGGACGGAGGCAGCGATTTAAACCTGCTATATCCGGACACAATCCGCAAGTTGGGGATAGACCTTACTAAAATTCGACATAGCCGCACTTCCTTCAAAGGAGTGATGCCAGGCCCTTACGCCAAGTGCACAGGCTCCTTACTACTAGAAGTTGTGTTCGGGTCACCCGACAACTTCCGATGCGAAAAGCTAATCTTTCACGTCACCCCATTCAAAAGTAGCCATCAAGCACTATTGGGACGTGAAACTTTTGTCCGCTTTCATGCAATACCACACTACGCGTCTCTTACACTTAAAATGCCCGGTCCACGCGGCATCATCTCGTTAAAAGGTCGTTCAAGACCCCGGACACGGCTAGACGAGTCCGGCATAAATAAGCTAGGGGCTCCCTAGCCGCACACCCCTTTACAACGGGCTGTGCGTATGAGCTAATATAAGCTCAGCTTTATTCACTCATTCATATTTCGATTTTTAATTCATTTTTTGCACGATTACTTTTCAAACTAAGTTCCTCTCTTTTACAGATGAACAGCGTGTTACACCCGTCCAGGATACATCACAACGGAGACACAGGCGCAGACGTGCAGTAGGGACTCGTTGCAAGGATTCTTTTCAGATTAGGACCCTGCGTAAACCTTTTTTACTGTCTCTTGTTGCTATACATCCCCTGGTTTCTCATCATAACCAGAGAGGAGGCTGACGTTTTGGCATCGGCCGCGTCAGAGGACCTTGCGTGTACCTGGACACTAGGGGCTTAGGGTATTGATCTGCCCGTCATCATAAAGACCAAACACCTCAGGGAGTGTTCGGCGTCTCGAGTTAGGCCTTATCTGCATCAGCTCCGAATCATGTCTTTGGTCAAATGTTGGGTTTGCCCGGCTCCTGCGTTTTGCTGCCTTCGTTCAGTATCATCGGCTAACGCGCACCGGGAGAACTACTGCGATTGTGCCCGGTTAATTTGGGCGAGCACCTCGATGAAAGCCGAAAATCGATCATCATGATAGAGCGAGAGACTGGTCAACCACTCGATCGACTACCGGAATATTTAGAATTCCTCCGCTTTCACGAAGGACCGTTTCCCGGTCAGGCACATATGCAGCCCGAATTCGAAGAGCGCGGTGCCCCTAGGGGCTATATCGTAGCCCCACCCTCGAACTCCTATGGCTAAGTGAAAGTGATAAAGCACTATAGTCCGGTTGCCTCGTTTGCTACGCTACCACCTCCTTCACAGGACCAAGACGTCGGATTAAGTGTGAAAATGCGCTATTTTTGCAAACACCCCCGGACCTTGTGCGTGGGGGCTGAAGCCGACGACTGCCATCTTTCAGGTTATACACACGTATACATAAATGGCCGCACAGGAGATATTTCAATACTTGAACGCACAAGTACAAAAAGCGCTTACATCATAAACATCGTTTTACAAACCATAACGTTCATTCGAACTGCGACTCTATTACATGAGCACCACGTAGAACTTCCCCAAAATAGTGCTCGGCGGGTAACCGGCTCTCGTCCGAACCCTGGGTCGCAACAGCGGTGGCATCCATCTCCGTCCAGTGTGTCTTCACACGGGCGAGGGCCATCCATGCACCCTCTATGCAGGCCGACCGCTTCATCTCCTTGATATGCGGCACCGCCCCAAGAAATTGCTGCAATAAGCCAAAATAACTCTTCGGCTTAGGCCTATCCGGCCAGACATGAGCCACGATATCTGTCATGGCAAGTCCGAACAGCCTATTCAGCTCAGCCCACTCAGCCAGCCGATCGGTCAGCAGAAGTGAACGCTCCAGACTATGGAATTGAGACCAAAACAGCTCTTCCGTCTCGTGATCCTTCTGACTTCGGAAGTGCACAACGGCATCTACCGCACTCGCCGCTAAATCCATATAAGGATCCTCTAGACCCCACAGCTGGCAAAGCTGAGCATACTTTGGATCTGTAAACCTCCGGCGTAGCAGAAAGGGCTTGCCAGCCACAATGTCTCCGGCCTGGCACAGCTCCTCCTTTATAGCCCGCATTGCAGAACGGGCATCCTTGGCTTCGGCGGTGGCCCTCCTCAGGTCTTCTTGCTCCACCAGGCGTTCTTTTTCAAGAACCTCATTGCGGACGGTAGCATCTTTCAACTTCACGGCCATTTTGGCCATCTCCTCCCTCCTTCGGCAGTGTGCAGCCCTTTCGGCTTCTAGCTCTTCGGCCACCCTCGAGGCAGCCGCATCACTCCTTCTGGCCTGCTCCTTGGCTTGAGCAAGTTCTGCCCGAAGGCTCTCCACAGCAGTGGCACCATCTGCATTGAGCACACACGTGGTAAGGAGTGGGCTTCGGTCCCCTTACTAGGTGACCACGGAGAAAAAACCCACCTTGTAACTCATCAAGTCGCTTATTGACCAGCGTGATGTCCGCATCCGCAATGTCGAGTTGCCGCTTTAGTTCAGCAACTCCATTAGTCCGGCTAGCCATCGAACTATCCACCTGCATAGGAAACGCAAAAATCAATACCTGGGATTTTGATCCTCGGCACGCTGTCGTTCTCGACACCCTACCGAGTCTTAGGGGCTACTATCTATACAGGGCGCACTTTATGTGTAAAACTGTCAAAGGGTATGTCATTTTTACGTACCTCAAATCCCGCCAGCAAACTCCTGACGGCGTCCCGCAACCCGCCTTCAGCGGATGAAATTCTTTCAATCACCATACTCATCAGTGTACGGTGACCTTCTGAGATAGACGCCCTCTCAAGCAGATCCTTCAGCTCCCCCGGCCGCACACCAGTTGGTGCCGACCTATTCGGCCCTGCCGGACTCGGGGATACCCTCCGTGATGACACTTCAGGCTCGTCCGCCCTACCCGATGGTGCGGCAGATGGAGGCGTCTCGCTCTCCATCATCTCCGGACGAAGTTCCCCCGAAGACGAGCTCATCTGAGAAGGACGGAGATCCGAACTACAAGGTAAAAACTTAAGTTATCCTCAGAAGGACCAATAGGGATGTCCCTTATTACAAAACCCCCTTTTTTCTACTTACGGCTCGCTGGAGGGCTGATTCTTTAGGGGAGACTGTGCGGCCGGAGTCTCTCCGGACGCAGGACCCTCTGGTGAAGATCTCTTCCCCCGCTTCAGGGCTTTGGCCTCCGGGTTTTCGGAAGCGGTCCTCTTCTCCCCTTGGAAGGAGGGATTCTTGATCCTCCCATCCTCAAAAGCCTCCTTGGTTGAGGCGGTAGTTCCTCTGTTCTCCCCTTCGCCTTCCTCTGAAGGCGCAACCTCTAGCATCCTGACCAGCACGGGATCCGGCGGGGTCTCTGGGAGGGGGGCCGGACACCGTATTAGTTTTGCTTGTGCTATCCACTCCTATTTAGAGGACAATTGGTCAAAAGGCGAATCATAGGAAGGCAAACAAACGGTATGTCCGGACACGGAGCTACTTACCTGTGTATCCGGGCGGTTGCGCTTAGGCCGGCATCCTCTGTCAATTCCGGACACGCCACTCGTGATCCGATGAACATTTTGTACATCTCCACGGGTGTTGTACCCATGAAGTGTTGGAGAATTCGTGGTCCCTCCGGATTAAACTCCCACAGCCGAAGAGGGCGGCGTTTGGAGGGCAGGAGACTCCTAATCAGCATGACTTGCATCACCACAACCAGATCGATCTCCCTTGCTTGGAGGTCTCGAATCCGGCCCTGCAATAAGGGCACGTCCTTTGACGGCCCCCGGTTGAGCCCTTGGCTGAGCCATGCCATCAGCCGCTGTGGAGGGCCCGAGCAGAAGATGGGCGGCGGCTTCTGCCTGCTGCCGCTGGGAGCGGTTATGTAGAACCACTCCTGCTGCCACAAGCCGAGCTCCTCCTGGAAAGAACCCTCGGGCCATGGAGCATCGGCCCTTCGCATAATCGCCCACAGACTCTGCTGGCGCCCCTCGATCATCTTCGGCTCCACGTCAAAGGTCTTAAGCCACAAGCAGAAGTGAGGGGTGACACGGAGGAAGGCTTCGCAGACGACAATGAATGAAGAGATATGGAAGATGGACTCCAGAGCCAAGTCGTGGAATTCCAACCCATAGTAAAACATGAGCCCTCTCACAAAAGGATCCATTGGGAAGCCTAAACCCCGACGGAGGTGGGATACAAACACGACATACTCGCCGGGCTCGGGGGTGGGAATGACTTGCCCTTTGGTGGGCAACCTACGCGAAATCTCGTAAGTCAGGTACTTGGCCTCTCGCAGCTTTAGCACGTCCTCTTCCATGACGGAGGAGGGCATCCACCGTCCGTGTAGGTCGGAGCCGGACATTGTTGAAGGTCTGAAGCGCTCGAATCTGGGGCTCTGGGTGTTGGAACTCAGGGCAAGGAGTAGATTCGATTGAGGATTGAAGAAAAGAAACGAGCCTTGGTCCCATTAGAAAGAAGGAGAATACCAAGAGCCGTCTGCGTGACCGTTCGGAACTCGCCTCCGATAGAGGGGGCGTGGCAACGGGCACGGTTGGGTTACCCACGTCCATATTGATGGGAATCCCAGAATAAGGGGAACACGATATCTGCTTCGACAAGACGTGCCAAGGAAACCGCTTCGCTAAACACGCTGAGGTGGTATAATAAAAAACGATTCAAGTAAAGGCTTGGTAGTGGCATGATGTCATGCCACAAAATACGTCAGCAGATTGAACTTGTGTACATATTATTCTCTCTATGGTGGAATGTGGAATTTATTTTGAAGAGCCGGACACTATCCTGGAATTCACAATCTTCTATGAATTATTCGGAGGAGGAACCCGCCTTGCAATGCCGAACAATATGCGCGCCGGACTCATCGTCATTGAAGCCTGGTTCAGGGGCTACTGAGGGAGTCCTGGACTAGGGGGTGTCCGGACAGCCGGACTATCATCGTCAGCCGGACTCCAAGACTATGAAGATACAAGATTGAAGACTTCGTCCCGTGTTCGGATGGGACTTTCCTTGGCATGGAAGGCAAGCTTGGCGATAAGGATATGTAGATCTCCTACCATTGTAACCGACTCTGTGTAACCCTAGCCCTCTCCGGTGTCTATATAAACCGGAGAGTTTTAGTCCGTAGGACATACAACCATTACAACAATCATACCATAGGCTAGCTTCTAGGGTTTAGCCTCCTTGATCTCATGGTAGATCCACTCTTGTACTACCCATATCATCAATATCAATGAAGCAGGAGTAGGGTTTTACCTTCATCGAGAGGGCCCGAACCTGGGTAAAAACATCGTGTCCCTTGTCTCCTGTTACCATCCGCCTAGACGCATAGTTCGGGACCCCCTACCCGAGATCCGCCGGTTTTGACACCAACAAAGATCATCACACTTCTATTAATTTACAACTCGAGAATTACAACTCAAAACTTAGAACAAAATATGACTCTATATGAATGCCTCCGGCTATGTACCGGGGTATGCAATGAATCAAGAGTGACATGTATGAAAATTTATGAAGGTGGCCTTGCCACAAATACAATGTGAACTACATGATCATGCAAAGAGCAATATGACAATGATGGAGCGTGTCATAATAACTGAACGGTGGAAAGTTGCATGGTAGTATATCTCGGAATGGCTATGGAAATGCCATAATAGGTAGGTATGGTGGCTGTTTTTAGGAAGGTAAACAATGGGTGCATGATACCGGCGAAAGTTGCACGACACAATAGAGGCTAGCGAAGTGGAAGGGTGAGTGTGCGTATATCCATGGACTCACATTAGTCATAAGGAACTCATATACTTATTGCAAAAGTCTACTTAGACCTAGAAGAAAAGTATTACTACGCATGCCCCTAGAGGAATAGATTGGTAGGAAAAGACCATCGCTCGTCCCCGACTGCCACTCATAAGGAAGACAATCAAAAGAGCACCTCATGCAACAAATTTGTCACACAACTTTTACCATACGTGCATGCTACGTGACTTGCCAACTTCAACACAAGTATTTCTCAATTTGATAATTATCCACTAGCATGACTCTAATATTACCACCTTTATATCTCAAAACAATTATCAAGCATCAAATTGATCCTAGTGTTTAATGCACTTTCTATGATAGTTCTTATTATACCCAACTTGGATGCTCATCATTCTAAGACCAAATTTATAACCATAGAAAATACCATGATGTTCTAAAAGACTCTCAAAATAGTATAAGTGAAGCATGACAGATCAACAATTTCTTCAAAATTAAGCCACCGCCGTGCTCTAAATGATATAAGTGAAGCACTAGAGCAAAAACTATCTAGGTCAAAAGATATAAGTGAAGCACATAAAGTATTCTAATAAATACCAATCAAGTGGGTTTCTCCCAAAAGGTGTGTACAGAAAAGATGATTGTGGTAAACTAAAAAGCAAAGGCTAATATCATACAAGACGCTCCAAGCAAAACACATATCATGTGGCGAATAAAAATATAGCTCCAAGTAAAGTTACCAATGAACGAAGATTTAAAGAGGGATGCCTTCCGGGCATCCCCAAGCAAACTTTGGCTATTCTTGAATATCTTGGGGTGCCATGGTCATCCCCAAGCTTAGTCTCTTGCCACTCCTTATTCCATAGTCCATCAAATCTTTACCCAAAACTTGAAAACTTCACAACACAAAACTCAACAGGAAATCTCATAAGCTTCGTTAGTGAAAGAAAGAAAAACCACCACATAAGGTACTGTAATGAACTCATTATTTATTTATATTGGTGTTAAACCTACTGTATTTCATCTTTTATATGGTTCATACCCTTACATACTAGCCATAGATGCATCAAAATAAGCAAACAACACTCGAAAAACAGAATCTGTCAAAAACAGAATAGTCTGTAGCAATCTGTAACTCTTGAATACTTCTGGAACTTTAAAAATCCTAACAAAATTGGAAGTCCTGGGAAATTTGTCTATTCATCTACAGCAAAAAGAATCAACCAAAAGGCACGTTTCTGTGAATTACCAAAACTAGTTTCGTGCGCGCAAAGTTTCTGTTTTTCAGCAGAATCAAATTAACTATTACCATAGGTTATCCTATAGGTTCTACTTGGCACAAACACTAATTAAAACATAAAACACATCTAAACATAAGGTAGATGAAAAATTTATTACTAAACAGAAACAAAAAAAACACAAAATGAAATTGGGTTGCCTCCCAACTAGCGCTATCGTTTAACGCCCCTAGCTAGGCATAAAAGCGAGGATAGATCTAAGTAGTGCCATCTTGGGCACTCAAAAAGGAAAGAGAGGATTTCCTTTCTATGTCATTCATTCTTCTATTTATGGAAAGCACATTCCCATTAATGGATGAAGTGAGATTAAGCACGTTACGGAAATTTGCATCTAAGCTAGCCTTCATCTCTTTGATAATTTCATTTTGATAAAAGCATAAAAGAGTGGTAGATTCAACCTTATCATTCATATGGTGCCCAAATATAGTTTTCATTTTTTTTCATAGGTATCTATAGCACCCTGATACATCTCCAACATATCTATAATTTTTGATTGTTCCATGCTATTATATTACCCCTTTTGGATGTTTATGGGCTTTATTTTACATATTTATATCATTTTTGGGACTAACCTACTAACCGGAGGCCCAACCCATATTGCTGTTTTTTCCTATTTCAGTATTTCGAAGAAAAGGAATATCAAACGGAGTCCAAATGGAATGAAACCTTCGGGAGCGTGATTTTTGGAATGAACGTGATCCAGAGGACTTGGAGTGCAAGTCAAGAAGCAGTCGAGGCAGCCACGAGATAGGAGGCTGTGCCCCCCCTGTAGGGCGCGCCCCCTGTCCCGTGGGCCCCTCGGGCGGCCACCGACGTACTTCTTCCTCCTATATATACCTACGTACCCCGAAAACATCCAGGAGCACCATGAAACACAATTTCCACCGCCGTAACCTTCTGTATCCGCGAGATCTCATCTTGGAGCCTTCTCCGGCACTCTGCCAGAGGGGGAATCGACCATGGAGGGCTTCTACATCAACATCCTTGCCCCTCCGATGAGTTGTGAGTAGTTTACCACAGACCTACGAGTCCATAGTTATTAACTAGATGGCTTCTTATCTCTTTTTGGATCTCAATACAATGTTCTCCCCCTGTCTTGTGGAGATCTATTCGATGTAAACTCTTTTTGCGGTGTGTTTGTCGAGATCCGATGAATTGTGGGTTTATGATCAAGTTTATCTATGAATAATATTTGAATCTTCTCTGAATTCTTTTATGTATGATTGAGTTATCTTTGCAAGTCTCTTCGAATTATCAGTTTGGTTTGGCCTACTAGATTGATCTTTCTTGCCATGGGAGAAGTGCTTAGCTTTGGGTTCAATCTTGCGGTGTCCTTACCCAAAGGATGAAAGGGTTGCAAGGCACGTATTGTATTGTTGCCATCGAGGATAACAAGATGGGGTTCATATCATATTGCTTGAGTTTATCCCTCTACATCATGTCATCTTGCTTAATGCGTCACTCTGTTCTTATGAACTTAATACTCTAGATGCAGGCAGGAGTCAGTCAATGTGTGGAGTAATAGTAGATGCAGGCAGGAGTCGGTCTACTTGTTATGGACGTGATGCCTATATACATGATCATGCCTAGATAATCTCATAACTATTCGCTTTTTTATCAATTGCTCAACAGTAATTTGTTCACCCACCGTAATACTTATGCTATCTTGAGAGAAGCCACTAGTGAAACCTATGGCCCCCGGGTCTATCTCTTATCATATTTGCTTTCAATCTACTTTTATTTGCATCTTTACTTTTTTGCATCTATATTATAAAATACAAAAAATATTTTTATCTTATCTTACTATCTTTATTAGATCTCATTTTCGCCAGTGGCCGTGAAGGGATTGACAACCCCTTTATTGCGTTGGTTCCGAGTTCTCAGTTTGCTTGTGTACGTGCGTGGGACTTTTGAGGAGCCTCCTACTGGATTGATACCTTGGTTCTAAAAAACTGAGGGAAATACTTACACTACTATCATTGCATCACCCTCTCCTCTTCAAGGAAAACCAACGCAAGCTCAAGACGTAGCAAGAATGATTTCTGGCGCCGTTGCCGGGGAGGTCTTCGCTCAACTCAAGACATACCAAGTACCCATCTCTCTCGCATTTACATTATTTTCCATTTGCCTCTCGTTTTCCTCTCCCCCACTTCACCCTTGCCGCTTTATTCTCCCTCTCTTCCCAATCTTCTCCTCTCTTTTCTGTTTGTCTTCCCATTGCCATGACCGAATCAAAAAGAACTAAGGGTCCTTTCCTAGGTTCTAGTACCTTGGATAACCCCTCTATCCTCTCGAAGCTCATAAATAATGATGCTATAGAAAGACCCACCAGGGTCTCCAATGAAATCTTGAATAATTTTGATGAGGATGACTCTGGAATTTTTCGCTTTTACTTGATGAGTCTTTAAAAGATGCTTGGGATAGGTTATTAAGGATTCGAGCTAGCTATGTGCCTCAATATCAAATTGAAGATTACTTAAAGAGTTTTTATATTGGCTTGCCCGCTTCTTTTAAACAAGTTTTAGATTCTATTTTTGAAGGAAGTTTTCTTGAAAGGGATGCTATAGATACTTATGAAAAAATGAAAACCATATTTGTACATCCTATGAATGATAAGGTTGAATCAACTACTCTCTTGTGCTTTTATCAAAATGAAATTATTAAAAAGATGAAGTCTAGTTTAGAGGCAAACTTCCGTAACATGCTTAATCTTACTTCTTCCATTAATGGCCATGTGCTTACCTTAAATAGAAGAATTAATGCTATAGAAAGGAGATCCTCCTCTCCTAGTGCCAAAGATGGCACCCGTTAGATCTATCCTTGCTTTTATGCCTAGCTAGGGGCGTTAAACGATAGCGCTAGTTGGGAGGCAACCCAATTTTTCTTTATGTTTTTTTGTTTTTGCTCCTGTTTAGTAATAAATCTTGCATCTACCTTCTGTTTAGATGTGTTTTTATCTTTTAATTAGTGTTTGTGCCAAGTAGAACCTATAGGATAACCTATGATGATAGTTGATTTGATTCTGCTAAAAACAGAAACTTTGCACGCACGAATATAATTTTTTTAAATCACAGGAACGTGCTTTTGCCTTGATTCTTTATGCTTCTGTTCAATAAACAAATTGTGCAGGACTTCCTATAATGGTAGGATTTGTAGAGTTCCAGAAGTTTGCGTTAGTTACAGATTGCTACAGACTGTTCTGTTTTTGACAGATTCTGTTTTTAGTGTGTTGTTTGCTTATTTCAATGCATCTATGGCTAGTAAATTAGTTTATAAACCATAAGGAAGTTGGAATACAGTAGGTTTAACACCAAAATAAATAAAGAATGAGTTCATTACATTACCTTATGTGGTGGTTTTGTTTTCTTTCACTAACGAAGCTTATAAGATTTCCTGTTGAGTTTTGTGTTGTGAAGTTTTCAAGTTTTGGGTAGAGCTTTTATGGACTATGGAATAAAGGGTGGCAAGAGCCTAAGCTTGGGGATGCCCATGGCACCCCAAGATATTCAAGTATAGCCAAAATCCTAAGCTTGGGGATGCCCCGGGAAGGCATCCCCTCTTTCGTCTTTGTTCATTGGTAACTTTACTTGGAGCTATATTTTTATTCGCCACATGATATGTGTTTTGCTTGGAGCGTCGTGTATTATATTAGTCTTTGCTTTTTAGTTTACCACAATCATCCTTGCTGTACACACCTTTTGGGAGAAGCCTACTTGATTGAAATTTGCTAGAATACTCTATGTGCTTCACTTATATCTTTTGAGCTTGATAATTTTTGCTCTAGTGCTTCACTTATATCTTTTAGAGCATGGTGGTGTCTTAATTTTGAAGAAATTTCTAGTCATTCATGCTTCACTTATATTATTTTGAGAGTCTTTCAGAACAGCATGGTATTTGCTATGGTTTTAAAGTTGGTCCTAGAATGATGAGCATCCAAGTCGGTATAATAAAAACTATCATAGAAAGTGAATTGGATGCTATGATCAATTTGATGCTTGATAAATTTTTTGAGATATGGACGTAGTGATATTAAAGTCATGCTAGTTGGGTGACTATGTATTTAAAGAATGCTTGTGTTGAAGTTTGTGATTCCCGTAGCATGCACGTATGGTGAACCGCTTTGTGATAAAGTTGGAGCACAATTTTATTTATTGATTGTCTTCCTTATGAGTGGCGGTCGGGGACGAGCGATGGTATTTTCCGACAAATCTATCCCCCTAGGAGCATGCGTGTAGTGCTTTGGTTTTTGATGACTTCTAAATTTTTGCAATAAGTGCATGAGTTCTTTTGACTAATGTTGAGTCCATGGATTATACGCACCCTTTCACCCTTTCATCATTGCTAGCCTCTCTTGTACCGTGCAACTTTCGCCTGTACCATACACCCACCATATACCTTCCTCAAAACAGCCACCATACCTACCTATTATGGCATTTCCATAGCCATCCCGGGATATATTGCCATGCAACTTTCCACCATTCCGTTCATATGACACGCATTACTTTTGTCATATTGCTCTTTGCATGATCATGTAGTTGACATTGTATTTGTGGCAAGGCCACCTTGATAATTCTTTCATACATGTCACTCTTGATTCATTGCATATCCCAGTACACCGCCGGAGGCATTCATAGAGTCATATCTTGCTCTAGCTTTGAATTGTAAATCCATAAAAGTGTGATGATCTTCATTATTAGAGCATTGTCCTAGTGAGGAAAGGATGATGAAGACTATGATTCCCCCACAAGTCGGGATGAGACTTCGGACTTTACAAAAAGAAAAAAAAGAAAGAAAAACAAGAAAGGCCAAAAAAGAGGAAGGCCAAAGAAAAAAAAGAAAAAAAGAAAAAATAAAATGAGAGAAAAAGAGAGAAGGGACAACGCTACTATCTCTTTTTCCACACTTGTGCTTCAAAATAGCACCATGATCTTCATGATAGAGAGTCTCATATGTTGTCACTTTCATATACTAGTTGGAATTTTTCATTATAGAACTTGGCTTGTATATTCCAATGATGGGCTTCCTCAAAAGTGCCCTAGGTCTTCATGAACAAGCAAGTTGGATGCACCCCACTTAGTTTCTTTTGTTGAGCTTTCATATATTTATAGCTCTAGTGCATCTGTTGCATGGCAATCCCTACTCACTCATATTGATATCTATTAATGGGCATCTCCATAGCCTGTTGATACGCCTAGTTGATGTGAGACTATCTTCTCCTTTTTTTTCTTCTCCACAACCACCATTCTATTCCACCTATAGTGCTATGTCCATGGCTCACGCTCATGTATTGCGTGAAAGTTGAAAAAGTTTGAGATTATTAAAGTATGAAACAATTGCTTGGCTTGTCATCGGGGTTGTGCATGATTAAATACTTTGTGTGATGAAGATAGAGCAACAGCCAGACTATATGATTTTGTAGGGATAACTTTCTTTAGCCATGTTATTTTGAGAAGACATGATTACTTTGATTAGTATGCTTGAAGTATTACTATTTCTTATGTCAATATGAACTTTTATTTTGTATCATTTGGATCTGAACATTCATGCCACAATAAAGAAAATTACATTATGAATTTTGCTAGGTAGCATTCCAAATAAAAAAAATTCTTTTTTATCATTTACCTACTCGAGGACGAGCAGGAATTAAGCTTGGGGATGTTTGATACGTCTCCAACGTATCTATAATTTTTGATTGTTCCATGCTATTTCATTACCCCTTTTGGATGTTTATGGGCTTTATTTTACACATTTATATCATTTTTGGGACTAACCTACTAACCGGAGGCCCAACCCATATTGCTGTTTTTTTGCCTATTTCAGATGCAGGCCGGAGTCAGTCGATGTGTGGAGTAATAGTAGGAGCTGCAGGCAGCAGTCGGTCTACTTGTTTTGGATGTGATGCCTATATACATTATCATGCCTAGATAATCTCATAACTATTCGCTTTTTCATCAATTGCTCGACAGTAATTTGTTCACCCACCGTAGTACTTATGCTATCTTGAGAGAAGTGGGGGAGAGGAAAACAAGAGGCAAATGGCAAATAATGTAAATGCGAGGGAGATGAGTTTGTGATGGGTACTTGGTATGTCTTGACTTGAGCGAAGACCTCCCCGGCAATGGCGCCAGGAATCCTTCCGTCTAAGTCTTGAGCTTGCGTTAGTTTTCCTTGAAGAGGAAAGGGTGATGCAGCAATAGTAGCGTAAGTATTTCCCTTAGTTTTTGAGAACCAAGATATCAATCCAGTAGGAGGCTCCTCAAAAGTCACACGCACCTACACAAACAAACAAGAACTCGCAACCAACGCAATAAAGGGGTTGTCAATCCCTTCACAGCCACTTGCAAAAGTGAGATCTGATAGAGATAATATGATAAGATAAATATATTTTTGGTATTTTATAATATAGATAGGAAAAGTAAAGATGCAAATAAAAGTAGATTGAAAGCTTATACGATAAAAGATAGACCCGGAGGGGTCATAGGTTTCACTAGTAGATTCTCTCAAAATAGCATAAGTATTACGGTGGGTGAACAAATTACTGTCGAGCAATTGATAGAAAAGCGAATCATTATGTAACGCCCTCGATGCGGCTATATCTCCAACGTGTCGAAGAATGACTTAGAGGCATAACCGCATTGAAAGCAATGTCGCAAGTGAGGTAATCTTCACACAACCCAAGTAATACATAAGGGAAAGAGATACATAGTTGGCTTACAATCGCCACTTCACACAATTACATAAATAAAGCATTACATCATCCAGATACAATCAAGGTCCGACTACGGAACCAAATTAAAGAAGAACCCCAAATGCGACAAAGGTCCCCGATCGACCCCAACTGGGCTCCACTACTGATCTACTACAACGAAACAACACAAAGGGCAAGATCTTCATCGAGCTCCTCCTTGAGCTTGGTTGCGTCACCGCTTTCGGGTAACATAGGCACCGCAAACTGGTTTTGAAGTATCCGGTGAGTCACGAGGACTCAGCAATCTCGCACCGCATGAGATCAAGACTATTTAAGCTTATAGGAAGGATGGAGTAATGAGGTGGAGCTGCAGCAAGCGACTAGCATATATGGTGCCTACAATCGCAAAAGAGAGCGAGAAGAGAAGGCAAAGCACGGTCGATAAAAGTATGATCAAGAAGTGATCCTATAGCAACCTCGTCAAGCATAACTCCAACATCGTGTTCACTTCCCGGACTCCGCGAGAAGAGACCATCACAGTTACACACGGTTGATGTATTATAATTAAGGTCAACTTCGGATCTTCTACAACCGGACGTTAACAAATTCCCATCTTCCCATAACCGCGGGCATGGCTTTCGAAAGTTCAAATCCCTGCAGGGGTGTCCCAACTTAGCCCATGACAAGCTCTCACGGTCAACGGAGGAATAGACCTCCACCCGAGACACTCCGATCAGACTCGGTATCCCGGTACAACAAGACATTTCGACAGGGTAAAACTAAACCAGCAGCACCGCCCGAATGTGCCGACAAATCCTGATAGGAGCTGCACATATCTCTTTCTCAGGGCACACTCAGATGAGACTAGCTACGAGTAAAACCAACCCTCAAGTTTCCCGAGGTGGCCCATGAGTAGCTCGGTTCGGACCAACACTCAGAGGAGCACCGCCCGGGAGTTAAAATAAAGATGACCCTTGAGTCTGCAGAACCCAAGGGAAGGTGGTAGGTTGTTAGTGCAAATGGTAAAACCAATGTTGGGCATTGCTGGAGGAGCTTTACTTAAGGCGAACTGTCAAGGGGTTCCCATTATAGCCCAACCGTGTAAGGAACGCAAAATCCGGGAACATAACACCGATATGACGGAAACTAGGGCGGCAAGAGTGGAACAAAACACCAGGCATAAGGCCGAGCCTTCCACCCTTTACCAAGTATATAGATGCATTAATTAAATAAGAGATATATTGTGATATCCCAACAAGTAAACATGTTCCAACAAGGAACAACATCTCCATGTTCCAACAAGGAACAATCTTCAATCTTCACCTGCAACTAACAACGCTATAAGAGGGGCTGAGCAAAGCGGTAACATAGCCAATCAACGGTTTGCATAGGAAAGGTGTCAAAGGTTAGGGGTTCATGGCAATTTGGGAGGCTGACAAGCAAATGGTAGGCATCGTAGCATTGGCATAGCAAAAGAGCGAGCAAACTAGCATAGCAAAGATAGTAGTGATTTCGAGGGTATGATCATCTTGCCTGAAATTGCATGATGCGCAAACAAGTAGATGCATGTCCGGTTTAATGAGGCATGGCATCGCAAAGTGCACGAAACAATCTTACAAATTAAGTTCTCTCAATATGCAATGGAGTTGCATATTGATGGCACCACATCAATTATTTAGTTCTCTCTCGGTTATGAACCCAACAATATTAAATGTTGTTAAGCATGGCAAGAGATGAAGCATAATTAAACTAACAATTTAGGCAAATTTAAATGAGGCCGGAACAACAAACAACAATTCCGGAAAATCCCCATGTTATTTAGCAAATTAATGCAACAACAATTTTAAACATTTTAATTGTTGTTATCATGATGCGGATGACATATGCAAGTTTATGCAATTTTTATGAAAACGTTGACATGAGCATGTTATGAAGCATTTGGTCACCATGGCGGAACGAAAAGGGTGCCACGCCAATGATAACGAAAATGGTGCCACGGCAACATATCATTTCCGGTAGCTCGTGGAGATACCGGTGCAAAAGGAAGTGAGCGGATGCGTGCACGGATGGTGGGGTGATCCCGGATTCCGGGTGTGCCATGGGTCGACGGCATGGCAAATGAGGAACGTGCACCAAACAAACGGGCATGGTGCAAACATATCGTACATCTCATACAGCATGCATTCGGTCCACGGCGGTCGTTTCGGGTTATACCTTCGAAGCGTTCAAACGGGACGGATCGGGTTCGACGAAGGAAGTAGTCGTTCACGGCCGTAGTGGAGGTAGACGTTCACGGGTCGTCGGGGGGAAGTAGTTGTTCACGTGTCGTAGTGGAAGTCGAACTTGACGGTCTTGGCGACGGTAGTTGTACACGTATCGTAGACGTCCGTCGATCAGTAGATGTACTTGGCGTGTCTCAAATGTCTTGTGGGGGGTCACGGCGGCAGCAACAAGTCTTGGCGTGCACGGCGAGGAGACGCGGAGGCAACGGGTCCAGAGGGTCAAGAGCGGGTCCGCACCAGGCCGGGTTGATCGACGGACATGTCCGTGCTCCTCCGGACACGTCCGGCGCGAACAGAGGAGGCAGAAGGCCATGGCTGGCACGGGGTGGCCGGAAGGCACGTCGATGAGGCGCCGGGTCACGCAGGGCGCGGATCCAGGTGAGGCGGGGCCAGAGGACGGCGGATCGGCGGCGCAGGGGCCTGACGAGGTCGGCGCAGAGGCGGGACCTGGCCGTGGCTCGCGAACGGGTCGGCAGCGAGCACCACGCGACGGCGGCGGTGATAGATCCCGGCGCCGGCGGGGAGAGCGGGCGCCGGCGCGCAGGCGCGATGGAGGCGGCGACGAGCCAGCGGGGACGCGCGCCGATCTGGGGAGAAGCACAGGGAGTCCTTGGGCGGGCGAGGCGCGAGGAGTTCCTCCTGGAGAGATGCAGGCGTCGTGAGGGAAGGAAGAGGATCGGCGAGGTGGATCGAGGAGAGAATGGATCGAGGAGAGATGCGGAGGATCGTGGGATCCTCTCCTGGCGGCGTGGTGTTGCGTGCGATGGGGATCGAGGAGACGACGGCGGAGGGAGAGATCGAGGCGAGATGGGGAACGATCAGAGGGAGTTCGGGCTAGGGTTAGGAGGGATCGGTGGGGCACCGGCTGGGCCTTAGAGGCCGGCGGCTGGGCTTCGAGTGGCGTGGGCGCGCCTGTAAGTGGGCTCTGCCAGTTCTTCCCTCCTCTGTTTATTTTCTTTAAGAAAATAGACAGAATTACAAGGAAAAAGGATCCGTGGTTTGGGAAGGAAAAACTCAGAGATAAAGATATATAAGGAGTCCTGGAATTATGCTGTATTAGAATAAATAGTCTTGGAAATTTTTAGAGGTAGAAAAATAAATCAAGTTTGAATTAAATTCAAACTTGCTCCATTTTTGAACCCAACCAAAACAACTCCAAAATGGATGAAATTTGGCAGGGAGGTGAGTGGCATGATGCTTGAATTGTGAGGAAGAGATGAACATTAAAGGAGGAGTGAAAAATGGTACTTGCCAAATAGAAGCAAGAGAAGGAGGGGATGGGTGATGCAAGGGGTGATCATGCATGAAACACACAATGCACATGATGAGCATGATGAAATGCAACATGATGCAAGGATGAATGCAACAAACAAAACAAATCACACGACGAATCTCGGAATAGCTGGAAGTCTTCTGGAGCGTCGGTCTCGGGGCGTTACAACACTCCACCACTACGAGAGGATCTTGTCCCGAGATCTAGAATGGCACCGGAGAGAAACGGAAGAGGAAGAGAAGAGGGTAACTAAGTTGCTTCTTCAAACAATGAGTGAAACCACGAACCTTGGGAGGTTGAAAATTTGAAAGAAAGAACACAACGGAGTTGAATACAATTGAGAGCACTACGGTAGAAAATAGAAACAAGGAACACCATTTGAACCTTGGAGGTTGCAAAGCTATGAATGACGAATACAATGGACAAGAAGGGATTGAACCACTGTGGTTGAAACGAGATAAACAAGGAACAAGGAAGAACAAATTTGGACAACACTCCGGTTGAAACGAGATGCAAGACTTGATAAGATGAAAGAACTTGAAGAGATGACACGACACTTTGGTTAAATGGATAAGCAAGAAAAGGACATGATCATCACAATCGAGATGATGAGTGAAAAGAGCTACATCACAATGCCTCCGGAAGAAATAATAGAAGATAGATCATTGGAATAATAGAATGGAGAAGAAAATGACAACTCTCACAAATAAAATTGAAAGAGAAAGCTTACGAAGAAAAGGTTGAACGGAGTTGTTGGATTATCAACAACGAAAGCTTAAACTTGATGTGGACTTATGGAAGACATCCCAAAATTATGAGGTGACAACCTGCCACTCACGGAAGAGATTGGATAGATAAAAACAAGGAGACTAGAAACTAATTCACCGAGAGGATAAAAGAAGAACTTGGGTCATTGATAAGCACCATAATAGCAACAAACCTTAGGGAAAGCTTTAGGTGAAATATAACCCAAGATAATTCCAATGAAGAGACTGATGGATTTAAAATACCTCATTCTTGACAACAATATGAATCATGAAACATGAAGGAAATTGTCAAGAGTGACATAACACCATCTCAAAAGATAAGGTAGAAGGAATTGCACTTTGGAATGCAAGATGAAGAATACTTGAGCTCCTCAAAACAAAACATGTGTTGAGCACCATGTTTAATTTTTGAGTATAGCTTGGCTGATCTTAACTTCAAGAGAAATCTTGAAGAACAATTGAAGCATGAAAGGAATCCTTGATGAACCACCATGTAGAGCCTCCATGAAAACGCTGGTAATAAAAGGATGATAAAAAAAGAATGGGAAGTTGAAAACACAAGGTGAAGCCTTGCAATGATTTAGATGGATCTCCGTGATAATTAGAGCTTGGAACTCCGGGAAAAGAAAAGATGAAACAACTGAAACCGAGAATTTATTCATCATGAACAAACTCCGAAAGAAAAGATTAATCACTTGGAAGAAATAAGGATAAGAATTATGTTATGCGTATCCTTCACCAATTTAAATTGATCACAAGCAACGGATTTGGCATACTACTTATTCTCGTAGAAAGGATTAAGAGAGATATATCAAAACTTGAGAAGGTCTTCAACGAAACACCGGTAGGATTGGAACAACAAATGAATTGATATGATGAACAAGGAAGAGAGATCTTGAAAGAACCACCGTAAGAATTGAAAAAATGAATGAAGATACTTGAGGGGATTTAGATACAAGTGAACGAATAAATGACGAGCTGATTGGAGAATACTTGAATGATGCACCGGTAAGATAGGAGAATGATAACGACAATGAGAATGGATAAACCTGAATTGATGGACTCGGATGACAAACTGAGAATACTCTTGAATATCCCCCGATGGGTGAAAAAGATTCTCACAATCAAAAACAATTATGAGAGGATGGCAACAAGCTAGCACCATGAATCTTGAAAAGAATATAGCAAGATTAAAGAGAAACTCTTCTTCGGTCTTCAAATGATGAGAATGACAACGAGAAACACCACCAAGAATTATTGAGGCACACCGGAAGAATCAGAAGCGAAGAGGTTGAGCCAACTATGAAAAGAATTTGAAAGATCTTGGAGAAAAGCATTTGACTGATGATAACTCATTCTTACGTCAAACTTGGAGAAGAATTTAGGATAGCTATGGGAAAATAGAAGAGTCGTAAGATCACTCGAAAAGACACGTGGGTTAGGGCCCACTCAAAAGAACACCGTTGAAAAGATTTAAAAGAGATGTTGCACCGGTTGAATTAAATGACTTGAATGAGATACCAATCTCGAAAGAGCTAGAACGAATGCAGAGTGGAAACACGAATCTTCGAGATATCTTGAGCGCTCCAGAATAACAAATAGCGAGAAGTAGAATGACAATGAGGTGCACCGGTATGAGAAGACATTGAAAAGAGGAAAAAGGTATGATCAACAAAACTTGACTTGAATTCACCGGGGAAGAGAAAGTAATGAGGAATGACGAACTAGTAGAACATCTTCTTGAGAACCACCGGGTAAGAACATTGACGGAAAGAATGGAGAAACTTCACAAAAATAAAAGGATACTTGGTAAGGAAATCTTAGTCCTTGAGGAAAAAGGGTGGGTGGGCGGGAAAAACAAAGGCAACTTGGAGACGCATGAAATAAACACCGTTGAGAAGAAATGATAATTGGTCTTGCTGATGTTGAAGTGATCGGATCCACTTGAAGAGAAACACGCCGGTTGAAAAAGATTGACATGACAATCTCGATTATCGAGAAGGATTGGTATTCACATCAGAGTATGAGAGCACCATTTCGGAAAGGTATGGAATCAACACTTGACGTTGAAGCAACTCAAATACCGCAACTCAAAACAAAACAAAGGATTGGCTTGCAGAATAAGCCGGAACAAACATATGATAGAGATTTACCCAATCCCATATCATGCATCTGTCGAAAAGATATTCTAGGACCTACTTGAATTCCCACCTATGAAACTCCCGAAACTTTCTGGTTATGCAATCTGGTGTTGGGGATATAGGGGAAGCAATATATCTCACCCAAACTAACAATCCCTACATCCATTGTATCCATCCGTCAACACATAACCAAAAACCTTCGAAATCATGTACCTCAACCTTCAAAAGCATCCGTTATACGAGTCATGGCAATACTCCTGTACTCACCTCGATCTTTGGGTTAGCGGGTTATCTCACCAACAAGCGCATAAAAGAGATTTTCGATGTCGGCGACTAAACTCGGTATTCCAGAACTGCAACGATAAAATTATGATGACAACACCTCGGAGCTCAACTCCCCGGACACCTCCATAAAAAAACCCTGCTGACGGGAGGCAACCAAGACAATGTTGTCATCATAAAACCATCGGAACGATTCTAAGATACCCGCGTGATCCTAAAAAAAATTTAGTGAAATTTGAGAAGAGGAAAGTCAAAACTCTACGTCGGGATGCCTTACCAGAGCGATGAAGAGACTGGGGAGTAAAAAGAATTCCTAAACTCTCCGATATATAAAATCCTAAATGACTCAAAACATTTATCTAGACACAACTCGGCCGCTAAAAACGATCAATCAGTGGGGCTCCTAAGGTCGGGGAAGGCTCTGATTACCAACTTGTAACGCCCTCGATGCGGCTATATCTCCCACGTGTCGAAGCACGACTTAGAGGCATAACCGCATTGAAAGCAATGTCGCAAGTGAGGTAATCTTCACACAACCCAAGTAATACATAAGGGAAAGAGATACATAGTTGGCTTACAATCGCCACTTCACACAATTACATGAGTAAAGCATTACATCATCCAGATACAATCAAGGTCCGACTACGGAACCAAATTAAAGAAGAACCCCAAATGCGACAAAGGTCCCCGATCAACCCCAACTGGGCTCCACTACTGATCTACTAGAACGAAACAACACAAAGGGCAAGATCTTCATCGAGCTCCTCCTTGAGCTTGGTTGCGTCACCGCTTTCGGTAACATAGGCACCGCAAACTGGTTTTGGAAGTATCTGGTGAGTCACGAGGACTCAGCAATCTCGCACCCGCGAGATCAAGACTATTTAAGCTTATAGGAAGGATGGAGTAATGAGGTGGAGCTGCAGCAAGCGACTAGCATATATGGTGCCTACAATCGCAAAAGAGAGCGAGAAGAGAAGGCAAAGCACGGTCGATAAAAGTATGATCAAGAAGTGATCCTATAGCAACCTACGTCAAGCATAACTCCAACACCGTGTTCACTTCCCGGACTCCGCCGAGAAGAGACCATCACGGTTACACACACGGTTGATGTATTATAATTCAGGTCAACTTCGGATCTTCTACAACCGGACGTTAACAAATTCCCATCTGCCCATAACCGCGGGCATGGCTTTCGAAAGTTCAAATCCCTGCAGGGGTGTCCCAACTTAGCCCATGACAAGCTCTCACGGTCAACGGAGGAATAGACCTCCACCCGAGACACTCCGATCAGACTCGGTATCCCGGTACAACAAGACATTTCGACAGGGTAAAACTAAACCAGCAGCACCGCCCGAATGTGCCGACAAATCCTGATAGGAGCTGCACATATCTCTTTCTCGTGGCACACTCGGATGAGACTAGCTACGAGTAAAACCAACCCTCAAGTTTCCCGAGGTGGCCCCAGAGTAGCTCGGTTCGACCAACACTCGAGGAGCACCGCCCGGGAGTTAAAATAAAGATGACCCTTGAGTCTGCAGAACCCAAGGGAAGGTGGTAGGTTGTTAGTGCAAATGGTAAAACCAATGTTGGGCATTGCTGGAGGAGCTTTACTTAAGGCGAATCATCAAGGGGTTCCCATTATAGCCCAACCGTAAGGAACGCAAAATCCGGGAACATAACACCGATATGACGGAAACTAGGGCGGCAAGAGTGGAACAAAACACTGGCATAAGGCCGAGCCTTCCACCCTTTACCAAGTATATAGATGCATTAATTAAATAAGAGATATATTGTGATATCCCAACAAGTAAACATGTTCCAACAAGGAACAACATCTCCATGTTCCAACAAGGAACAATCTTCAATCTTCACCTGCAACTAACAACGCTATAAGAGGGGCTGAGCAAAGCGGTAACATAGCCAATCAACGGTTTGCATAGGAAAGGTGTCAAAGGTTAGGGGTTCATGGCAATTTGGGAGGCTGACAAGCAAATGGTAGGCATCGTAGCATTGGCATAGCAAAAGAGCGAGCAAACTAGCATAGCAAAGATAGTAGTGATTTCAAGGGTATGATCATCTTGCCTGAAATCCCGCAAGGAAGAAGAACGATTCCATGAAGAAGACAAACGGACGAAGACGAACGAATCCTCACAACTCCGGAACGAAACCGAAGCTAACGAGAGAAGCAAACCGGAAAGAAACAAACAACATAGTAAACAACCATCACATAACACATTGCATGATGCGCAAACAAGTAGATGCATGTCCGGTTTAATGAGGCATGGCATCGCAAAGTGCACGAAACAATCTTACAAATTAAGTTCTCTCAATATGCAATGGAGTTGCATATTGACGAAACACCACATCAATTATTTAGTTCTCTCTCGGTTATGAACCCAACAATATTAAATGTTGTTAAGCATGGCAAGAGATGAAGCATAATTAAACTAACAATTTAGGCAAGTTTAAATGAGGCCGGAACAACAAACAACAATTCCGGAAAATCCCCATGTTATTTAGCAAATTAATGCAACAACAATTTTAAACATTTTAATTGTTGTTATCATGATGCGGATGACATATGCAAGTTTATGCAATTTTTATGAAAACGTTGACATGAGCATGTTATGAAGCATTTGGTCACCATGGCGGAACGAAAAGGGTGCCACGGCAACGATAACGAAAATGGTGCCACGGCAACATATCGTTTCCGGTAGCTCGTGGAGATACCGGTGCAAAAGGAAGTGAGTGGATGCGTGCACGGATGGTGGGGTGATCCCGGATTCCGGGTGTCCCATGGGTCGACGGCATGGCAAACAAGGAACATGCACGAAACAAACGGGCATGGTGCAAACATATCGTACATCTCATACAACATGCATTCGGTCCACGGCGGTCGTTTCGGGTTATACCTTCGAAACGTTCAAACGGGACGGATCGGGTTCGACGAAGGAAGTAGTCGTTCACGGCCGTAGTGGAGGTAGACGTTCACGGGTCATCGGGGGGAAGTAGTTGTTCACGTGTCGTAGTGGAAGTCGAACTTGACGGTCTTGGCGACGGTAGTTGTACACGTATCGTAGACGTCCGGTGCGACCGTAGATGTACTTGGCGTGTCTCTGAAATGTCTTGTGGGGGGGGTCACGGCGACGGCAACAAGTCTTGGCGTGCGACGAGGAGACGCGGGAGGCAACGGGTCCAGAGGGTCGAAGAGCGGGTCCAGACCAGGCCGGGGGTTGACTGGACGGACATGTCCGGGCTCCTCCGGACACGTCCGGCGCGAACAGAGGAGGCAGAAGGCCATGGCCGGCACGGGGTGGCCGGAAGGCACGTCGATGAGGTGCCGGGTCACGGAGGGCGCGGATCCAGGCGAGGCGGGGCCAGAGGACGACGGATCGGCGGCGCAGGGGCCTGACGAGGTCGGCGCAGAGGCGGGACCTGGCCGTGGCTCTGCAACGGGGTCGGCAGCGAGCACCACGCGACGGCGGCGGTGATGGATCCCGGGCAGCGGGAAGAGCGGGCGCTTCGCGGGCGCGATGGAGGGGGACGGAGCCAGCGGGGATCTGCGCCCGTCTGCGGGAGAAGCATGGGGAGTCCTTGGGCGGGGCGAGGCGCGAGGAGTTCCTCCTCGAGCGATCTGGCGTCGTGAGGGAAGGAGGAGGGATCGAGCGAGGTGGATCGAGGAGAGAATGGATCGAGGGAGAGATGCGGGAGGATCGTGGGATCCTCTCCCTGGGGACGTGGTGTTGCGTGCGATGGGGATCGAGCGGAGCCGACGGCCAGAGGGAGAGATCGAGGGGAGATGGGGAACGATCAGAGGGAGTTCGGGCTAGGGTTAGGAGGGATCGGTGGGGCGCCGGCTGGGCCTTAGAGGCCGGCGGCTGGGCTTCAGGTGGCGTAGGGCGCGGCCCAGGTAAGTGGGCTCTGCCCAGTTCTTCCCTCCTCTGTTTATTTTCTTTAAGAAAATAGACAGAATTACAAGGAAAAAGGATCCGTGGTTTGGGAAGGAAAAACTCAGAGATAAAGATATATAAGGAGTCCTGGCATTATGCAGTATTAGAATAAATAGTCTTGGAAATTTTTAGAGGTAGAAAAATAAATCAAGTTTGAATTAAATTCAAACTTGCTCCATTTTTGAACCCAACCAAAACAACTCCAAAATGGATGAAATTTGGCAGGGAGGTGAGTGGCATGATGCTTGAATTGTGAGGAAGAGATGAACATTAAAGGAGGAGTGAAAAATGGTACTTGCCAAATAGAAGCAAGAGAAGGAGGGGATGGGTGATGCAAGGGGTGATCATGCATGAAACACACAATGCACATGATGAGCATGATGAAATGCAACATGATGCAAGGATGAATGCAACAAACAAAACAAATCACACGATGAATCTCGGAATAGCTGGAAGTCTTCTGGAGCGTCGGTCTCGGGGCGTTACACATTATGAGATTATCTAGGCTTGATCATGTATATAGGCATCATGTCCGTGACAAGTAGACCGACTCCTGCCTGCATCTACTACTATTACTCCACACATCGACCGACTCCTGCCTGCATCTAGAGTATTAAGTTCATAAGAATAGAGTAACGCATTAAGCAAGATGACATGATGTAGAGGGATAAACTCAAGCAATATGATATAAACCCCATCTTGTTATCCTCGATGGCAACAATACAATACGTGCCTTGCAACCCTTTCTACCACTGGGTAAGGACACCACCAGATTGAACCCAAAGCTAAGCACTTCTCCCATGGCAAGAAAGGTCAATCTAGTAGGCCAAACCAAACTGATAATTCGAAGAGACTTGCAAAGATAACTTAATCACACATAAAAGAATTCAGAGGAGATTCAAATATTTCTCATAGACAAACTTGATCATAAACCCACAATTCATCGGATCTCGACAAACACACCGCAAAAAGAGTTACATCGAATAGATCTCCAAGAAGATAAAGGAGAACATGGTATTGACATTCAAAGAGAGAGAGAAGAAGCCATCTAGCTAATAACTATGGACCCGAAGGTCTATGGTAAACTACTCACAACTCATCGGAGAGGCCATGGTGTTGATGTAGAAGCCCTCCATGGTCGATTCCCCCTCCGGCGGAGCGCCGGCGGAGGCTCCAAGATGGGATCTCGCGGATATAGAAGGTTATGGCGGTGGAAATAGTTTTTCGTGGTTGCTTCTGATGTTCTCGGGGTACATTGGTATATATAGGAGGAAGAAGTAGGTCGGTGGACGCCCGAGGGGCCCACGAGACAAGGGGCGTGCCCTCCACCCTCGTGGCTTCCTCGATTGTTTCTTGACTTCCACTCCAAGTCATCTGGATCACGTTTGTTCCATAAAGATCGCTCCCAAAGGTTTCATTCCATTTGGACTCCGTTTGATATTCCTTTTCTTCGAAACACTGAAATAGGCAAAAAAAACAGCAATACGGGACGGGCCTCCGATTAGTAGGTTAGTCCCAAAAATGATATAAAAGTTTAAAGTAAAGCCCATAAACATCCAAAACGTGTAATATAATAGCGTGGAACAATCGAAAATTATAGATACGTTGGAGACGTATCAGGAGGTAGGAGGAAGACGCGGTGGCTGAAAAGTAGGAGGGGGATGCTCAAGGAAGTCGACGGTGGATGAACAGTAGCCCGTGGAGGCTGGAGCGAGGCAGTAGACTCTGGATGAACACGACCCCGTATCGACAGTAGGCGGTCGAACAGAAGTCCATTTCCTTTGTTTTGCAGTACTCCGCACCCCTCCCGATCAACAGGACCCCGTTTCGACTGTACGCACTTGAACAGAAGTCCGTTTCCTCCGTTTTGCGGTACGCCAGACCCTTCCCAATGAGAAGGGCCCCGTTTCGACTGTACGTGGTTGAATAGAAGGTCGGTTCCTCCGTACTGCCATACGCCATACCTCGTTTTGGCTGTTCCGTCCAAGCCGGTTGGCTCCCAATGAATACGACGCATTCCATTGCCTCCCGATGAACATGACGTAGTTTCATCATTCCGACCTAGCCGGTTGGCTTCCGATGAACAGGGTGTTGTTGTCGCCTTCTGTTGCCTCTCAATGTACACATGCCCTGGCCATATGTATGCGCGAGTAGCTAGGCATTTGATACCCCACCCGTATATACGCACATGGCCGTATTTTTTGGCATGTTGATGTACATACGTGTACACGGTTTAGAAGGGACTGCTTGAGCTGCTATGTAGGGGGCTCTACTACTACATGTGTCGATTCTTGCTCAGCCAAGGTTCATCATTGAAGAGAGACCGATCAACCAGTATGTACGTACATGTTCGCGACCAGACAGAAAACGCTACATACACTTCGATCGGGTGGGTCCTAGCTATCAGGGAGGATAAGGACTCACTTCCTTTTGTGCGAAGAGATAGCTGGTGGGTCCCAGCTGTCAGGGGGAAGAATCATTTTTTTGCCCATAATATGGACACACTTCCTTGCGTCCGAAGATGTAGGTGGTGGGTCCATCTGCCAGCCTCACCACGTAGAGTCCTCTTCCGATGGCTGTCGTTCGTTGACCATGCCGCACGGACAACACCATGGTGGTGGACGACAGAGAGGCCTAGGAAGGGAATGACGTGGAGCCAGGGAAGATGAGGTAGGTGGATGCCCATGCAGAGGGGAGTACGAGGGTTCACTGGTTCAGCTGTGGTGTGAGGCTGCCGTCATCAAAGAATAACAGGAGGTGTTGGTGAGTAGAGGAATAGCCTGGACGGCGATTGGAGTAGGGTGGGCCGGTGAGTCTTACATGGCAGCACAGCCGACTATGGGAGGCGGTACCGCCGGTGGTGGTTTGGGCGGCCGAAGCAAGAATATCTGAGATTGAACAAGCATGACATCTGTTAGATGGTATTCCAATGACCATTGCTGGTAGAATCGTGTGTTGACTATAAGTTGACAAAGCCTTGCGTACACATCAACTTAGTAGGCCCACAAGTGTATGGCAGAGAACATAGCCATTTGCGATTTGTAATAATGTACAACCCATTTTTTAATTCTAATGGAATTTACTATAACCCATTTACAGTTTGTTAAAATTACGGCCTATATTCTAGCCAGGACAACGATTAATAATTTCAACCAACTGCTCAAAACAGAATTCTACAAAATTTCCCACATTTTGATGGGATCCGAAATATTTTTTATCCTGAAATTTCAAGTTAGATTAAATATAATTTCAAAATAAATTTGTATTAGGTAAAAATCCAACGAAATATTGCGCACAACAAGTAATGAAATTAAAATTTTCAAAATCCAATAATAATATTTTTTAACTAATTACCTGTTTGGTGCTATTTTTATAGATACATCCCAGTTTTATAATTACAACCCATTTATTATTTCTTAAAGCCCATTTTCTTGTTAAGCCTAATGCATCCCTCCTAGGAAAGGTTTGTAGCCCAGCGGGGCGCAGAATAACAACTTGACCTGGGCTGGGTATTCCTCAAACAAAAGTATAGGTGGGATAGCCATTTTCACCTTGAAATATTAATATCTTGGATGGATATTTGGTCGACATTATAGCCTGGGCTAGACGGGCCACAACCCGCCTAGTTGATACCCTGCTCCTCTGAACAACAACAAAAACATCACTAAAGAGAAACTCTGCTCACACCTCAAAAACCAAATACTACTCGAGCTGCTAGGTCCCAGCTGTCGGCTGCTCCTTGTGCAATTCTCTTGAATATTGACTATATAAGTTGACAATGGTGTGTGTCGGTGTCGAAATCGGCGAATCTCGGGTAGGGAGTCCCGAACTGTGCGTCTAGGCGAATGGTAACAGGAGACAAGGGACACGATGTTTTTACCCAGGTTCGGGCCCTCTCGGTGGAGGTAAAACTCTACTCCTGCTTGATTAATATTTATGATATGGGTAGTACAAGAGTAGATCTACCACAAGATCAGAGAGGATAAACCCTAGAAGCTAGCCTATGGTATGATTGTTGTTCGTCCTACGGACTAAAACCCTCCGGTTTATATAGACACCGGAGAGGGCTAGGGTTACACAGAGTCGGTTACAATGGTAGGAGATCTACATATGCGTATCGCCAAGCTTGCCTTCCACGCCAAGGAAAGTCCCATCCGGACACAGGATGGAGTCTTCAATCTTGTATCTTCATAGTCCAGGAGTCCGGCCAAAGGTGATAGTTCAGCTATCCGGACACCCCCTAATCCGGGACTCCCTCAGTGTGGGACCGTGATGTCTGTAAACCAGGAGGAAGCATATTTTTTTTATAGTTTTATATAATAAGGAGGCACTTGCGTACATACAGCTATGGCCCTGGTGGGTCCATACTATCATCCTCTCCAAGTAAAGCCATCTCCTGATTCCTCACGTTCGTTGACCATGTTGACAACACGAGACGGCGGCACCTCGGCGAGCGCAACAACTCGAAGGACGATGGAGAGGGCCTTGTGGGCCCTACGGATGGTCTGATACAGCGCCTGCTGGTCATTCAGGAAGCCAGGATCATCGGACCCATATGAGCACCTTCGAGAGACTAAGCCGGCATGAAACAGTAAGGCCGTGCTTGGGAGCTCTGGATTGTTTCATGATACGTCTCCAACGTATCTACTTTTCCAAACATTTTTGCCCTTGTTTTGGACTCTAACTTGCATGATTTGAAGGAAACTAACCTGGACTGACGCTGTTTTCAGCAGACCTGCCATGGTTTTATTTATTGTGCAGAAAACAAAAGTTCTCGGAATGACCTGAAAATCCACAGAGATAAGTTTTGGAAAATATAAAAATATCACTTGAAGAATCAAGGCCGGGGCCACACCACATCCCACGAGGTGGGGCGCGCCTCCCCGGGCGCGCCCCCTGTCTCGTGGGCCCCCTGACGCTCCACCGACCTCAACTCCAACTCCATATATTCTATTTCGCAAAGAAAAAATCAGAGAGAAAGTTTCATCGTGTTTTACGATCGGAGCCGCCGCCAAGCCCTAATCTCTCTCGGGAGGGCTGATCTGGAGTCCGTCCGGGGCTCCGAAGATGGGGATTCGTCACCGTCGTCATCATCAACCATCCTCCATCACCAATTTCATGATGCTCACCGCCGTGCGTGAGTAATTCCATCATAGGCTTGCTGGACGGTGATGGGTTGGATGAGATTTACCATGTAATCAAGTTAGTTTTGTTAGGGTTTGAGCCCTAGTATCCACTATGTTCTGAGATTGATGTTGCTATGACTTTGCTATGCTTAATGCTTTTCACTAGGGCCCGAGTGCCATGATTTCAGATCTAAACCTATTATGTTTTCATGAATATATGTGTGTTCTTGATTCTATCTTGCAAGTCTATAGTCACCTATTATGTGTTATGATCCAACAACCCCGAAGTGACAATAATCGGGATACTTTTCGGTGATGACCATAGTTTGAGGAGTTCATGTATTCACTATGTGCTAATGCTTTGTTCCGGTTCTCTATTAAAAGGAGGCCTTAATATCGCTTAGTTTCCGCTAGGACCCCGCTGCCATGGGAGGGTAGGACAAAATATGGCATGCAAGTTCTTTTCCATAAGCACGTATGACTATATTCGGAATACATGCCTACGTTATATTGGTGAATTGGAGCTAGTTCTGTGTCACCCTATGTTATAGCTATTACATGAGGAATCGCATCCGACATAATTATCCATCATTGATCAAATGCCTACGAGCTTTTCACATCTTGTGCTTCGCTTATTTACTTTTCTGTTGCTACTGTTAGAACTACTACAAAACTTTTATCTTTACTTTTGCAACTGTTACCATTACTAGCATACTACTTGCTACTAAATACTTTGCTGCAGATACTAAGTTATCCAGGTGTGGTTGAATTGACAACTCAACTGCTAATACTCAAGAATATTCTTTCTCTCCCCATTTGTTGAATCAATAAATTTGGGTTGAATACTCTACCCTCGAAAGCTGTTGCGATCCCCTACACTTGTGGGTTATCATTCACGCCCGTATTTAGGATACAAGTGTAATTTACTCGTCATCGGAAACAACGTGTAAAATACAAGCATAATGAAACCGATGGCCCGAGATCTATAATGAAAACCGACAAGTTATGAGTGTAATCTGAGAAACTAGTGTATATTTTACCAGTAAAAAATGACCAACCAAGCGCTTCGCCCAAGTCCATCTGCTTCTATTTACAAGCATCAGCTTTACAAGAGGTTTTGGTTGGAAAACGACAATCGGCCTAAGATTGTGAGTTGGTCGGAAGATCATATGGTTTCACCTCTAACCTACCCGAGTTGTCGTAAGCCGGGTGCGCGGAGAGCGACGAGTCGGTGGCCAGTGCCTCCGCGTCCGCCGCCATCATCGAGGAGAAGTAGAACACGGGAGGCTGCCGCGACGACCATTTAGGCTAGGTATTATTATACCTGTGATGTTCAAGACTAGCACCGCTTAGCTGATTTGAATTTTATGAAATTCGTCATGTTTGTATGAAAATCCAGTATTTTATATGAATTCCGTCATTGTTTATATGAAATAGCGCCGTGTTTGCATGAATTTCGTCAGGTTGGTTGAGTTGCTGTCAGAATGTTTGCGGCTGCGGTTGGATGGCGTAATTTGCGGGTCGTCGGTCGGTCTGCGGCCGGCTCGGGCAGGGTGGTGGGATAAAAAAAGCATAGCTCGTGCGAGCTCGTCTCCAACGCGCGCGCTGGAGGATGCATGAGCACGCGAGCTCATCCTTGTTCATTGGTGGCAAAGGCATGGGTGGACAAAAGGGTGGCCAATATTTTGGCTACACCGGGCAAGTTCCAAACAGCCCCTCCCAGCCCTACCCCTCCCAGCACATTCAAATTCGTCGTTCGCTGTGAAATTTTTCCATGTGTTGTTTTCATGGATATTTTGCTATGTGAAAAGAAATTTAAATATGAACAAATAATCGGTGTCTGCGGTCTTTTAGCGGTACACAGTAGGATGGCCTCAGAGTAGTAGTAGTGTAGAGTACTACTAGTACTACCCCTACTAGATAGTGAGTGTTTACTACCTTATCTATGTAGTAATTGCAACACATGCATGTGTTATTAGTATAATGACCACGTATGGATTTGATGGTAAGATTTGTGTAAGTTGGATGTCATATTATTGTAACATCCCAAAATTCTAAATTTTGGAATGTTATAAACAAATAGATAGATTTGATTGATTGTGTGAAGTTGAGTGAAATTCAAAACTTTTTGAAAGTAAAAGGAGAGGGAATAAAATGACTTTCCCAAAACTTTCACCTGGCTTTTATGAGCTCCTTTAAATTCAAATTCTTTTCATCACAAAACCCTGGAGAGAAGATAACATGACTTCTTCCATTTTTAAATAAATGAAAAGGGATTTGAATTTCATTTGGAAATATTTTCAATTCAGAAACTTTAAGCAACTCAATGATTTTCATGAGAGAAGATAAAATGACTTTAAAGTCCAATTTAAAAGAAATCCAATTTAAAGTCCTTTTGAAATTATTTTCAATTGGGAGTTATTTGGGTTTTATTCAAATTATTTTTCTCCAAAAAATAAATATATGGAAATTAGGGTAAAATGATTCCTACATCGAAAATTGGATATAAGAAAATTTGAATTAATTTTGGTATCTTTAAAATGAGTTTTATTGGATTTTATTAGAGCAGTAGCACTCTTTGATTTATTTAAATTTCTGTGGATTTTATTTGACATTAGAAAAATGTTCATGCTGTAGGAAATAATTTTCCGAAAATTTTGATATATTATATGCCTATAGTATATTTTTATGTTGGTGGTTTATTCTATTTTTGTTTTCTGGAAAATGTTTTTTTTTAACTTCCCTCCGCCGAACTGGGCCGGCCCAGCTTCTGCCAGGCCGTGGCCCAGCCCACGCCGCTCGCCCGCGCCCGTCTCCAAGCTCAGGACAGAGTCCCGAGCGATCCCGCGCCGCCGTCGTCCTCGATCCGGACACCGCCGCCGCCTCGCCTTGCCTCCTCCTCCAAGAAGCCGCCCCGGCCCCTATAAAAGCCGCAGACATCGGGCCCCCGATCTCTTTCTCTCTCCTTGCGTCTCGCGCTGCTGGAGCTGCCGCATCTCGCAACAACCGCCGCTGCCGCCAGCCTGCGCAAGCGCCCGCTGGCCTTCCGCTGCCCAGCAAGCCACCACCACCACCGCTCCCGCCGCCGAAGCCGCCACCTCGCTGCCGCGCCGGACCCGTCCTCTCACCACGCCGCCCTCGCCGGAGAACGCTGCCGCCACCACCGTTGGTTTTTCTCGCCGCTGACCGAACCTGCGAGAACCGGTACAGGACCGCTCTGTTTCCTTCGTTTTTTAGTTTTCTTTTCAAAAACCCTAGATTATTTTTTTTATAAAACCGATTTTTGTTTAGGTTTTTTTATTTAGAGAACATTCGCTGGTTAGGTTTAGAAAACAAACGTTCACTTTTTAGTCTTTTCTTTTTTCTGTTTATTTTATGTCAGAGACCTATCCATTAATATATTTATCTACAGATTGGCCCCTAGTTTTCAAACGACCACAACTTTTCGATCATTTATCCAAATCCAACGAAACCAACGCCCACTTCTTCGTTATGATCCCCTCTATCCAGATATTCAACTTAAACATGTTTTTGAAAGTATTAAAATTTGAATTCAAATAGTTTAGATTTGAACTTCATTTGATTGTAACTGGAGTTTTATAACTCCGTTTGAGTTGATTCTTTTTGCAAATCGAAGCTCTTGACCTAAACTTTCTGAGGTACTGTTAGAAATTGTTTTATGCTGCAAGAGTTATCTGCTCGGTTTTGATGTTTTTCGATTTGCTTTCTTCGTTCTCTCCGATCTTTTGAGTGATTGCTTATGTGTGGTTACTATTGCTTGCTTAAAATAGAATGGAGTGTGACGAGTAGAACTATCAAGATCTATGAGTGCAATTCATCTTCATCAACAGTACAGGCAAGTTCACACTTTGATCATACCTCTTTACTACCCAGTTTTATTGCATTAGATCAACTCTCAAATAATTGCATGATTAGGATCTGATTAATATGTGGTTTTTGGGAAGTAGATGAGGTAGTACCTATTACCTGTTTATTATCAAACCTTGGGAGTTACTTCTACGTTTGCTTATGTTGCTATGCTATGCTAGTAGACGTGGATTGGGTGATTGTATCCATGACAGATGTGAGATTGTTAATTAATGGTTTACTTAAGGTGGCAACTTTAATACACATCTGGGTGGATTGAGGCACATGGGGATCCCAGTGTTGCCTGTATTTTGGAAATCCCGGGGTACCGTGTGATTCTCCTATGGACCGCCACCCAGGCTCAAAGGGATCATGAGATTATTCATGGTAGAAACTTCCGTGTGCAGCCGCAAGCTACTATGGGCTCTAGCATAGTTGAGTATGTTGTGTGACCTCTTACAGTGGTAGACTAGCAGATGTAGGGGATGTAGGTGGTACTGTCTACCCATCGTAAGGTGCTAACACTTCTGAAAGACTGTGTCTGGGTCATCCGTTTCTCAAACACCATGTAGTGCGAGAAATCCAATGGAGGAGATCGAGTCTTGTGGCGAAAAGTGTGCAAACCTCTACAGAGTGTACAAACTAATTATGGTTAGCCGTGTCCCCGGTTATGGACATCTTGAGTATCTGGTTCTTGAATTATCATGTTGATCTCATCATGTTACTTAATTAATTTGTTGGGTTGTTAACTTTTAATTGGGATTGAGATGCGGTTTACCATTCTCAATGTTTTCAACAAACCTTGTAGTTAAATAAAATACACTCTTTTGCAGTAAGGAAAAATTGGCTTTTCGCAAAAACATTATAACCATAGAGCTTTTTCCACCAGCCATATATGCATGTAGTGATAGTTTTTATTCATCATTATCCTATGGTGTGAATTTGCCAGTACATTCAATGTACTGACCCTTTGTGGCTGCAACGTCTTATGTTGTAGGATTCTTACGACGAGTAAGTGGTACGTTAGGGTTACGATTTCTACACTCAACTTTGCCGTTGGTGTTGATGGGAATCCACAACCTTGTTGTTACTTCCGCTATTTGGATTGAGGTAATAGTATTTATGCTACTTTATACATGTGATTTACCTCTGTTATAAATCCTCGAGTACTATGTGTGTTAGCATACCGATCCAGGTATGACACTTAAGCACAGAGACTTGATCCATTCGGGTCGGGTCGCTACAATTATTGCTCGAACATGTGGTCAAAGTTAGCTTCCAATATGCATTTTATACCCTATATGGATTGAGGGAGTACATGCATTACTGAGGTTTCTCTTAATCCTTGCGTGCAACATTTTTATTGAATCCTCTAAAAAGGTAACAATCCATCTGGTCCCAATTGTCAGCCTTAGGAAGCATAAGAGAGTAGTAGTACAAGAGAAATAGTACTGATTGGACAAATGTGTTGCTAATCAATAAATTTTTTAATTTCTACCAGGGCCCACCTTAGAGGCTGGTTAGAGTCCTATACATTATGGTTATTTAATTTCATAAGAGGCAAACAATGTGGGGCCTACCTTAGAGGCAAGGGTCTATACACTAGAGATGCCCTGTACGTAGTATTACTTTTGATGTGTCCCGTCAACTCGCAGAACGAGGAGAAGCTTTCTTAGTACGTCGTCTCCCCCGCCCATGGGCATGGTGGCTCGCAGAGTCGTGGGACGAGGAGAAGCTTGCTTACGATGCCTACGCCCGCTTCCTCGCCCACGCGTGCGGTGGCTCGCAGGATGAGGAGAAAATTCTACTACTCCCTCCGTTACTCCTTGTCCCTACCTTGGTTAGAGAGATTATCATATTGTTTGCAATATCTGTCTTTTAATAGTAGGAGTAGTAGTACTACATCAATTTCCTTGTAGTCCGTGGTGCAGCAAGCTACCCTAGGCTATGTTACTACTCCCTCCTTTCCGGTTTATGGCTCAATTTCAAAATCTCTCCAACCAAGGTAGACGGTGAATGGTGGAATTAATTTTGTAGCATGCACAAGTAATTAGTACCCTCATTTTTCTCAACAAAGTTATGATTACCGATACATTAATTACAACGAATGCATGCATGACCACTAAATTTTCATGAACTTCTACATGCATTGGTGAGATTTCTCTTGATACTTCTTGCATCGGGTGATTTAATCCACCTCGAAATCCAAATAATTTTTTTAGATGAGCCCTATAAACCGGAAAGGAGGGAGTAGTATGTAGTACTACCTCCATAGTGGGTACGTACTCCAAAAAATCAGATTTTCCCAAAACTAAGTCACTCAACCTTTATTTGCTTGTTTCCCTTTCTGCCTTGTTGCCTCGAACAGACTATGCCAAACTCCCCTGCCTGCCACGCGGAGAAGACCCGCCCTCGCCTTTTTCAGTTCGGGTTTGTATTGATGGATCGCGTGAAGCAGCAAAAAGCAAGTCGTGTCTTGTACTCCTGCGTCGTACTAAAAGAGTAGAGACGCTCGCTTTCATGAATTATGTACTTCCTCTTGCCGACATGTGGGACATATAGCAACCGGGTTGACGTGTCATGCACCCAATATTAGTGCAGAACAGCAGGGGGGCGCACCCCAGTCGTAGCGCCCCAATAGTAGTAATGAGCAATGAGACGTCAAATCACAATGCCACACCTTCCCAGATGGACGAAGCAACCATTGTTTCACACTTCGCTAAATCCACTTCGCCATCATCTCCTTCCTTCAAGAAAACCACGTATTGCTTCTGCCATTGTTCTGTCTCAAGAGGGACGCGTATCGCCTTGGTACATCATGACATGTGGGACCGCATGACAAGCCATGCTCCCCCGCCCACTGCTCGGTACAATCACCTCATTTTTACTACTTCCTCCATCTTGGTTTACAGGGCATGCACATCGTTCTAGGTTGAGAATTTAACTAATTATATAATACTACTTTTTGTGACATAGTAAGTCATATTTACTTAAGTCAAATGGATGACCTAGAACTACATGAACGTCCTATAAACCAGACGGAGGGAGTAGCATCTTTTTAGATCAATATAGTCGGGATTCACCAAGAAGCAAAACCAAGTCGTAGGCTGCTCCTTTGGTGTTGGCGAAGCAACTCAAGCAGGGTCAGTCCACACACGAAATGGAAACACACTTAACATGACCCCTTTAGCCGATATGTGGCTCATCCACCATCTTGTTCCATGTGCGATGCACCAAATTACAGTTCGGAGTAGCGGTTGGACTTGGAGGCACCCTAGTCGTAGCACTGCAGGAGTAGTAAATGAGTGATGAGGGGTCAAATCACAAAGCCCCACCTTTCCTGCATAAAGCTAGACAGATGAAGCAACCATCATTTCACTCCAGGGCGCAAGAGCATAAAGAAAAGAGAAAACCAATGATGCGTGCGGCATCTACCTAGGGCACCCTAGGGTAGGAGCCTCCTCTACAAATCCGCTTCTCCCTCGTCCCCGTGAAGAAAACCGACAATGCGTGCGGCGGGTAGGGTTTGTAGCAGTACTACGGCATGTGGGGCCATGGCGTAGTAAACGGGAGAGGGATTGAGTTTGATTCAATGCCTTAACACGGTGGGCATCTTGGTTTTACGGGAACGAGGCGGCATTTTGGGTTCAGGGACTAGTGGAGATATATGTAGTACAAAAAATTGTGGACGTAGGTTCGACCAAAAGGCAATGATGCATGGGCCCCGTATTTTGATACACCCGCGGCTGCGTGAAATTTTCTACTCAAAATAATGCATAAAATTTTCTCCAAAAACAACTATAACTAATGGGAAGTGAATGTATGCTTAAAATGAATATGTAATACAAAGAGAAAAAATGAATTGCAGTTAAAGGAATGACATTTCTAACAAAAATGTGAATGTGAACTACATATGTGTGCACGTGACCAACACATACATTGTCAATACAAAATCTAATGCAAGAAATAACTTATGAGTAACATGCATGAATTGATGATGTGGTGCTTGCATGCATAGAGTACAAAAACAATGTGATTAATGACTTGCATGCATGTCCATGAAAAAAGCAACTAGTGGGTTGTACTAGCTATTTAGGAATAGAGACGATGTCTACATGGAAGTTGTAGTGAAAGATATGGCATGTCTCTCAATTCCTATGAGTAGGGATTGGAAACGATATATGATTTGGTTCACATCATAGGAAATTTTATAATGAATCTAGAGATGACATGTATCTCAATTCCTATGAGGAGGGGTTAGATAAGAGATTTCATTTGGTTCACATCATAGGAACTTTTGTATTGAATACACGCTAATGTTTATTTTCCTTTGAAATTGTGGGAGTATAGGAGGATCTTCATATGAACCAAGTGGCTCTAAATCTATAAAAATGATATCATGTTTATTTTCCTTTGAAATGTGGAGTATATGAATCTATTCCTATGAACCAATTGGCTCTAAAGGAAAAAAAATCCTATAAAAATCATATCATATAGAGTTCCTATAATATTACTCCACACCAAAGGATTGTTGAAATTGTTGCAGGTCATACGACGGTCTTTCTTTCTACACTCCCCCCATGTTTATAGTTACCTCTCAGAGATGAATGAAATGATATATGCTGGCTAATCTATATGTGCATTTTTGTATATGAAAACTCGGTAAAATTTTGCGAGGTTCGAATTTTCAATTAAGCTATATGCACTATATTTTGTAACGAGGGAGGAGCATACGGCAGTTGCTAACATTCACGTGGAAGATTTGTGTGTCGGAGGAGTGGCTGTTCTGTTAAATGACATGGCAAAACTAACACTGTCGGATGCCGATCTAATGGTTCTTACGGCGTTCATTAGAAACGGCTTTTTGCAAACATTTTTCAGATATGATTTACGGACACATGCATTGCATTGATACGTGCCCCCTCTCTCTCACGCACACACGCATCCTCAAGAGTCACGACTCTCCCAAGTCCTCTCGCACCCACTGTCTATAGGTAGACTTCACACACTTATGTGCTATTCACACCCTACCCTCAGAACTTCTAAAAAATAAAAGACGTCGCGCACCTTTTATTTCAACTCATATGTCACACACTTATACTATTACTCTTGTGGCGAACGTTCTTTGGGAGTAGTATACGTACTTTCACGAAGAGAAGCGGTGCACGCGCTAGTTCTCTCACACCCACTCACGGGTACACATAGGAGCACATTTTTTTGAAGCTAGGAGCACATTTGTTTACAAAGAGGCATCCCAATTGAATTTTGACTAGTCTAGTTTTCAACTTGATGGATGGTCGGGGACCGCACGTGAATGATACAGTATTTGTGTGTGCTGGACGCGGTGGCACGTTATTGATCGAGTTTTATTTTTACTTGAACTTTAAATGAAAATAGTGGTTCATTCAATTTAATAACGGCCGGTACAACAAAAGCACTCCACTATATATATGCTGGAGGCTTGGCGCTTGCTTTACTAGGGTTCCTCTCTTTCACTCTCTCATGCTCTCTAGATCTAAGCAAGACATAGGTGGCCACTCTCTCTGCTCACGGCTAATCACAAATCCGGCCGGAGCGCCTCGACTGGGGCAGGGGTGTAGGTGCATCATTCACGCGATTGTTAGCGGCGAGGGAGGAGAGTAACAACTAGTCGCGTGTTCCAATCGGCGGCCATGTCGTTCTCTCCGAGACAACACCGGCTCGGGCGGGCCTCCGAGCCCTTCTTCCTCCCTGTGGTATTGTGGCCAAGATGCGGCCTCCGGCATTGTCTTTGCCACATGCCGACGACCCTCAGGAATATATTCCTTCGAAACCTGCCTTGCTCTACTACCCCAGCTCCCCACGTGACTGCGTGTTGACCTTTTTCTACTTTCGTCAGCTGTTCCAAAGCCACTAGACTTTTACTATTATTAGATGTAAAGCTAGTTCATACACTCGAATCTAAGAGTTATTTCAAACAGGGAAGAAAGTGAGAAAGCTATAGCATGAATCTTGGACTTGGTTCTAAGAGGAAACGGGGGAAAGTAATAGATATTGGCTACCCAACCGGTCTCTTGGCTGAAAGGCGAAGAAAACATGGTGGATGGTGAAGGGTGGGGGGAAGTGGACCTGTCTCTTGGTCAAAAATGGAAAGAAAGTGAGGGGTGTGGGGGGACAACGCAAATGAGAATGAGTAATTCTAGATTTCCTGTGCTCACATAGGAAAATGTCGCCGAGGAGATAAAAAATGGGACAAATGCGGACATGCTAATTGAGTGTTTGTCGCTCTCGACAACAACATCTGCATCACCACTTTATCCCCCTGTTGTCCCTATGCCCATATCGCTATCATTAATATAAAATCACATGAATCATTAAGCAATGCCACCTAATGTCACTATTAAGTAATGGTCTAGTGTCGTCGATAAACTGAAGCAATGCCATCACCATTTTATGAAGTGCATCCATCTTGCTTCATTTCCCATGAATTGTGTTTTTGCAGTTACACTTAAATCTAACACCACTAACATTACTGCATCCCAGTGTAATTGCACAAATTTGGTTGCACATTTACTGACCATGTGCTACTCTCATGACAGTAATACTAATGCTATTGTTTCGCATGTTAATCTAGTGGCAGTATTGATGTGATGTGATGCTACTTATGGGCAATTTCATACTGTTAATGTAGTGCCAATTATAACACAATAGATGCTGTTGTTAATCATATGGCACTCCAAATAACTGTCACAGTTTAACTTACCGTATTTCATATTTGCGCAAACAGGGATGTCTGTCTCTATCGTTTCTATCTGCGCAATCAAAAGTACGCACCTTAGTTTTAGTAGAAATGCGCAAAATGACATGGCTACCTCACTGCCGTGGTCTAACCACTCGTCTTCCAGGTATTCCTACATTGGTAGTAACTAGTAGAATGACCAACACAATCTAAAAGAAGTTGATTCGTATGTTTTACTTCCTGATTGCAGTGTAGGGACGAGCGAAAACAATTGCATCCTAGTAGGGAATGCACTTTCTCCCAGTTCATCCACGGGCGAGGACTAGCCGGCATGACTGCACAGAGGTTTTTGGGACAGGTGCGCGGACAAGAGGCATCATGGTCTGCTTATTTCTGCAAATAGCGGTGCTTAAATTTAGTGAAACTGCACAAGAGTTCAGATGGTCAATACACTACATGGTTCAGTTTAGCATTCCAACTAAGAAGACAATTATAATTGGTTGTTCTGGAATGAGAGAACCTAACCCTGGATGGTGGCAACACGAAAAACCAGAGTGAACCCCATGAAATTAAAGCCTGCCTAGGGAGGCCCTTTGCTCAGAGAAGCCTTGCTTGATTTTTCCTGATTTAACCTTCTCACAATTTGTCTTTTGCTGTGAACTAGTATATGTTTGTTATGTTCTATGAATCATTGAGATGTATAAAATTGCTTAACTTATGCTTTTTACGTATTTTATGAAGCCGAGTTTAATGTGAATGTTCCACATGAATGCTGGACTAGTGTGTGAACGTTTGGAATTTACATTGTGGCCTCAGTTAACTGCATGAAACATTGTAACAATATACATAGTTGCTTATATGTCAGACAACATATTATTGATTGTTAGCTGGTCGATCCCGACTTTTATAGTGTTGAAGCGAGCTGAGCCAATGTGTCGTGTTTTGCACAATTGCTTACAAGTGGGGTAGCACCAACAGTGTTTATAAGTACTTAACCAGCCTTACGTACCCTATCTATACATCAGCGCACAGTTCTCGAACGAGTACTCTATCTCATCAAGCACACACTGCTCATATGATAAACGGTGACAACTTATGTCTTACAATGCCATATTCATGAAAAAACTAGTGAGGACGCATCTATTTTGGCAACAATTTGGATGGTTCTCCCATGAGTCACGGGCACACAAAAGTAGCAGTAGTTCCCATAGACGGATTCAAACAAAGTACTAGCCCCAGAGGGCTCGATAATAGGCAAGGTTCGGATAATTAGACACAATCCAAACTACTATTAAACACTAGCTGGGGCAATTATTTCATGCCTCGATCTAATTTGGGATGGACACAAGACAGACCTTGCCATGAACATCATCGAGGACGTGTGGCAGCAGCTCAATCTTGTGAACTTCCTGAAGATAACCTTGTAGCCTTGCCACTCATAAACTTGTTTATGGAGGCATGCCATTTCATCTTCCTGCGTAAGCTTGACAAGAACAGTATGCCTCACAAACGAAGGAGTAGCTTGGAACTTCTTGTGCTTCACTACACCCTGGACAACATGCCTGACAACAGTGAGGCTGGAATACATCTCGACATTTGTATAAGTGCAAATGGCTTCCGGGATCCAACAACCTAAGAACTCTATTTTCCCAGTGCATATATTCAGGTCATCTGCCTCATAGCGAGTGACATGTACAACCACACAATCCTTGTCTGCATCAAGGCTCTAACTGAAACAGAAACAAATTCTGAATTACTTTCCAATATAAGAAACACAAGTTATTTAAACCACTATGTAGAGTAAAAAGTATGCATGGTAGGGAAGGTAGCATGGCATCAATGCTAATAAAATTTTGCATTATTTATCACCACATACTTAGATAAAAAACCACAATCGAGATCGGCAAAGAAGAAAATCACCTTGGGCAGCTCAGTGGGGGGGGGGCACACATCATCGAAGGGGGGAAACTGCTCCTGCAGGGCCACGGGGGCTGTAACCTCAAACGGGGCATTGACCATCTCAGTAGTGGCCGTCAGCGTATCTGGGGTTGGCTCGATGGCTACCTCCATCTTCTTGGAGCTCTCTATCTCGTGAGGATCAGCCTCCCGCGTCTGGTCCAACATCGGCAGATCTTTGCATGGTTCTCCTTGGTCCATCATGAAACTGACGAATACTAGGAGACCACCGAAAGGAAAACACAATCACAATGACAATGAAACAAAAAAGAGAGGAGGATCGATTACTACTTGGCAAAAGTTCTTTTTTTTCTGAACGAAAATATACCAACATCACGGATCCTCTTACCTTCAATTCGTTGGGAGAGAAGAACAGTGGCAGATGCGAGTGTTGGCTTTCTTGAAGACAGTGAGGGAGAAGGGGATTCAGCGAAGAGTGAAATGACGTTTGCTTCGTCCATCAAACTTAGACTGCGGGGAGGTGGGGTTTTGTGATATGACGGCTCGTTACTGCCGCACTACGACCGGGGTGACTCTCTGCCTGCATACTGCCTTCTAATTTGGTGGATGGCATTTGGGACCGCACGCTACATGGCCCGCATGTTGGTGAACAAAAGGAAAACGACATTGAGTAGAAGGAGACGTTTCGATGACCTCAGAGGAACCAGAAGCGATAGTGTATCCACTGTACTAGTAGTAATTGTTTTTCTGGGTAGCTGTAGAGCGTCTCCACTGTACTAGTAGTAATTTTTTCTCTGGTCCCAAGACAAAACATCCCATCCACCCTAGATAATAAAATCAATTCAAAAGCCCATATATTTACTTAATGAGAGGTGCTACCCAGCACACCCCCCCCCAAAAAAACTGGGTGCTCTTCTTCCTCCTTACTCCCACCCACCTCATGTCAAGCTCGCTCCACTCATACCCCCAAATTCCTCACCTCACTCCTACAGAAAATCCCAGCCCCCCTTCTTCCTCACTACTACAGAAAAAAATAGCTCCCCTTCTTCTTCCCTCGCACTACAACTAGGCTCGTCATTCATTACTCTGCTCAAATCCGTGAGCTCGACGCGACGTCCTTGAGGAAAATGGAGTCGGCTGACCCCGGCACCAAGAAGATGAGGCTCCCGCGAGTAGTGACGCCTGTTGTAGATCCCGCACCTGGCAGCGCGGGGAGAAGCAGCGAGCCTACCCCCACCGGATCCCAGGAACCCATAGAATCTCGGGTGGACCACATCAGCGATCTCCCGGACGCCATCCTTGGGGAGATCATCTCGCTTCTCCCCACCAAGGATTGTTGTCGCACCCAAATCTCGACCGCCGTCAGCTATCTATCTTTAATGATTTTGAACTCCCCAAAGCCATCATCTCCACCCACCAGGGCTCTGTTCAAAGCCTATGCATCTCGTCATGCTACCTGAACAAGCATACCATTCCCTGCATGGTGGACGCCTAGCTGAAATCCCCTGAATTCACAGAACTACAGCTGCTTGAGTTCTACTATTCCCCAGGAAATCACCTACCAGATATCGAACGCCATGTACTTGTGCGCTCAGCACCGATGTCCATCTCGCAGTTTTCCTACTCTCTCCACACCGCCACCTTTGCACTGTGCTACCTACCAGACAATCTGGCACTAAACCTTCGACCCCCATTTCTCAAAAATCTTTCACTTCTGCGGGTTCCTATATCGGAGGCCTCATTGCACAGCATCATCCACTCCAGTTGCCCTACCCTAGAGTGCTTGGTGCTTGTTTTCACAGTTACAATCGGTTGTCTCCAAATAATTTCGCCTACCCTTATAAGAAATGGAATTTCTTTTGACGGAAGGCAGCTCATCATCCAAGATGCCCCTTCTCAAAGGTTGATCCTTGATTCTAGTTATTCACCGTCGCAAATAACAGTCGTCTCTGTGCCTAAACTAGAGACCTTGGGTGTAATACATGGTCTCTGTGCTCATTTCAATATGATGTTTGGCTCCACAGTTATTCAGGTACTGTATGTTATCATCTACACTTGTAACCATAAGCTGCATTTTAAATTTCTGGGCATAAGTTTTATATCATCTTGGAGTACACATTTTGTACTAATATTATGTTCTTTGCTCAATGAAGAGTTTCTCCATGGATAGCCTATCAATGGTGTTGGATTCTATCAAGATCTTATATATCCAAATGAGTAGTTTTGATCTGAACAATATTATTGGCTTGCTGCAATGCTTTCCATATCCGGAGAAGTTGTATATAAAGGTGATAATTTCACGCACATTGGAAGCCCACATATAGTGTACTAGAATTAACCGTTTAGTTGTTGCTCTTTCGACACTCTTTTTTTAGACCTTAACTGTTTTCAGTCTTCATGTCTATTTAGGCAACAGGACGAGTGATATGTCTCCAACGTATCTATAATTTTTGATTGTTCCATGCTGTTATATTATCATTCTTGGATGTTTTACAATCATTTTATAGTCATTTTATATCATTTTTTGGTACTAACCTATTTACATAGTGCCCAGTGCCAGTTGTTGTTTTCTGCATGTTTTTTACATTGCAGGAAATCAATATCAAATGGAGTCCAAACGCAACACAACTCCTGTAGGATTTTTTTGGGCCAGAAGAAAGCCAATGGGCCAGAGAAGCACTTGGTGGGTTGTGCCCACCTCGGGTGCCCCCCGAACCGCCTCTTTGCTCTATGAATACCCAAATATTCTAGAAACCCTAGGGGAGTCGACGAAATATTGATCCAGCCACCGCAGAGTCCAGAACCACCAAGATCCAATCTAGTCACCGTCATTGAGGGGTTCACCACTTCCATTGGTGCCTCTCCTATGATGCGTGAGTAGTTCTTTGTAGACCTACGGGTCCGTAGTTAGTATCTAGATGTCTTCCTATCTCTCTCTCTCTCTCTCTCTCTCTCTCTCTTGATTATCAATACAATGGTCTCTTGGAGATCCATATGATGTAAGTCTTTTGGCGGTGTGTTTGTTGGGATCCGATGAATTTTGAGTTTATGATCAGATCTATGTTTTTATCCATGAAAGTTATTTGAGTCTTCTTTGATTTATTATATGCATGATTGCTTATTGCCTCGTATTTCTTCTCCAATATTTGGGTTTTGTTTGGCCAACTTGATCTATTTATCTTGCAATGGGAAGAGGTGCTTTGTAGTGGGTTCGATCCTACGGTGCTTGATCCTAGTGATAGAAAGGGAACCGACACGTATGTATCATTGCTACTAAGGATAACAAGATGAGATCTATATCTGCCGCAATAGATAAATGGATCTCGTCTACATCATGTCATCGTTCTTAATGCATTACTCCGTTTTCTCGTGAACTTAATACACTAGATGCATGCTGGATAGCAGTCGATGTGTGGAGTAATAGTAGTAGATGCATGTAGGAGTCGGTCTACTAATCTTGGACGTGATGCCTATATAATGATCATTGCCTGGATATCATCATGATTATTTGAAGATCTATCAATTTCCCATCAGTAATTGTTTTCCCACCGTTTGCTATTTTTCTCGTGAGAAGCCACTAGTGAAACCTACGGCCCCCGGGTCTCTTTTCATCATATTTTCCTTTGCGATCTAATTTCTCTTGCATTTATTTTCAGATCTATTAAACCAAAAATACAAAAATACCTTGCTGCAATTTATTTGTTCCGTGATCTATTTATCCTATCTACCACTTTTTACCTCACGTTCTTTGCCTACTTGAGGCGCCGTACCCGAAACGGATTGACAACCCCTTTAACACGTCGGGTTGCGAGTATTTGTTATTTGTGTGCAGGTGCTGTTTACGTGGTGTGAGGAGGTTCTCCTAATGGTTTGATAGCCTTGATCTCATCACTGAGGGAAATACCTACCGTCGCTATACTGCATCATCCCTTCCTCTTTGGGGAAATACTGACATAATTCTAGCAGACATCAAAAGGAATTTCTGGCGCCGTTGCCGGGGAAGATCACCTCAAGATAGTCTCCCTTCAACGTGCCACTTCTGGCGCCGTTGCCGGGGAGGATCTTCAACATCAACCAGGTTCCTAATCACAAATCTCATCTCCTCACAATTTACATTATTTGCCATTTGCCTCTTGTTTTCCTCTCCCCCACTTCACAAAATTTGCCGTTTTATTCGCCCTCTTTTTTGCTCGCCGTTTCTCGTCAGATCTGTTTTTGTGCGCATTCTTTTTTGCATTGTCATGATATATCAAACAAAATATTATGATGTTCCTTATCCAAATATTTTTCTTGAAATTGAGAAAAGTACTAAGGAATATATGACTAGACAATTTGAGCATAATAAATATTTTACTGGAGAACTTAAGGAACACTCTGTTGTGTTAGAAGCTATAACTGTTGGGGAATGTAGTAATTTCAAAATAATTCCTACGCACACGCAAGATCATGGTGATGCATAGCAACGAGAGGGGAGAGTGTTCTCCACGTACCCTTGTAGACCAAAAGCGGAAGCGTTAGAACAACGCGGTTGATGTAGTCGTACGTATTCATGGCCCGACCGATCAAGCACCGAAACTATAGCACCTCCGAATTCTAGCACACATTCAGCTCGATGACGTTCCCCGTACTCCGATCTAGCAGAATGTCGGGGAAGAGTTTCGTCAGCACGACGGCGTGGTGACGATCTTGATGTTCTACCATCGCAGGGCTTCGCCTAAGCACCGCTACAATATTATTGAGGACTTTGGTGAAGGGGGCACCACACACGGCTAAGAGATCAAGAGATCAATTGTTGTGTCTATGGGGTGCCCCCTCCCCTCTATATAAAGGAGTGGAGGAGGGGGGCGTCCAAGGGGGGTGGCGCGCCCCAGGGGGGAGTCCAACACCAACCGGGAGTAGGACTCCCCCTTTCCTACTAGGAGAGGGAGAGGGAAGGAAGAGGGGGGAGGGAAGATGGAAAGGGGGACCGGCCCCCCTCCCAATTCGGATTGGGCTTGGGGGGGGCGCACCCCCTCCTTTGCTTCTTCTCCCTCCTTTCCACTAAGGCCCAATAAAGCCCATATACCTCCCGGGGGGTTCCGATAACCTCTCGGAGCTCCGGTATTGTCCCAATCTCACCCGAAACATTTCCGGTGTCCAAATATAGTCGTCCAATATATCGATCTTTGTCTCGACCATTTCGAGACTCCTCGTCAAGTCCGTGATCACAACCGGGACTCCGAACAACCTTCGGTACATCAAAACTCATAAACTCATAATAAAACTGTCAACGAAACCTTAAGCGTGCGGACCCTACGGGTTCGAGAACTATGTAGACATGACCTAGAACTATTTCCGGTCAATAACCAATAGCGGAACCTGGATGCTCATATTCGCTCCTACATATTCTATGAAGATCTTTATCGGTCAAACCACATAACAACATACGTTGTTCCCTTTGTCATCGGTATGTTACTTGCCCGAGATTCGATTGTTGGTAACCCAATACCTAGTTCAATCTCGTTACTGGCAAGTCTCTTTACTTGTTACGTAATGCATCATCCCGCAACTAACTCATTAGCTACATTGCTTGCAAGGCTTATAGTGATGTGCATTACCGAGAGGGCCCAGAGATACCTTTCCGACAATCGGAGTGACAAATCCTAATCTCGAAATAAGCCAACCCAACATGTACCTTTGGAGACACCTGTAGAGATCCTTTATAATCACCCAGTTACATTGTGACGTTTGGTAGCACACTAAGTGTTCCTCCGGTAAACGGGAGTTGCATAATCTCATAGTCATAGGAACATGTATAAGTTATGAAGAAAGCAATAGCAACATACTTAACGATCAAGTGCTAGGCTAAGGGAATGGGTCATGTCAATCACAACATTCTCCTAATGATGTGATCCCGTTAATCAAATGACAACTCATGTCTATGGTTAGGAAACATAACCATCTTTGATTAATGACCTAGTCAAGTAGAGGCATACTAGTGACATTAAGTTTGTCTATGTATTCACACATGTATTATGTTTCCGGTTAATACAATTCTAGCATGAATAATAAACATTTATCATGATATAAGGAAATAAATAATAACTTTATTATTGCCTCTAGGGCATATTCCTTTCAATGTCCCACTTGCACTAGAGTCAATAATCTAGATTACACATTAATGATTCTAACACCCATGGAGTCTTGGTGCTGATCATGTTTTGCTCGTGGAAGAGGCTTAGTCAATGGGTCTGCAACATTCAGATCCATATGTATCTTGCATATCTCTATGTCTCCCACATGGACTTGTTCCCGGATGGAATTGAAGCGTCTCTTGATGTGCTTGGTCCTCTTGTGAAATCTGGATTCCTTTGCCAAGGCAATTGCACCAGTATTGTCACAGAAGATCTTCATTGGTCCCGATGCACTAGGTATGACACCTAGATCTGAAATGAACTCCTTCATCTAGACTCCTTCATTTGCTGCTTCCGAAGCAGCTATGTACTCCGCTTCGCATGTAGATCCCGCCACGACACTTTGTTTAGAACTGCACCAACTGACATCTCCACCATTTAATATAAACACGTATCCGGTTTGCCATTTAGAATCGTCCGGATCAGTGTCAAAGCTTGCATCGACGTAACCATTTACGACTAGCTCTTTTTCACCTCCATAAACGAAAAACATATCCTTAGTCCTTTTCAGGTATTTCAGGATATTCTTGACCGCTATCTAGTGATCCACTCCTGGATTACTTTGGTACCTCCCTGCTAAACTTATTGCTAAGCATACATCAGGTCTGGTACATAGAATTGCATACATGATAGAGCCTATGGCTGAAGCATAGGGAGCATCTTTCATTTTCTCGCTATCTTCTACTGTGGTCGGGCATTGAGTCTGACTCAACTTCACACCTTGTAATACAGGCAAGAACCCTTTCTTTGCCTGATCCATTTTGAACTTTTTCAAAACTTTATCAAGGTATGTGCTTTGTGAAAGTCCAATTAAGCGTCTTGATCTATCTCTATAGTTCTTGATGCCAAATATGTAAGCAGCTTCACTGAGGTCTTTCATTGAAAAACTTTTATTCAAGTATCCCTTTATGCTATCCAGAAATTCTATATCATTTCCAATTAACAATATGTCATCTACATATAATATCAGAAATGCTAAAGAGCTCCTACTCACTTTCTTGTAAATACAGGCTTCTCCAAAAGTTTGTATAAAACCATATGCTTTGATCACACTATCAAAATGTTTATTCCAACTCCGAGAGGCTTGCACCAGTCCATAAATGGATCGCTGGAGCTTGCACACTTTGTTATCACCTTTTGGATCGATAAAACCTTCTGGTTGCATCAGATACAACTCTTCTTCCAGAAATCCATTCAAGAATGCAGTTTTGTCATCCATTTGCCATATTTCATAATCATAAAATGCAGCAATTGCTAACATGATTCGGACAGACTTAAGCATCGCTACGGGTGAGAAAGTCTCATCGTAGTCAACCCCTTGAACTTGTCGAAAACCTTTCACAACAAGTCGAGCTTTGTAGACAGTTACATTACCATCAGCGTCAGTCTTCTTCTTGAAGATCCATTTATTCTCGATGGCTTGCTGATCATTGGGCAAGTCAACTAAAGTCCACACTTTGTTCTCATACATGGATCCCATCTTAGATTTCATGGCCTCAAGCCATTTTGCGGAATCTGGGCTCATCATCGCTTCCTCGTAGTTCGTAGGTTCGTCATGGTCAAGTAACATGACTTCCAGAATAGGATTACCGTACCACTCTGGTGCGGATCTTACTCTAGTTGACCTACAAGGTTTGGTAGCAACTTGATCTGAAGTTTCATGATCAATATCATTAGCTTCCTCACTGATTGGTGTACTTGTCACAGGAACCGGTTTTTGTGATGAACTACTTTCCAATAATGGAGCAGGTACAGTTACCTCGTGAAGTTCTACTTTCCTACCACTCGCTTCTTTCGAGAGAAACTCCTTCTCTAGAAAGGATCCGAATTTAGCAACAAAAATCTTGCCCTCAGATCTGTGATAGAAGGTGTACCCAATAGTTTCTTTTGGTATCCTATGAAGACACATTTCTCTGATTTGGGTTCGAGCTTATCTGGTTGAAGTTTCTTTACATAAGCATCGCAGCCCCAAACTTTAAGAAACGACAACTTTGGTTTCTTGCCAAACCACAATTCATAAGGTGTCGTCTCAACGTATTTTGATGGTGTCCTATTTAATGTGAATGCGGCTGTCTCTAAAGCATAACGCCAAAACGATAGCGGTAAATCAGTAAGAGACATCATAGATCGCACCATATCTAGTAAAGTACGATTACGACGTTTGGACACACCATTTCCTTGTGGTGTTCCGGGTGGCGTGAGTTGCGAAACTATTCCACATTGCTTCAAATGTAAACCAAACTCGTAACTCAAATATTCTCCTCCACGATCAAATCGTAGAAACTTTATTTTCTTGTTACGATGATTTTCCACTTCACTCTGAAATTCTTTGAACTTTTCAAATGTTTCAGACTTGTGTTTCATTAAGTAGATATACCCATATCTGCTCAAATCATCTGTGAAGGTGAGAAAATAATGATACTCGCCGCGAGCCTCAATATTCATTGGACCACATACATCAGTATGTATGATTTCCAATAAATCAGTTGCTCGCTCCATAGTTCTAGAGAACGGCATTTTAGTCATCTTGCCCATGAGGCACGGTTCGCAAGTACCAAGTGATTCATAATCAAGTGATTCCAGAAGTCCATCAGTATGGAGTTTCTTCATGCGCTTTACACCAATATGACCCAAACGGCAGTGACACAAATAAGTTGCACTATCATTATCAACTCTGCATCTTTTGGCTTCAACATTATGAATATGTGTATCACTACTATCGAGATTTAATAAAAATAGACCACTCTTCAAGGGTGCATGACCATAAAAGATATTACTCATATAAATAGAACAACCATTATTCTTAGATTTAAATGAATAACCGTCTCGCATCAAACAAGATCCAGATATAATGTTCATGCTCAACGCTGGCACCAAATAACAATTATTCAGGTCTAAAACTAATCCCGAAGGTAGATGTAGAGGTAGCGTGCCGACAGCGATCACATCGGCTTTGGAACCATTTCCCATGCGCATCGTCACCTCGTCCTTAGCCAATCTTCGCTTAATCCGTAGTCCCTGTTTCGAGTTGCAAATATTAGCAATAGAACCAGTATCAAATACCAGTGCTACTACGAGCATTAGTAAGGTACACATCAATAACATGTATATCACATATACCTTTGTTCACCTTGCCATCCTTCTTATCCGCCAAATACTTGGGAAAGTTCCGCTTCGAGGACCGATCTGTTTGCAGTGAAGCACTCGATCTCGTGCTTAGGTCCAGACTTGGGTTTCTTCTCTTGAGCAGCAACTTGTTTGCTGTTCTTCTTGAAGTTTCCCTTCTTCTTCCCTTTACCCTTTTTCTTGAAATTGGTGGTCTTATTGACCATCAACACTTGATGCTCCTTCTTGATTTCTACCTCTGCAGCCTTTAGCATTGCGAAGAGCTCGGGAATAGTCTTGTCCATCCCTTGCATTTATAGTTCATCACGAAGCTCTTGTAGCTTAGTGGTAGTGATTTAAGAGTTCCGTCAATGACACTATCATCAGGAAGATTAACTCCCAGTTGAATCAAGTGATTATTATACCCAGACATTTTGAGTATATGTTCACTTACAGAACTATTCTCCTCCATCTTACAGCTATAGAACTTATTGGAGACTTCATATCTCTCAAACCGGGCATTTGCTTGAAATATTAACTTCAACTCCTAGAACATCTCATATGCTCCATGACGTTAAAAACGTCGTTGAAGACCCGGTTGTAAACTGTAAAGCATGGCTTATTGAACTATCGAGTAGTCATCAGCTTTGCTCTGCCAGACGTTCTTAACGTCGTCGCCATCTGCGAGAGGCACGCACCCAGCGGTGCTTCTAGGACGTAATTCTTCTGTGCAGCAATGAGGATAATCCTCAAGTTACAGACCCAGTCCGTGTAATTGCTACCATCATCTTTCAACTTAGCTTTCTCAAGGAACGCATTAAAATTCAACGGAACAACAGCCCGAGCCATCTATCTACAACAAACATAGATAAGCAAAATACTATTAGGTACTAAGTTCATGATAAATTTAAGTTCAATTAATCATATTACTAAAGAAATCCCACTTAGACAGACATCTCTCTAGTCATCTAAGTGATCAGGTGATCCAAATCAACTAAACCATGTCCGATCATCATGTGAGATGGAGTAGTTTCAATGGTGAACATCACTATGTTGATCATATCTATTATATGATTCATGTTCGACCTTTCAGTCTCCGTGTTCCGAGGCCGTATCTGTATATGCTAGGCTCGTCAAGTTTAACCTGAGTATTCTGCGTGTGCAACTGTTTTGCACCCGTTGTATTTGATCGTAGAACCTATCACACCCGAACATCACGTGGTGTTTCAGCACGAAGAACTTTCGCAACGGTGCCTACTCAAGGAGAACACTTCTTGATAATTAGTGAGAGATCATCTTAAAATGCTACCGTCAATCAAAGCAAGATAAGATGCATAAAGGATAAACATCACATGCAATCAATATAAGTGATATGATAGGGCCATCATCATCTCGTGCTTGTGATCTCCATCTCCGAAGCACCGTCGTGATCACCATTGTCACCGGCGCGACACCTTGATCTCCATCGTAGCATCGTTGTCGTTACGCCATCTATTGCTTCTATGACTATCGCTACCGCTTAGTGATAAAGTAAAGCAATTACAGGGCATTGCATTTCATACAATAAGCGACAACCATATGGCTCCTGCCATTGCCGATAACTTCGGTTACAAAACATGATCATCTCATACAATAAAATATAGCATCACGTCTTGACCATATCACATCACAACATGCCCTGCAAAAACAAGTTAGACGTCCTCTACTTTGTTGTTGCAAATTTTACGTGGCTGCTACAGGCTGAGCAAGAACCGTTCGTACCTACGCATCAAAACCACAACGATAGTTCGTCAAGTTAGTGTTGTTTTAACCTTCGTAAGGACCGGGCGTAGCCACACTCAGTTCAACTAAAGTTGGAGAAACAGACACCCGCTAGTCACCTGTGTGCAAAGCATGGCGGTAAAACCAGTCTTGCGTAAGCGTACGCGTAATGTCGGTCCGGGCCGCTTCATCCAACAATACCGCTGAACCAAAGTATGACATGCCGGTAAGTAGTATGACTTGTATCGCCCACAACTCACTTGTGTTCTACTCGTGCATATAACATCTACGCAGAAAACCAGGCTCGGATGCCACTTTTGGGGAACGTAGTAATTTCAAAAAAATTCCTACGCACACGCAAGATCATGGTGATGCGTAGCAACGAGAGGGGAAAGTGTTGTCCATGTACCCTCGTAGACCGAAAGTGGAAGCGTTAGAACAACGCGGTTGATGTAGTCGTACGTCTTCACGGCCCGACCAATCAAGCACCGAAACTACGGGACCTCTGAGTTCTAGCGCACGTTCAGCTCGATGACGTTCCCTGTACTCCGATCCAGCAGAATGTCGGGGAAGAGTTTTGTCAGCATGACGGCGTGGTGATGATCTTGATGTTCTACCATCGCAGGGCTTCGCCTAAGCACCGCTACAATATTATCGAGGACTTTGGTGGAGGGGGGCACCGCACACGGCTAAGAGATCAAGAGATCAATTGTTGTGTCTATGGGGTGCCCCCTCCCCCGTATATAAAGGAGTGGAGGAGGGGGCCGGACAAGGGGGGTGGCGCGCCCTAGGGGGAATCCAACCCCAACCGGGAGTAGGACTCCCCCCTTTCCTACTAGGAGAGGGAGAGGGAAGGAAGAGGGGGGGAGAAGGAAAGGGGGGCCGGCTCCTCTCCCAATTCGGATTGGGCTTGGGGGGCGCCCCCTCCTTTGCTTCTTCTCCCTCCTTTCCACTAAGGCCCAATAAGGCCCATATACCTCCCGGGGGGTCCCGATAACCTCCCGGAGCTCCGGTGTTGTCCCAATCTCACCCGGAACCTTTCCTGTGTCCAAATATAGTCGTCCAATATATCGATCTTTATGTCTCGACCATTTCAAGACTCCTCGTCAAGTCCGTGATCACATCCGGGACTCCGAACAACCTTCGGTACATCAAATCTCATAAACTCATAATAAAACTGTCAACGAAACCTTAAGCGTGCGGACCCTACGGGTTCCAGAATTATGTAGACTTGACCTAGAACTGTTTCCGGTTAACAACCAATAGCGGAACCTGGATGCTCATATTGGCTCCTACATATTCTACGAAGATCAGTCAAACTGCATAACAACATACGTTGTTCCCTTTGTCATCGGTATGTTACTTGCCTGAGACCAATACCTAGTTCAATCTCGTTACCGGCAAGTCTCTTTACTCGTTACGTAATGCATCATCCCGCCACTAACTCATTAGCTACATTGCTTGCAAGGCTTATAGTGATGTGCATTACCAAGTGAGCCCAGAGATACCTCTCCGACAATCGGAGTGACAAATCCTAATCTCGAAATACGCCAACCCAACATGTACCTTTGGAGACACCTGTAGAGCTCCTTTATAATCACCCAGTTACGTTGTGACGTTTGGTAGCACACAAAGTGTTCCTCCGGTAAACAGGAGTTGCATAATCTCATAGTCATATGAACATGTATAAGTTATGAAGAAAGCAATAGCAACATACAACGATCAAGTGCTAGGCTAAGGGAATGGGTCATGTCAATTACATCAATCTCCTAATGATGTGATCCCGTTAATCAAATGACAACTCATGTCTATGGTTAGGAAACATAACCATCTTTGATTAATGAGCTAGTCAAGTACAGGCATACTAGTGACATTAAGTTTGTCTATGTATTCACACATGTATTATGTTTCCAGTTAATACAATTCTAGCATGAATAATAAACATTTATCATGATATAAGGAAATAAATAATAACTTTATTATTGCCTCTAGGGCATATTTCCTTCAATAACAAAACAATTTGATGACATTAGTAGAGAATTTTGCAATCTTCCATCGAAGTATGCTTTTGCTGAAAGTTTGTTGTGAAAAATATCCGATGCACAAGCCACTTTAGTGAATCAAATGGCTGCTAAACCAATCTCGTTAGAAGATAAAAGTGATGAAGATATTAAAGTGATTGGTGTTTCTTCTACTTTGTTTAGTAAATGTAAGATTGATGAATAAGGGACCGGAGAAGAGTCAATTTTAGTTATAAGGCATCCCTATGATTTGAAGGGTGAAAATCTTGTTGAAAAATTTGATAAAAGTGGGTTTGAACAGGTCAAGACTTTAACTAGTGATGTGCCCACTATTTTGGATTACAAAGACTTTAATTATGATAGTTGCTCTTTGGTTGATTGTATTTCTTTGTTGCAATCCATGATAGATTCACCCCATGCTTATGAACAAAATAAAGCTTTTACTAAACATATTGTTGATGCCATGATGAAAGCTTTTGAAGAAAAGTTGGAATTAGAAGTTTCAATTCCTATAAAATTGCATGATGAATGGAAACCTAATATCAAAGTCAAGATTAAAAATTATGAGTGTTTTGCTTTATGTGACTTGGGTGCTATAGTTTCTACTATTCCGAATTCTTTATGTGATGTGCTTGGTCTTACCGATATTGAAGAATGCTCTTTAAGTTTGCACTTAGTGGATTCTACTATTAAAAAGCCTATGAGAAGAATTAATGATGTTATTATTCTTGCAAATAGGAATTATGTGCCCATAGATTTTATTGTTCTCGATATTGATTGCAATCCGTCTTGTCCAATTATTCTTGGTAGACCGTTTTTGCATACTATTGGGGCCGTGATTAATATGAAAGAAGGCAATATTAAATTTCAATTTCTACTGAGGAAGGTAATGTAACACTTCCCTAGAACAAGAATTAGTCCACCATATGAATCAATCATTAGGGCATCTTATGGATCTAGAACCAAAGATGAGAAAACTTAGATCCTACGCGTTATGCCTAGCTAGGGGCGTAAAACGATAGCGCTTGTTGGGAGGCAACCCAATGGATAAAATTTATTTTTGCTTTTTGTTTTATGTTCTTGAGTGGTAGAACAATTATGCTAATGTTATGATTGAGTTTTTTTTGTTTTAGTTAGTGTTTGTGCCAAGCAATGCCTTTGGGAAGACTTGGGTGAAAGTTTATTTGATCTTGCTGAAAAACAGAAACTTTTATGCTCACGAGATTCGTTGTCATTTTTTACAGATGAGTGCTTTTAAGTTGATTCTTTTGGCAGAGGATTAATGGACAAATTACTCACATCCACCACTTATTTCATAATTTTTGGAGTTACAGAAGTATTCGAAATTTTCAGATTGCTAGATAATGTTCTGTTTTTGACAAATTCTGTTTTCTTTGCGTTGTGTGCTTGTTTTGATGATTCTATGGTTTTCTTTGATGAGTTTGTGGAATACGGTAGATATAATGTAAAAACAAAATAAGAATAGGTCTGCTACACTACTTATAGTAGTGGTTTGGTTTCTTATACTAACAGATCTCACAGAGGTTTTGTTTGAGTTTTGTGTGATTGAAGTTTTCAAGTTTTGGGTTATCTTACGATGGATGAAGGAATAAGGATAAGCAAAATGCTAAGCTTGGGGATGCCTGAGGCACCCCCAAGATAATATTCAAAGAAGTAGCAGGCAACTAAGCTTGGGGATGCCCCGAGTGGCATCCCCGCTTTCTTCTAACAACCATCGGTATTTTACTTGACACTATATTTTTATTCGTCACATGATATGAGTTTTGCTTGGAGTGTCTTGTATGATATGAGTCTTTACTTGTTTTACTTTGTTTTTTAAGTGTTGAATCCTTTCTGGACACACCCTTTTTAGAAATCCAAAAATTATGTTATGCCTGCTCCTATGCTTCACTTAAATTTTTAGAGCCATGGACTTGCTCAAGTACGTCACTTATATCTTTTTGAGCATGGTGTGCTTTGTTAATTTTGAAGAAATGCTCTCATGCTTCACTTAGATTTATTTGGGAGTTAGTAAAGTTTTAATAAATTCTCTCTTGCTTCACTTAGATTTTTTGAGAGAAAGAAAAAATTCATGCTCATGATCTTCACTTATATTTGTTTGAGCCTATCAAAGGCAACATATGAAAATAGTCCCAAAGTGATAGATATCCAAGTAGGATATAATATAAACTTTCATGAAGATCATTGGACAAAATAAAATTGATTCTTAGTAATGGTTTTGAGATATGACGATATGATATGTGAGTCATGTTGATGAGTAATTATGCTTTAGTAAGAATATTGTCGCTAAGGTTTGTGATTCCCTATGCAAGCACGAAATTCAATAGTTATGCAATGAAATTTATATCCTACTTAGGGTGCATCATTTGGTTTTACTTATGCTTAATGCTTGAGTACGAGATTTTTTGCTTTTTGTTTGGTCGCTTCTCAATCTTTTTGCTAGCCTTCGTTTTGCACTAAGTATGATCACTACTTGTGCATCCAAAACCCTTTAAACCAGTTTTGCCTAATGAGTCCACTATACCTACCTATATGCGGTATTTCCATGCTGTTCTAAGCAAATTTGCATGTGCCACCTCTAATGTTCAAAATAAATTTCTCTTTTGTGTGCTCTACTACTGGCGAGGCGGTAAAGGGTAGCCAATATTTTCCATGCTAGATGTGTTATTCTCACGATGAGTGTTTATTCACTTGCCATTGCACCTGAGTACGATAAAGGTACTAGGGATGCCTAGTCCCGAAATGAATAAATGAATTTACTTTATGTTGTCAAATAATAAGTTCCTTGGAAAGTGTTGGTATGGAAGGCACCCGTGGATACGGCTAGCCATGAAAAGTGAAAGTTATGGTGGAAAAAGGAATAAAAAATATTTTCTGTTTGGGAACCGCCTATGATGTATCTAGCATGGAAAGTGTTGGGTGCTCCAAGTCGTTTTCGTTGGTAGGAAAAGTATACCTCTCAAAAATATTTTTTATCTCTCAATTTAAGCTTTGAGCTCTGGCACCTCTACAAATCCCTACTTCCCTCCACGAAGGGCCTTCTTTTACTTATGCAATTTTTATTTTGAATTTGAGTCTCCATCTTCTCTTATAAAGCACTAACTAAGGGGCACTATGATCGTATTTGAGCATTGAGTGTAGCTAATATTCGAGTGTGTTTCATGAATGGATCAATGATTGAGCATGATGGGCTAGGGATAACTTGCTTTAGTGTTGATATTTTGAAAGACATGGTTGATTGTTGGTATGCTTTGAATCATATAAAAGTCGATATGTCCATGCTATAAAGAAAAGAATGTGATGAACTTGTTAGGCAACATTCCACATCAAAAATTTGGTTTTTATCATTTACCTACTCAAGGACGGGAAGGAATTAAGCTTGGGGATGCTGATACGTTTCCAACATATCTATAATTTTTGATTGTTCCATGATGTTATATTATCATTATTGGATGTTTTACAATCATTTTGTAGTCATTTTATATCATTTTTTGGTACTAACCTATTGACATAGTGCCCAGTGCCAGTTGTTGTTTTTTGCATGTTTTTTACATCACAGGAAATCAATATCAAACAAAGTCCAAACGCAACGCAACTCCTGTAAGATTTTTTTGGGCCAGAAGAAAGCCAATGGGCCAAGAAAGCACCTGAGGGCGCGCCAGGAGGCCCAGGCATGGTCGGCTTGCCCAATCACCTTTGATCGTAGGGACCACGGAGGTTCGGCGGCCCTGTTACTCGATCCTATAATCGACGGATACCATCTCACTAGAGTACTTATGGATGGCGGTAGCAGCCTCAACTTGATCTATCAAGATACTGTCCGTAAAACGGGTATCGACCCATCAAGAATTAAGCCTAGTAACTCTACCTTTAAAGGAGTGATACCCGACGTGGAGGCCTGCTGCACGGGCTCCTTAACACTGGAAGTAGTATTCGGCCATGTAGACAACTTCCAAAGCAAAGAATTTATCTTTGACGTCATCCCTTTTTGTAGTCGTTATCATGCATTGCTTGGAAGAACTGCTTCCGCCCACTTTAATGCAGTCCTGCACTATGCTTATTTGGAGCTCAAAATGCCTGGACCACGTGGCGTCATCATAGTAAACGCAAACATGGAACGCTCCCTCCATACTGAGGAGCACACCACGGTCCTAGCAGCAGAGGTATTGGGCGGACTCATCAACTCGAATAGCTTATCTGTCATCAAGACTCATGACATTGCCAAGCAAGTCTGATCCGCATCACAGTGTGATAGCTCGATGGATCCAGAGATTGAATAGCAGTGTAGCCTCCACCGACTGCCCCATAAGGTTGTGGCATACGTATCGCGCATACATACTTAGGCCATTAAAATACCTTGGGTAGCACCGGAGGCACACTGCAGAAAATGTCTATTGTACGGCTTGACCCTATTCGGACCTCAAACATTCTTCTGCTATAGGTTCGTTAAAGAACCTACCTGAGCTACGGTTATATGGGGCCTCCTCTCTCGGTCCCTCTTTTTTGCAGAGGACCATCAACTCCTCCTCTCAAAGGATTCCATACCAAGGAGAAATGTCATAGACATGCGGCAGGGCACCATTGGGATCTTCAAACCACAACTTTTAGGCCCTGTGTAAACCTTTCCCCTGTGTACACTTCTGGCATGCATGTAACATGGCCTTGATATTCATGGCATTATCTGTAACAACACGTCTCGATGCATTAATCAGGGTATAAAGGAAGCAATTAATTACCACTTGTGTTTGGCACTCATTCAGTTCATATTATTTGTATCTCCTCCCTCCTTCAGACTGCCAAACATGCTTTAGTCCGGCCTTAACACCAGAGGTTGTATTCGGCCCTGCACATTTTAAGTCCGAACACCTATAGGGAACTCTTCAGCGTCCTGGATATTGCATTATATGCATCGGCTCCGAATCATGTCTTTGGTCCATAGTTGGGTTGCCCGGCTCCTATTTTTACCACCTTACGTTTCGCTCGTTCGGCTAAGGTAGTAAAGGGAGAACTACTGCGATTGTATTTCCAGTTTGTCCGGTCAAGTACCTTAGTAGAGAAAGCCGAAAACTGACTGACATGATAAGTGAGAACTGGTCGGCAATCCGGCGACTTAGTATTATACTAAAAATCGTTAGCGATTCACATCGTGTTATACGAGGGGCTGGTCTTCGTCTAGCCGCGTGGAAAAGGCACCGCAGTTTGGATAGCCTCACACGCACTAGGGGCTAGTACTTAGCCCCGCATTTAAATTCCTATGGCTAAGTGAAGGTAATAAAGTCGCATAGTCTGATTGCCTGGTTCACCCCAGGGACACCTCCTTTATGGACCAAGACATTGGATAAAGTGTGTTCACGTGTTATGCAGAACACCATGTAGCATCTACATGGGGGCTAAAGCCGACGGCTGGCAACTTTTAGAAATATCATAATAAACGGCCGCACACGAGGATAATTTATGGAAACAAAAGGGGCAAGCATAGATATCTCATAACATGAGTTCATGACATGGTTTGTACAGCCCGCACACGTTCAATAGAATATCATGTCCTTCGAACATTGGCCTCCACTACTCGGGCTCCTTCTAGGATGTCGTCGAAGTACTTGTCTGGCTTCCGATGATCTTTGCCTTCGTGCGGACCTGCGGTCGCCACTTTGGTGGCCTTCATCTTCACCCATTGCATATTTATGCGGGCGAAGGCCATCCGGGCACCCTCTATGCAGGCCGAACGCTTTATAGCATCAATCTGTGGCCGCGCATCGACAAGCCGCTTCACTAGGCCGAAGTAACTACTAGGAATAGGCTCGACTGGCCAGAGTTGGAGTACTAGATCCTTCATGGCCAAGCTAGCCACCCTATGCAACTCCGTCAGCTCCTTCAGCTGGTCGTTTAGAGGCGACGGGTGCTCCGACGTGAGGAATTGCGACGAGAACAACTTCTCAGTCGAGTTCCCCTCCTAGGCTCGGAAAAACTGTGCAGCATCGGTGATGCTCCTTGGAAGATCCGCAAATAAGCCTAGAGAACTCCACACTCAGGTAAGCAAGGTATACCTCTTATCTCCAAAGATACACTACAAAAGAAAGGCCTTACCAGCCGCTATCTGTCTTGCCTGCTGGATCTCCTCGCGAGCACTCCGGGACTCGATCCGCGCCTCCTTGGCATCATGAAGAGCCTTGTCAAGCTCGGACGACTGGTACAAAGTCTTCTGCTCCAAAATTTCGCATTTGCTGATGGCATCCTTCAGCTCCTGCTCGACTTCGGCCACCCGAACTTCATGTTCGCGGCGGGCAATTTGTTAGGCCTCTAGTTCAGCAGCTGCTTTATCAGCGGCTGCCTTGTTTTCCTCTGCCTCCTTCTTGGCTCGGGCAAGGGCACCCTTGAGGGTCTCGACCTCGGTTGCGCCAACTATGATCATAATCAAAGAATTTCATGAGTTAACCTCTCAACATACATATCACTTCCGATATGAAAATAAATTCCTTCTTCACATTTTTCGCATACCTTGAGTTTCTTCTAACTGCTTGTTGATCTGGTTGTGCTCCTGATCATCCACTCGAAGCTTCAGATTGAGTTCGGAACCTCTGCGGCCTGGGTGGTAGCCGCCAATATGGAGGCTTGTTACAAAGGTAGCACAATATGTTACTATCCGGATTCTTATGTGGATCCTCTGTCCGGTTTTTTCTAAACTGGACAGAGCCTCAAGGGGATGCTGTCTATATACAGGTTTATCCTTTCATATGAAAAGTTTTTAGAACATTATGTCGCATACCTCCAAGCCTGTCAAAAGGTTGTACAAGGCTTCGTTCAGTCTGCTTTTGGCAGACTAAACCTTTTCTGTAACTCGACCCATCAGGGTGCGGTGCTCCTACACGATGGAAGAACTTTGAAGTGCTTCCTCCAGAGCATGAGGCGCCTCCGGATTAATGGAGGCCGCCAGTGGAGCTGTTGCTCCTTCCCTCACTTTCTGAGGGGGCTGCATATCTGATCCTGAAGCCACATTGGTCTCCAGAATGATGTTCGGTGGGGCCCCGGATTGTTGGGCTCCCCACCATCGGTTTTCATGGGGGTCGCCTCCCTCAGGTCTTCGGCGACCGAGGTGTTAACCTTAGGTGCGTACTCAATGGCCTTGTTCGCCCCTCCTCGGCCAGGAGAAGTCCTTCGGGACGACACATTGATGTCCTCCATGGAGATAGGCGAGGGGATCGCGACGGCGTGTCACTCTCCTCCTGCTCGGGCGGCAGGGAGTTCCCCTCCGATAACATAGTGTGCGGGACCTTGCAGGGAGGGCTAAAAGGAAAAAACCGAAACAACTTACATAACGGAAGTAGGAAGACTGAAGATGAACAGTAAGTTTCTGAATACTAACAATTCGGCCAGGGGCTTCACCCTAGGAGGTCTCTTGGGAATTTTTTAGACTCTGAGTCCAAACTGTCCATGAGGGCCAGCTTCCCTCTTTTTGGCACATCCCCCTCCGGGTCTTTGGAGGCCGTCCTCTTTTTCCTCCTCCCCTTGGGGGGAGTCGCTTTCCACCACCTCCTATTCTTCCTCGTCTCCCTCGTGGGAGAAGAGGACTTCGGTCTCTCCGGACGGTGTCCGAAGGACCTTTGCGGCAGGGCCCGCCCTTGGCTTCCTTGCCCTTCTTCTTGGCCTTCTTCTCCGGCACCTGATCGCCGGGACCAGCATCTATGTTAGCTGGGGTGTGGCCGGGTCCTCAGGCAGCGGTGTCGGATAGTTGATCCGCTCTGCCTTCATTGTCCAGTCCTGTATGGAAGGCAGGCGATATAATCTCTATTATAATTAAAGTATGGACCGGATAGGTCTTCAGAAATACTATGCTTACCGCTGAGGCCGGATTCTCGGCGTCAAGTCTGATGTCCTCGGTCTTCATCGGCCAACTTTTCTGGGCCTGGCAGAGCAGCTTCCATATATCTTCATGCATGGTGCCGAAGAAGCGCTTCAAGGTCCGTGGCTCCTCCGGATTGAACTCCCACATGGGGGAGGCCCGGAATTGGCAAGGAAGGATACGGTGGAAGAGCATTTCTTGAATCACATTGGTGAGGCCATTGTTTACGGCTAACACGTTGGAGATGCAGTTCTGTAGCATCTTCACCTCTGTTTGGGACCCCCAATCAAGGCCCTTGGTGGCCCATTAGGTGAGTCCCGTGGGGGGTCCGGATCTGAAGTCAGGCGTGGCCGCCCATTTGGCGTCGTAGGGTTCGGTGATGTAGAACCACTCCTGCTAGCACACCTTGACAGTATCAACAAATGCCCCTGTGGGCCAGGTGGCGTTGGGGAGCTTGCTTACCATGCCCCGCCATATTATGTGTGTTGTCCGTTCACCATCTTCGGCTTCAGGATTGAAAACCTTGAGCCAGAGGCCGAAGTGCGGCGGGATGCAGAGCTCAGCCTCACACACGACGATGAAAACCGATATGTGAAGGAACGAATGTGGGGCTAGATCGTGGAAATCTAACCCATAGTAAAACATGAGAACGTGGACAAAGGGGTGGGGGAACCCTAGCCCTCGAAGAAAATGGGGGACGAACACGACCCTCTCATCGGGCCCCAGAGTAGGGACGACCTGATCTTTATCAGGGAGCCTATGCACGATATCCTCGGATAGATAACCCACTGATACGTCTCCGTCGTATCTATAATTTTTTATTGTTCCATGCCAATATTATTCAACTTTCATATACTTTTGGCAATTTTTATACTATTTTTTGGGACTAACATATTGATCCAGTGCCTAGTGCCAGTTCTAGTTTGTTGCATGTTTTATGTTTCGCAGAACCCAATATCAAACGGAGTCCAAACGGGATAAAAACGGACGGAGAATTATTTTGGAATATTTGTGATTTTTGGGAGGAAGAATCAACGTGAGAGGGTTCCCGAGGGGGCCATGATGCAGGGGGCGTGCCCCATGGGGGCAGGCGCGCCCTGGACCCTCGTGGGCACCCCGTAAGGCGGTTAATGCTCTTCTTTTGCCACAAGAAAGCTAATTTTATGAGAAAAATCTGGGCGAAAGATTCACCCCAATCGGAGTTACGGATATCCGGATATAAAAGAAACGGTGAAAGGGCAGAATCTGAGAACGCAGAAACAGAGAGATAGACAGAGAGATAGATCCAATCTCAGAGGGGCTCTCGCGCCTCCCACGCCATGGGAGCCAAGAACCAGAGAGGAAACCCTTCTCCCATCTAGGGAGGAGATCAAGGAAGAAGAATGAAAGGGGGCCCTCTCCCCCTTGCTTCCGGTGGCGCCGGAACGCTGTCGGGGGCCATCATCATCACCGCGATCTTCACCAACACCTCCGCCATCTTCACCAACATCTCCATCACCGTCCCCCATCTATATTCAGCGGTCCACTCTCCCGCAACCCGTTGTACCCTCTACTTGAACATGGTGCTTTATGCTTCATATTATAATCCAATGATGTGTTGCCATCCTATGATGTCTGAGTAGATTTTCGTTGTCCTACCGGTGATTGATGAATTCCTATGATTGGTTTAATTTGCTTGTGGTTATGTTGTTGTCCTATTGTGCCCTCCGTGTCGCGCAAGTGTGAGGGATTCCCGCTGTAGGGTGTTGCAATACATTCATGATTTTCCTATAGTGGGTTGCTTGAGTGACAGAAGCATAAACCCGAGTAAGGGGGCTGTGGCGTATGGGATAAAGGGGACTTGATGCTTTAATGTTATGGTTGGGTTTTACATTAATGATCTTTAGTAGTTGCGGATGCTTGCTAGAGTTCCAATCATAAGTGCATATGATCCAAGAAGAGAAAGTATGTTAGCTTATGCCTCTCCCACATTAAACTTGCTATCGGTCTAGTAAAGTAGTAAATTGCTTAGGGACACTTGCACAACTCCTACCACCACTTTTCCACACTTGCTATATTTACTTTATTGCTTCTTTATCTAAACAGCCCCTAGCTTTTATTTACATGCTCTTTATAATCTTGCAAACCTATCCAACAACACCTACAAAGTACTTCTAGTTTCATACTTGTTCTAGGTAAAGCGAATCTCAAGTGTGCGTAGAGTTGTATCGGTGGTCGATAGAACTTGAGGGAATATTTTTCTACCTTTAGCTCCTCGTTGGGTTCAACACTCTTACTTATCAAAAGAGGCGACAAATGATCCCCTATACTTGTGGGTTATCAAGACCTTTTTCTGGCGCCATTGCCAGGGAGTCATAGCGTGGGGTGAATATACTCGTGTGCGCTTTTTTGCTTTATCACTAAGTAATTTTTATTTGCTGTTCTAAGTTGTTCTCTATCTTTAGTTATGGATATGGAACACGAAATACCAAAAAAATTAGGTGTACTTGCTACTCATGGAGATGGGGAACCTCCTAAAACCCTCGATGCTCATTATGTGAAAGAAATTATGTACTACTTTGTTAATCCTGAGAAAACCCCATTCAATTATGTTATGGGAGACACGTTGGATCAACATGAATACTTTAGGAATTATCGCTTGACACAAAAAGGGAAACTATTATGGGATCAAATTTATATGTTGTATTGGTATGCTAGGCAACTATGCTTGAGATATGATTATACTTGTTGCTCTAGGATGAAGGCTCCACACCTTCCCTTCTCATGCAAATTCAATGATAATAAAACCTTAGCTTGTTATGCTAATGTTAGATATGATTAGTATGATGTGGAACAAATGGAAGAATTTGTTGCTTTTATGGGTGCTTATGAGATTGAATCTATGTTTAAAGAGTTTGACGATTTTGATGATTCAGTTTATAGACCTGAAAATTTTTCTATACTTAAATATTGTTATGAGAATTATGAATACAACTCCAATATTGATGCATTTATTGAGAAAGTCTCCGCTGTCCAAGAAAGACTAATATTTTGCAGGAAGCAATGGAAGAAGAAATTGAGGAAACTGTGAGCTCATTGGATGAAAAAGATGACGAGGAGAGCGAAGAACAAAATGAGGAAGAGCGGATTAGCTACCCGTGACTCTTCAACTCATACATTGTTTAATTCCCCTTTGTGCTTACCAAAGGATGATTGCTATGATCCCGCTGATTCTCTTGAAATATCCCTTTTTGATGATGTTTGCTATGCTTGTGGCCAAGATGCCAATATGAATTATGCTTATGGAGATGAACTTGCTATAGTTCCTTATGTTAAACATGAAATTGTTGCTATTGCACCCACACATGATAGTCCTATTATCTTTTTGAATTCTCCCAACTACACTATATCGGAGAAGTTTGTGCTTATTAAGGATTATATTGATGGGTTGCCTTTTACCATTGCACATGATAATTTTGATGAATGTGATATGCATGTGCTTGCTGCTAATACTTGCAATTATTATGAGAGAGGAACTATATCTCCACCTCTCTATGTTTCCAGTATGATAAAATTGCAAGAAACTGTTTATACTATGCATTTGCCTTTACTATGTGTGCATGAATTGTTCTTTTATGACATGCCCATGCATATGAAGAGAGTTAGACTTTGTCATTGCTTGATATATGTTACTTTGTGCTCACTACTAAATCACAAATCATTTTTAATTAAAATTGACTTTGATATACCTTGGGATCCGGGTGGATCCATTACTTGAGCACTAAATGCCTAGATTAATGGCTTTAAAGAAAGCACTGCCAGGGAGACAACCCGGAAGTTTTAGAGAGTCATTTATTTCTATTGAGTGCTTTTATATAGTTTAAAAACAAAAAAATAAAGACGGGGACCCAAAACTTTTCAAAAAGGAAAGTGAAAGTGAGAGAGACAAGCATTGTTGAAGTTGGAGAGCTCCTTGAACTTCGTTCGTGCTCACGGAAACTTTTGTGAATCTTAATTACAGAAACTTTTCATAAAAAATAATTATCCCCTTGTACAATTTGGTTGTATCAATGTGCCAAGGTTTGCCTTTAGGATGTTTACAATGCTTGTTGGTTTGTACGGTGTAGGACAAAAACTTTGGCTGTAGTGCGCGATTTTACATTTTGTTGCTGGTACGTCAAATGGTTCTGATTCTTTTTGCACTGTCTTGCTATACAAATTTGTTATTTTTCCTAATTTTAGTAGAATTGTTTGGGTACCATAAGTATGGTGAATGTTCATATTGCTACAGACTGTTCTGTTTTTGACAGATTCTGTCTTTGATGCATAATTTGCTTGTTTTGATGAAACTATCAATTTCTATCAGTGGATTAAGCCATGAAAAAGTTATATTACAGTAGAAACAATGCAAAAACAAAATATGAATTGGTTTGCAATAGTACTTAGAGTAGTGATTTGCTTTATTATACTAACAAATCTTACCGAGTTTTTTGTTGAAGTTTTGTGTGGATGTAGTGTTTGATCGAGAAGGTCTCGATATGAGGAAAAGGAAGAGAGGCAAGAGCTCAAGCTTGGGGATGCCCAAGGCACCCCAAGTAAATACTCAAGGAGACTAAAGTGTCTAAGCTTGGGGATGCCCCGGAAGGCATCCCCTCTTTCTTCAACAAGTATCGGTATGTTTTCGGATTCGTTTCGTTCATGCGATATGTGCAAGTCTTGGAGCGTCTTTTGCATTTAGTTTTCATTTTTATTTTATGCACCATGATGGTATGAGATAGTCCTTGGTTGATTTATAGAATGCTAATTGCACTTCACTTAAATCTTTTGAGTATGGCTCTATAGAATGCTTCATGTGCTTCACTGATATCATTTGAAGTTTGGATTGCCTGTTTCTCTTCACATAGAAAACCGCCATTTGTAGAATGCTCTTTTGCTTCACTTATATTTGTTAGAGAGTGGGCATATCTTTTGTAGAAATAATTGAACTCTCTTGCTTCACTTATATCTATTTAGAGAGATGACAGGAATTGGTCATTCACATGGTTAGTCATAAAATCCTACATAAACTTGTAGATCACTGAATATGATATGTTTGATTCATTGCAATAGTTTTGCGATATAAAGGTGGTGTTATTAGAGTCGTGCTAGTGGGGTAATTGTGAAATTGTGAAATACTTGTGTTGAGGTTTGCAAGTCCCATAGCATGCACGTATGGTAACCATTGTGTGACAAATTTGAAGCATGGGGTGTTCTTTGATTGCTTTCCTTATGAGTGGAGGTCGGTATCGCGCGATGGTTAACTCCTACCAACCCTTCCCCTGGGAGCGTGCATAGTAGTACTTTGCTTCGAGGGCAAGTAGACTTTTGCAATAAGTATATGAGTTCTTTATGACTAATGTGAGTCCATGGATTATACGCACTCTTACCTTTCCGCAATTTGCTAGCCTCTACGGTACCGTGCATTGCCCTTTCTCACCTCGAGAGTTGCTGCAAACTTTGCCGGTGCATGCAAACCCCGTGATATGATACGCTCTGTCACACATAAGCCTCCTTGTATATTCCTCAAAACAGCCACCATACCTACCTATTATGGCATTTCCATAGCCATTCCGAGATATATTGCCATGCAACTTTCATCATCATCATATACATGACTTGAGCATTCATTGTCATATTGCTTTGCATGATCGTAAGATAACTAGCATGATATTTTCATGGCTTGTCCATTTTTTGATGTCATTGCTATGCTAGATCATGGCACATCCCGGTACACAGCCGGAAGCATTCATATAGAGTCATATCTTTGTTCTAGATATCGAGTTGTAACATTGAGTTCTAAGTAAATAAAAGTGTGATGATCATCATTATTAGAGTATTGCCCCAGTGAGGAAAAGATGATGGAGACTATGATTCCCCCACAAGTCGGCATGAGACTCCGGACTTTATGAAAAATAAAAGAGGCCAAAGAAGCCCAAATAAAAAAAGAGGCCAAAGAAGCCCACCAAAAAAATGAGAGAAAAAGAGAGAAGGGGCAATGTTACTATCCTTTTACCACACTTGTAATTCAGAGTAGCACCATGTTCTTCATATAGAGTCTCTTGAGTTATCACTTCCATATACAATGGGAATTTTCATTATAGAACTTGGCTTGTATATTCCGATGATGGGCTTCCTCAAACGCCCGAGGTCTTCATGAGCAAGCAAGTTGGATGCACATCCACTTAGTTTCTAGTTTGAGATTTCATACACTTATAGCTCTTAGTGCATCCGTTGCATGGAAATCCCTACTCCTCGCATTGACATCAATTGATGGGCATCTCCATAGCCCGTTGATTAGCCGCATTGATGTGAGACTTTCTCCCATTTGTCTTCTCCACACAACCTCCATCATCATACTCTACTCCACCCATAGTGCTATGTCCATGGCTTGCGCTCATGTATTGCGTGTGGGTTGAAAAGGCTGAAGCGCGTTAAAGTATGAACCAATTGCTTGGCTGAAACCGGGGTTATGCACGATGGGAGCATTTTGTGTGACTAAAATGAAGCATGGACAAACTATATGATTTTGCAGGGATAAGCTTTCTTTGGCTATGTTATTTTGATAAGACATAATTGCTTTATTAGTATGCTTGAAGTATTATTGTTTTTATGTCGAATGATAGACTATTGCTTTGAATCACTCGTGTCTTAATATTCATGACATGATTAGATATATGATTAAGATTATGCTAGGTAGCATTCCACATCAAAAATTATCTTTTTTATCATTTACCTACTCGAGGACGAGCAGGAATTAAGCTTGGGGATGCTGATATGTCTCCGTCATATCTATAAATTTTGATTGTTCCATGCCAATATTATTCAACTTTCATATACTTTTGGCAACTTTTTATACTATTTTTTGGGACTAACATATTGATCCAGTGCCCAGTACCAGTTCCTATTTGTTGCATATTATGTTTCGTAGAAACCCAATATCAAACGGAGTCCAAACGGGATAAAAACGGACGGAGAATTATTTTGGAATATTTGTAATTTTTGGGAGGAAGAATCAATGCGAGACGGTGCTCGAGGGGGGCACGAGGCAGGGGGCTCGCCCCATGGGAGCAGGCACGCCCTGGACCCTCGTGGGCACCCTGTAAGGCAGTTAACACTCTTCATTTGACACAAGAAAGCTAATTTTATGAGAAAAATATGGGCGAAAGATTCACCCCAATCGGAGTTACGGATCTCCGGGTATAAAAGAAACGGTAAAAGGGCAGAATCTGAGAACGCAGAAACAGAGAGAGACAGAGAGATAGATCCAATCTCGGAGGGGCTCTCACCCCTCCCACGCCATGGGAGCCAAGGACCAGAGGGGAAACCCTTCTCCCATCTAGGGAGGAGGTCAAGGAAGAAGAATAAGAAGGGGGGCCCTCTCCCCCTTGCTTTCGGTGGCGCCGGAACGCTGCCGGGGGCCATCACCATCACCGCGATCTTCACCAACACCTCTGCCATCTTCACCAACATCTCCATGACCTTCCCCCATCTATATTCAGCGGTCCACTCTCCTGCAACGCACTGTACCCTTTACTTGAACATGGTGCTTTATGCTTCATATTATTATCCAATGATGTGTTGCCATCCAATGATGTCTGAGTAGATTTTCGTTGTCCTACCGGTGATTGATGAATTGCTATGATTGGTTTAATTTGCTTGTGGTTATGTTGCTATCTTATTGTGCCCTCCATGTCACGCAAGTGTGAGGGATTCCCGCTGTAGGGTGTTGCAATACGTTCATGATTCGCTTATAGTTGGTTGCTTGAGTGACAGAAGAATAAACCCGAGTAAGGGGGTTGTGGCGTATGGGATAAAGGGGACTTGATGATTTAATGCTATGGTTGGGTTTTACCTTAATGATCTTTAGTAGTTGCGGATGCTTGCTAGAGTTCCAATCATAAGTGCATATGATCCAAAAAGAGAAAGTATGTTAGCTTATGCCTCTCCCACATAAAACTTGCTATCGGTCTAGTAAAGTAGTCAATTGCTTAGGGACACTTTCACAACTCCTACCACCACTTTTCCACACTCCCTATATTTACTTTATTGCTTCTTTATCTAAACAGCGCCTAGCTTTTATTTACATGCTCTTTACTATCTTGCAAACCTATCCAACAACACCTACAAAGTACTTCTAGTTTCATACTTGTTCTAGGTAAAGAGAACATCAAGTGTGCGTAGAGTTGTATCGGTGGTCGATAGAACTTGAGGGAATATTTGTTCTACCTTTAGCTCCTCGTTGGGTTTGACACTCTTACTTATCAAAAGAGGCTACAATTGATCCCCTATACTTGTGGGTTATCACCCACGCTCTGGAGATCCATGATGTCCTTTTCGGTGACGGAGCAGGCCTCCCATTTGCCCTTGGCACCAGACTCAGCCATGGCTGGGGAGGGTGGTGGCAGTGAGGAAGACCGAAGTTTTGGGGCGCTGGAGCTTGGAGGTTGGAAGACGGAAGCTACAGGAAGGCGTCGAAAAAAAGGAGGGATCTTCGTCCTCTTATAGACAGTAAAAATGGCAACCGTAACCCTCTCAAGCCATAAAAGTCGCATGTTCCCAATGAGATAGTGCGTAAGGCGCGGTTGGGTTACCCAAATCACATTGATAAGAATCCCGTAATAGGCGGGCACGATCTCTGTTTTGACAAGACGTGCCAATGGAGGCTAAACCTCGGAACACGAAAAGGGAGGCGTGAAAACAATTCAAAATATTAAAGAGTCAAGTGTGACGCTTCGCCAAGAAAAAGTTGTCAGTAAAAGACATTGTTCCTGTTTTGACATCTCGCCTTCGTGGCTAAGGGTTATGTTGATTATGCAGAGCCGGATATAGTTCCTTTATAAGGGAAGCTAACCTAAAATATTCAGGAGAAGAAACCCGCGCGTGTCGAATACATCATCATCGAAGACTGGTTCAGGCGATACTGAGGGAGTCCGGGATTCGGGGGTCCTCAGGTCCCGGCCTATTCAATATGGGCCGTACTGATGGGCCGTTAAGATAAAGCAGAAGACCATCTCTCGGGTCCGGGTAGGACTCCTATATGCGTGGATGACAAGATTGGTGTACGGATGTACTATTTTCTTCCCTTGTAAACCAACTCTGTACAACTCTAGGCCCCTCCGGCGTGTATATAAACGGGAGGGTTTAGTCCATAGAGGCTATCAGAATAATCATAGACTAGACAGCTAGGGTTTAGCCATTATGATCTTGAGGTAGATCAACTCTTGTAACCCCTATACTCACTAAATACAATCAAGAAGGACGTAGGGTTTTACCTTCTTTAAGAGGGCCCGAACTTGGGTAAACATTGTGTCCCATTGTCCCTTGTTACCATTGATCCTTAGACGCACAGCTTGACACCCCCCCCTACCTGAGATCTGTCATTTTTGACACTGACATCATCATCCTGCGCCTCCCGGAACTGCTACTCACGCTTCTGCCTCACCATGTCCATGTATTGGGAACAGTCCTTGCCGATGGTCATGGTGCAATGCACCGCGAGGATGGAACGGAGGAGGGGGTTGGCACCGGATCATCAACAAGCACATTCTCCATTGGGACATCGTCGTCCTCCGGCTGCCTGTCGGCCAGCCAGTCAGCAGCAATGACTGCAATCTCCTTCTTGTCTGTCGTACGCCAGTCTCGAAGAGCACTGGAGCACGAGGAAGCCATGGTGGGAGTATTGTGGACAGGAGAAAGGGAACAGAGGCGGATGACTACGGCTATGGCTGGCGCAGCAGTTTATATAGCAATTGTGGGCGGCGGAGGGACGGATGTGTGGTGCCGGAATAGCCGCCTCGGCAACCGCCTATCATTAATGTGGGCGGCAGACAGACGGACGGACGACACTTATGTCGTTTGAACGGGGAGCAACCGCCTGCCCTGGGAAGCGGCATGGGCGATGCTGACCGTTTCGGGCGAAAAGCGCGTGCAGATGAGGGAGGTGGTCTGGGTGGGCCAGGGCGGTCAGACTCGTGCTTAGAAGCGGGTCGGTTCAGCAGCCGGACATGTTGGTTCGCCAGCGAGCTCGCCGAGCTGAGGAACGACAATCAGACGATGGGTTTGGCTCCCGACGAGGAGCCAGCGCCACCGCCCAAGTCGTTTCATGCCGTATTCATCATAGAGTAGGTGCAGCCGCACTTCGACGCACTAATGATGGAAGAGCTACCAGCGCAGGAGGACATGTGCTGCAACCTCTGTCTCCTCAACAAGCACCGGCTCGGGAAGGATGAATCATCGGCGAACAAGCGAACGACAATGCCATCGCGGACATGTGGCCCTATGATCCTGGCTTCCTGAATGAGCAGCGGGCGCTGAATGATCCTGGCTCCCGCGAGGCCCTCTCCGTCGTCCTTCGAGTTGTTGCGTTCGCCGTGGCGCCGCCATCTCACGTTGTCAACATGGTCAACGAACATGAGGAATCAGGAGATGACTTTACTTGGAGAGGATGACAGTGGGGACCCACCAGGGGCATAGCCGCACGTACGCAAGTGCCTCCTTATTGGATACTACTATAATTTTTTTGCTTCCTCCTGGTTTCCTCACATCACGGTCCCACACCATTGTCAACCTATATAGTCAATAAACGAGAGAATTGCATAAGGAGCGGCCGACAGCTGGGACCCAGCAGCTCGAGCAGTATTTGTATTTTTGAGGTGTGAGCAAAGGTTTTTTTGAGCGATGTTTTTGTTGTTTCTTAGAGGAGAGCAGGGTATCAACTGGGCGGGTTGTGGACCGTCTAGCCCAAACTATTATTTTATGTCGACCAAATATCCAGCCCAGATATTAATTTTTTCAAGCTAAAAATGGCTAGCCCAGCTATACTTTTTTGACGAATACCCAGCCCAGGTCAACTTGTTATTCTCCACCCCCCGGGGTGCAAATCTTTCCTAGGAGGGATGCATTAGGCTTATAAAGAAAATGGGCTTTAAGAAATAATAAATGGGATGTCATTATAAAAACTGGGCTGTAACTATAAAAAATGCACCAAACACGTAGTTAGTTAAAACCATATTATTTCTAGATTTTGAAAATTTTAATTTCAATACTTGTTGCACCCACAATATTTTGTTGGATTTTTACGTAATACAAATTTATTTTGAAATTATATTTAATCTAACTAAAAATTTTGGGATAAATTTTTTTCGGATCCCATCAAAATGTGGGAAATTTTATTGAATTTTATTTTGAGCGGTTGATTGAAATTATTAATCACTGTCCTAGATAGAAAATGTGTTGTAATTTTAACAGACTGTAAACAGGTTGTAGTAAATTCCATTAGAATTCAAAAATGTGTTGTACATTCTTACAAATCGCAAATGGGCTATATGTACTCTACCACACACTTGTGGGCCTAATAAGTTGACACATACGCAAGGTTTTGTCAACTTATAGTCAACACACAGTTCTAGCAACAGTGGTCGTGGGATGTCCATCCAACGGATGTCGTGCTTCTTCTTCAATCTCAGATATTCTTCCTTCAGCCGCACAAACCACCGCCGGTGGTACCGCCTGCTACCACCTCCCGTGGTCGGCTGTGCTGCCGCGCAGGACTCACCAGCCCACCCTACTGCCATCGCTGTCTAGGCCATTCCTCTACTCACCAACACCTCCTGTTATTCTCCGGCGACGGCAGCCTCACACCATAGTCGAACCAGTGAACCCTCATACTCCCTTCCACATGGGCATCCACTGATGTGTCTTCGCTGGCTCCGGGTCGTTCCCTTCCTAGGCCTCGCCAACGTCCACCGCGTTGCTTCTCTCGGTGCGGCGTGGTCAACTTTGTCAACAAACGACAGCCATCAGAAGAGGCATGTACGTCGAGTGGTTGACAGTAGGGACCCGCATGGCCCATGGCCGCATGCGAGCAAGTCCCTCCTTATTATGCGAAAACAAATGATTTCTTCCCCCGACAGGTTTGAGCCACCAGCTACATCATCGCACACAGGGAAGTGGTTCCTTTATTACGCGGAAAAAAATTACCTCTCCCTGACAGTTGGGACCCACCAGCTTTATTATCATCCATTTCGCGAAAATATAGATTGCTCCAAAGATGCTAAATTGTTTTCTTTTTATTCTAACTCGAAAAAGAAGAAATTGAAAAAAAAAACAGAAAACATCTTCAGACGCAAGGAAGTGCCACCTTATTATGAGCAAATAAATGTTTCCCCCTGATAGCTGGGACCCACCAGATTTGGAGGCTGACTTGTGGGCCAACTAAGTTGATGCGTACAGGCTTTGTCAACTTAGTCAAAACGTTTCTAGTTGCACTGACCATTGGATGTTAAATCAATGGCTGTGCTGCATCTTCAACCTCTGGTCTTCTTGATCCAGCCGCCCAAACTAGGCGGCTGTACTGCCTGCTCCAGCCTCCCGTGGCCGGCTGTGCTGCCACGCCGGCCTCACGGACTAACCATACTACGACTGGCCAAGCCATCCCTCTACTCACCCACACCCCCTGTTATTCTCCGGCGACGGCAGCCTTATGTCGTAGCCGAATCAATGAACCCTCGTACTTCCCTCCGCATGGGCATCCACCCGCCTCGTCTTCTCTGGCTCCTCGTCGTTCCCATCATAGGACTCACCGTCGTCCACTGCCTTAATGCTCTCAGCGCCTTGTGGTCAACGAGGTCAACGAACGACAACCATCGGAAGTGGACTTTAGGCTGTGAGTCTCAGCTACATCTTCGAACACAAGGAAGTGCCTCCTTATTCCTCCCTCTGACAGTCGGGACCGACCAGCTATATCTTCGCACGTAAGGAAGTGCATCCTTATCCTACCTAACAGCTGGGACCCACCCGGTCGAAGTGTACGTAGCATTGTCGCGAATGTGTATGTACATACTGGTCGATCGATCTCTATGCAATCGTGAACCATGGTCGAGCAAGCAGCGACACATGTAGTAGTAGAGCCCCCGACATAGCAGTTCAGGCAGTCCCTTCTAAACCGTGTACACGTACATACCGCCATATGGCAAAAATACGGCCACATACATACAGGCGGCATCTCGAACGCCTACTCGCACATACGTACGGCTAGGACTTGTGTACATGGATAGGCTTCGGATGGCAGCAACAGCGTCCTATTCATCGAGCAGCCAACCGGTTGGGTCGGAACAAAGAAACAACGTCCTGTTCATTGTGAGGCAACAGACTGGATCGGAATGCGTCCTGTTCAATGGGAGCCAACCGGGGTGGACGAAACAGCCGAAACAGGGTCTGGCGTACCGCAGTATGGAGGAAACGGCCTTCTATTTGGCCGGCTACGATCGAAACGGCATCATGTTCATCTAGAGGGGTGTGGCATACCGCAAAATGGAGGACACAGAATTGTGTTGGAGCGCTACGGTCAAAACGGGGGTCCTGTTCATCGGGAGGGGTGTGGCATACCGCAAAACGGGACTCCGCGGGCTACTGTTCACCCACCGTCGACTTGCTTCAGCCTCCACCTGCACTGTTCATCCATCGTGTCTTCGTCCTGCTTCCACCGGCTACTGTTCATCCATTCCTCCATCGGCTACTGTTCAACCAGCCCTCCACGGGGTCCTATTCATCTACCCCAATCATCTTAGCTGTGGCGGCCTCCTCTCGGGGTCCTATTCATCCAGCGGCAACGGCCTATATACTACCACGGGTCCTGTTCATCCAACACCCACCGGGAACTGTTCATCCAACACCTACCACGTCTCAACTCGTTCAACCAACCCCCGCGTTCACTGTTCATCAAGAGGTAGCAGGTTCAATCGGCTTCAGTAAGTCGCAGCAGCAGTGATCGATCGTCAGGTTCAGTTAGCAGCAGTAGCGAAGGGATCGCTCGGGTTCAGTCAATAGCCAAGGGATCGATCGCTCAGGTTCAGTAACGTAGCTAGTGTAATCGCTCGGGCTCAGTAAGTGAATGCCTCACTCGTGTTTAGTTAGCTCCCAACGCCACGCACACACGCGCACATGTATACGAGAGAAACGTTCGTCGGTCGACCCCGACCACCCATGGTAACTAGGAACTCCTCGAAATTTTCCTCGCCCTCGCTTCTATCATGATTTCTTCCATCATGGAGGGCCCGAAGAATGTCATGCAGGTGCGTCTCCGGCCCACCCAAGACGAAAAGCCCATTTCCTGTCATGATTTTTTGTCATAGAAGTAGGAGCCCACCACATTTATGATGATATCGGGTTTTGTCACAATTATTGGCATAGAAGTGTCATAAGCATGACAGGATTTTTTTTCCGTTTGGGCCAAAATGTCACGTCTTGACCATATCACATCACAACATTCCCTGCAAAAACAAGTTAGACGCGTTCTACTTTGTTGTTGCAAGTTTTACGTGGCTACTATGGGTAACTAGCAAGAACCATTCTTGCCTACACAAAACCACAACGGCGATTATCAAGTTTGTTATTTTAACCTTCTGCAAGGACCAGCCGCAGTCAAATTCGATTCAACTAAAGTGAGAGAAACAGACACCCGCCATCCATCTTAGGCAAAACAAGTTGCATCAATCGGCGGTGGAACCGGTCTCATGTACGTGGGCATGTAAGGTTGGTCCGGGCCACTTCATCCCACAATACAGCCAAATCAAAATAATACGTTGGTGGTAACTGAGGGAGTCCTGGATTAAGGGGTCCTCGGACAGCCGGACTATATACCTTAGCCGGACTGTTGGACTATGAAGATACAAGATTGAAGACTTTGTCCCGTGTCCGGATGGGACTCTCCTTTGCGTGGAAGGCAAGCTTGGATATTCGAATGTGTAGATTTCCTTCTCTGTAACCGACTCTGTGTAACCCTAGCCCCCTCCGGTGTCTATATAAATTGGAGGGTTTAGTCCGTAGGACAACAACAATCAAAATCATAGCCTAGCTTCTAGGGTTTAGCCTCTATGATCTCGTGGTAGATCAACTCTTGTAATACTCATATCATCAAGATCAATCAAGCAGGAAGTAGGGTATTACCTCCATCGAGAGGGACCGAACCTGGGTAAAACATCGTGTCTCCTGCCTCCTATTACCATTAGCCTTAGACGCACAGTTCGGGACCCCCTACCTGAGATCCGCCGGTTTTGACACCGACATTGGTGCTTTCATCGAGAGTTCCACCGTGCCGTCGCGATAAGGCTTGATGGCCCCCTCGATCATCTTCAACGATGCGGTCCAGGGGGACGTTTCATTTCCTTCCCGGACAGATCTTCGTATTCGGCGGCTTTGTACTGCGGGCCAACTCACTTGGCCATCTAGAGCAGATCGACAACTACGCCCCTGGCCATCAGGTTAGGTTTGGAAGCTTAAACTATACTGCCGACATCCGCGGAGACTTGATCTTCGACGGATTCGGACCCATGATAGGTGCGCCGAGCAGTCACGACGGACATGACTTTGATGTGCCGTCGGACAGTATTCGGGAGATCGCACCCGCATTGGCGCCGGGAATCAATCCGGAGCGGATCGTGCCTTCCGAGGATGGGTGGATGGACCCCGCCACAGATGCCGCACACTCATTGGCGTCGGAGCCGAACACTGATCCCACCTCCTGTGAGAGTAGCGTTATTAGACCCCCGGACTCGTCTCCGGTTGCAGGATCCGAACTGCGTGCGTCCGTGCCTATCGAATCAGATTGGGCACCCATCACGGAGTTCACTATCGCGGATATCTTTCACCACTCACCCCTGGGTGATGCGCTGAACTCATTAAGGTATCTGTCCTTGTTAGGAGATTCTTGGCCGAACTATGTCCGGCTCAAGTGGGGAGCGGACGACGAAGAAATTTGTCCCCACCCGCCACCCACTTTATAGCCACTGTCGATGACTTAATCGACGTGCTTGACTTCGACTCCGAAGACATCGACGGTATGGATGACGATGCAGGAGAAGAACGGGAACCACCGCCTACAGGGCGCTGGACCACCACCTCATCATATGATATTTATATGGTGGACACCCCTAAATAAACAATGGCGATGAGGCAACGGAAGATAACCCCTTGGGGAAGCAATCTAGACACCGGCGTCATCGGCGCCGCTCCAAGCCCCGCCATAGCAAAAATAGTGATGCTGGCACAGGAGATAACAATCTAGATGGTGCCAAAGACGAAGACAATCCTGAAAGTGCGTTATATCGACTAGAGGGGGGGTGAATAGGCGATTTTTATGAAATTCTTCACTGAGGAATTTGCCTATGAGGAAATTCCTTAGCGAAGAACTATTTGTAGCGGAATATGTACTCAGAGGTAAACATAACAGATTACACACATAGTCAGCATGATGAAATGAAGACTAGAACAGAGTACAGGAAGCGTAAACACAGGATAACAAGATGAAGACAAACAGATCAAGAAATTGAACGAGGAATTTGTGAAAGTCTTGATCAAAGTCTTCAAGCATAGATATGAACAACATGCAACATGTAATGAGAAAATGGATGAGTTGAGGAAATAGAACCACCAGTTGGTGAAGACAATGATTTGGTAAACCAGTTCAACTGCTGTCTCGGTTATGCGTCTGGTTGGAGCGGCCGAGTATTTAAACTCGAGGACACATAGTCCCGACACCCGATCTCGAGCCGCAACTCAGACACCCATCCTCACCGTATTCTCCTTGAACTAAGACCACGCAGCCTCGTCCCAATCACTGTGTTAAGTCTTCAGTGACTTCCAAACCTTCACAGACTTGGTCACTCGGCGATCCACAATTCCTCTTGGATGCTCTAGACCTTGACGCCTAACCGTGCGGAAGAAGCACAGCCTTCAAAGGTAACAAGCGTCGGATCCACGCAGATCAATTTCTTGATGATGCTCAATCACTTGGGGTTTTGTGGGTTTGGTTTTGGGATTTTCCTCACTTGATGATTTTCGCCAAAGTCCTCGGAGGATGGGTTGCTCTCAAATGACAAGTGTCAAGTTCTCTCGAGCAGCCAACCAACTAGTGGTTGTAGGGGCGGCTATTTATAGCCTAGGGAGCAACCCGACATGATAAGACATAAATGCCCTTCAATGATATGACCGTTAGGTGGATAAGATATTTTGGTCCGCCAAGACAAAGACAAAGAACGGTCGGAAATTTGACTCTCAAAGTCCTCGGGGCTATCATGTTCCTCATCGTGTAGGCAATTCAGACCGGCGAATTCCTAACTCCTCATTCAGCAAAGTCATCGGTGACTGGAAGAACTGCGTCTCACATCAAGAATTTGACCGAATCTGTATGAGATTTCCAATGGCTTCACTCGAAGGGATTGGTAGGTGTAGGATTTTGAGTTGAGCATCACATGGAAATTTTTCCTTAGTATTTCCTCAACCCCCTTTAACAGTACGGTGTTTCCTATGACTCAAGATAGAGAAAATGAAACTACGAAAACAAAAGTCTTCACGCTTCATATCCCTCGAATGAATATCAAGTCTTCGTGGTCACACCAATTTCTTCACTTTCAAAGTCTTCAGAAAGTCTTCAGAATATCAAAGTCTTCAGTCGAAGAACTTCATTTTTAGGGGTCGACTTTCTTTGTAAATATCAAACTCCTCATAGACTTATAGACCTGTGAAAACTCACAAACGCATCAGTTACTTAACCTATAAGTCTTCAATACACCAAAATCACTAAGGGGCACTAGATGCACTTACAATCTCCCCCTTTTTGGTGATTGATGACAACATAGGTTAAGTTTTCAACGGGGATAAACATATGAAGTGTAAATACTGATATTGAGGAATTTGATTGCAAGATATAGAAGAACTCCCCCTGAATTTGTGCATAATGAGGAATTTGCTTTTGAGGCAGTGCACATTTGAAGAATTGAATCATGGAGAACTCCCCCTATATCTTGTAATTCATACACGCATTTTATATATATACTATGAAGAATTTGAAATGCATGATGAAATATGGTGCCTGGTGAGATTCAGCATGCGTGCAATGATATTTAACAAGGAATAAGCATGCAGAATAGCACATCAAAAGTATCAGAGCTCAAATATCACATTCAGAGCTTAGTGCTTCAAAAGCATCGAGCATAACGCGATCAAAATCGAGCATCGAAGCACGATCAAGAGTATCGAGCATAGTGCAAAGTCAAGCACAATGCACCGCTCAAAAGTATCGAGGCACCATCGATTTAAGATTACAACTCGATCCAATAAAAGTTTCGAAGAACGAGAGTTGTAACTTAATAAAACGCCCATAGTATAAACCCGCTTGAAGACTAACTCAGATTTCTCCCCCTTTGTCATCAAATGACCAAAAGGATCGGAACTGAGGACTAACGCCCCTGAAGATATTCAAGTTGATGGAGGAGCGCCAGCGTTGTCGGGGTTGGTTTTTGAAGTAGGGCCTGCCGCAGTGTCTTCCAAATCTTCACATTCATCAGTTTCGCGCGATGAAGAATAAGAACTGGCCACCAAATCAGGAACTTTGACTCTCTTGAATTTCTTCGAAGGTGGTGCAGACCAGTCATAAGCTTCCTGAAGACCCATGGTCTTCAATTCTTCCGTGGAATAGACATGATTCAGAACAGCCCAGGTGCGGTTGAGGGTTTCATGAAGGTAGTACTGGTTTTTCTTCACTGCATTATGCGTTGAGGTCATGTTGTGAAGAATTGCAGCAAATTGGCGCTTGACCCATTTCTAATTGCGATCAACCTTCCGATGAAGACCGAGGAGTAACTCACGATCACCATCACCACGGTGCTTTGGGCTTGAGGCTGTTGCTTGGTTGAGGTATTTGCGGCGGTGTCATGCGTAGCGTAATCGCCATTGGTGGAGTAAGATGCAGCTTTGCTAAACCGACCATCCAATGGACGAGTGCCTTCATCAATTACAGCTGCTGCCTTGCCCTTGTCATCGATGATGAAATGGGTCGCTTGAGGACTTCAATGGGCGGCGAGAAGCTGCCATGGTTCGAGTGTCACCTTGTAGTTCGATGAAGATCTTGCCTTTATGAATCTCATGATCCAAGGCGATATGGCTTCAGCTCAAAAGGTGACATTGCAACATTGGCCGAGTCCTCATGAAGAAATCATGGAAGTTGACAGAACGCCATGTATGATATTGAAAAGCATGTTTTCATGATGCCAACGACGCCTTCTTCATTTGAGTCGTGGCCTTTGATTGACTCATTGTTTTCGCAAGATTCTATACACAATCCGAGGCACATACAGCAAATCCTTGACGAGGAATTTGGTGCAGGGGCTTGGCCTGGCTTCAATGGCTTCATAAGCACTTGCATAAAGTGATCGACAGACTCACGCTCATTGTAGAGGCAACGAGCAGATTTATGGGGAGGATCAAGAGGAAGGACACGAAGCAATTCAGTTGTTGGTGCCTTGTAGTGAGTATTTTCAGTCATCCAATCCAGAACCCATGAGTTGATGTCTTCAGCATCTCCGGTGATGTGCAGGGTGGCATAGAACTGAAGAATGAGTTCTTCATTCCAGTCACATATATCAGTGCAAAAATTTAGCAGCCCTGCATCGTGAAGAACACGGAGTACTGGCTCGAAGCACGGCAGTGATTCCATGTCCACATGAGGAATATGCTCATGGTCGAAGATCTTGTCCTTGTCAAATAGCACTAAGGAATAGAAGTTTGCTTGTGTTGGAGTCCAGAAGCGTCTTTTCCTCATTCGAGCAGAGTCATAAGGATTGTAAGCAGTGAAGAACACGTGCTCAGAAAAGAAGTCTTCAGCCTTGAATTTTTGCTTGCTTGAGAACGGATTCTTTGGCTTGGGCAGAGGAATATCAGTGATTTGGAGCACAACCTCTGGAATCGCGAGCTCAGGTTCTTCAGGCTGAGGAATTTCTGGTTCCTCTCCTTGTGCAGTTTGAGGATCAGCAGTGGGTTCTTCAGCGCTAGTGGCTGGAATCTCTTCGTTGACAGATGATGTGGGATGAGTTTCTTCAGAGCCCATTTGAACAGTAGTAGCTGGTGACTGAGGAACTTGTTGAAGCGGAGTGAAGAGAGGAGTATTAGGATGCTGACTTTCCCAAAAGTCATCGTTCATCACAGGTGTCGTGCACCCAATATCCACATCTTCATCTTCTTTTCAATTTCTCAACACCGCCTCTTCACCTGTGAACTGAGGCACGGGTGAGGAAGCAACAGGAGTTGAAGGGAAAGCTTCCACTTCAATTTCTTCATCAAGCTGTTCTGAAGTAGCAACAGATTGATTTTCTTCATCTGATCCGCTTGGGATCGTGTATTCTTCTCCAAAGGGAAAAATTTCCTTGGATGACATGGAGGAAATGGGAATGGCATTGATAGGATTTTCAATCGAGCTGGTCATTGGCTTCATTTTCTTTGCAGCCGAAGAATTTGACGCAGCTGATGCCTTCCTTTTCTTTACTGCAGCTCGTTCTGCAGCCTTTGTCTTCTTCACTTCATAGGCAGAAGGAAGAATTGGAGTTGGTGTTGGCGCAGGAGGAGCTGAGGATTGTGGTACAGTTTCTTGAGCGCAATCGTGCAGATTGCCTGCTTGCTTTAGATTCTTCAGCGCACCACTAGTGGATGCCACAGGAATTTCTTCAAGAATGGAATGGAGTCATCAGCCACGAACTTGTGTTTTCATCGACGCTGAAAGTCATCAGCGCGATCTTGGCATGTTCTTCAGCAGGCTGAGCAGATTCTTCAGCCTGAGGTTTTTCTTGTTGCGATTGAGCAACAACAGTTGACATTTTCTTCATCAGAGTGACGAATCTCACCTTGGCTCCTTGCCAGTCAACATTGTAAGCATCAAAATCCGTGCAGAGTGCTTGGATTTCTGATTGAGCTTTAAGAAGTTCTTCAGGAGTCAAGTTGATGATGTTTTCCTCAGAAGCTTCTCCTTTCTGGCTTTTGCTCTCTTCAATTCACGAGCCTTTTCAAATTTTCATTTCTCTTCAGAGATGAAATGGTTCAGCATATGACTTTGACTAGGAGTCAGTGGCAGATCCGGAAGAGGAGTGTGTGGATCCTGATGCCACAGGTCAATGAAGTCAAGGATCTTCTTCGGATCCAAAAGCAGAGGCACACTTGTTCTTTTGGCTCTAGCGGCCTTGGTCGATCTGTCTCGATGATTTCTTCAAGTTCTTCATCGAGGCTTCATCATCGAGGGAACGTTGAATGCAACTCTGTTTCTTCTTTGGACTTGGCCGAGGACCGCGCCCAGCAGCTTGCTTTTGTCTTCAGAGAGTGGGGCTGTTGAGGACATTGGTGCAAATGAGGAACTTGTCAAACACCGTAGCAATTGAGAAACCCCGAGTCCTTTGGCATGTAGCCGATGCACAGTGTTGAGGACTTGGAGGAGCTGCCGAGGATTTTGAATGAGCAGCAGCATCCGAGGATTTTGCCGTGAGGGCGAATCGAGGAACTGGGCCGTGAGGGCGCTGACGGTGAAGCACTTGGCTTGCGTGCAGGCTTCTTTGGCATTGATTTCCTTGGCTTGACCGAGGGCTCAGCAGCAGCAGCAGCAGTATCCTCATTGAATTTCCTCACTGCCTCCTTGGCCTGTCTTGCCAACTTGGCTTGGCGCCTGGACCATTCTTCAGGAAAGTCTTCACCACTCTTGATGATAGTGGGATCTGCGATCTGGCTAGGTGCCAAAGGAGCTCTTGGGCATGGAGGGTTCAAAGCGAATTTCCTCATGTACTTAGGAGTGACATAGCGGTATTCTCGCCATTCTCGTGCCCATCTCCTTTCTATTCTCTATATGCGCACTTTGCGCTGGTTCTTCGTCTCCTTGCCAAACTTGGATTCATCAGGTGTGCAGTAGTCTTTGTATATTTCCTCAGGAATTTCAAAAGCAGTCATGACTTCTGGTTTCTTTCCTCCCTTCTGCGGTCTCTTGCCTTCTGCCATTTTCTTCAGGTGAGGAATTTGAACAATAGAGCACTCTGAAGAAGTATGCAGTTTTTCTTCAAGGAACGCTGCAAATGAGTTAAGTTGATGAGAACCTAGTGATTCAGCAGCGGACATGAGTACCTGTGAACAGAGTGTAGGTGCGAGGAATTTGGAGAGGTCTTATGCATTCTCAGAAGATTTTTTTAAAAAAAAGCAAGTTTTGAGGAATTTGACCAGTTGAGCCTTGAGGAATTTCACTAAGCGTTTCGTCTTAGGTTCCAGAGTTGTACAGATTGAAAATCCGCACAATTGAGGAATCTTGAAGAAATGAATGCTTAGGGAGATAAATCAAGAACATATAGTGTGTGAGGTGTTCATATGTGAAGATTTTGAAGAGTAAAAACACCTTTGAAGATTTTCAGAAAGATTTGAGAATCAACGCGAGTAATAAAAGTGACTTTTAATTACCCGAACTGAAGAACACGACGAACAGAGATGAACAGTAGAGAAGTTCATCACGTTAGATCTCCCACGCCCTAACTTGGCAGAGGGAGACAGCTTCGGCGGCGGCGGAGTGAAGATTTCTGCGACCGGCGTGAGTACGACGGCGATGAGGTCGAGGCAGTGAAGCTTTTCCTCACCGGCGGCGATGGAGTAGCGGCGGCGCTAGGGTTTGAGGAGAGCTCGAGCGAGAGACAGCGATCGAGCGGAGTAAATGAAGTGAATAGGGTAAAGGGGTATTTATAGCCACGGTGAAAAACTGTTCGCCCGAAGATTTTGGACGAACATGCCCCTGCCCTTTCTCCTTCACGCGACGTGTGTCACCCACGTACTGTGCAGATTAGATCGTGTAAGATCGTGGGTGATTAAACTAATACATCGTGGGATGCGGAACGGTTTGAGCGGTAAAACCGAAAACTTGGATAAGATTTGTTTAAAAGTTTCGTTCGCAATTTCTTCAGGTGTCAAGGACCAGTGAAGACTTTGAACGAGTTTCAATCAGAACGCACATGAAGAATTTGTGAATAGATTGGATTGAGTATAGCATAGAGGGGAAGGGTCCGATCACATTCACTTAGCAGAAATCGCAACTTGAAGAATTAGCAATAAGTGAATGCTGTAGAGGACATAAACTCATATATATATATAGCCAATGAAGAAAGACGACGGAAATACTGAAGATTTTGCAAAGTTGAAGAATTTGAAAAATGAGGAATTTCAAAAACGAGGAAAAACTCAAATTGAAGATTTTCAACTTTTGTGGTGGCGTAGCCATCAGATAAGAATGATGATTTCAGACACCGCGCACAATTGTCGAGGGTTACGAGAATCAAAATCTTCATTGATTTCTTCACACTTAGAGTGTTATTCTTCATTGATTGAGTAACAACGCTTTCTTCATGTGTTGCACATCTAAGTCATCAATTATGCATAAGGGTTAGGATGTGTGTCCTTTTCAAAGAACATTCAAGATTCTAAGATATTTAGCTCACACGGCAACTTGCTAAATCTCTTCTCATCCAAGGGCTTGGTGAAGATATCAGCCACTGTTCTTCGCTTCACATGCTCGATGGAGATATCGCCTTCAACACATGATCACGAAGAAAATGATGACGAATCTAGATGTGCTTAGTCTTTGAGTGCTGAACTGGGTTGTGAGCAATCTTGATGGCACTCTCATTGTCGCAGAGGAGAGGCACATTCTTCACGCTGACGCCATAGTCCTTGAGGGTTTGCTTCATCCAAAGCAGCTTGAGCACAGATGAGCCAAAGCAGCAATGTATTCAGCTTCAGCGAGAGACGGTGATACGCAGTTCTGTTTCTTCGAGGACCAACAGGACCAAAGATCGTCCGAGGAAATGACAAGTGCCGATGTTGACTTGCGGTCCACACGATCACCAAAGATAGTCGAGTCGAATATCTAATGAGATCAAAAGCAGAGCCCTTGGGGTACCATAATCCTAGTGTTGGTGTGTGAGCTAGATATCAAGAATATGCTTCACAGCCTTATGGTGTGATTCCTTCTGCAGCTTGAAATCGGGCACACATGCAAACACTAAGCATTATATCCGCCTAGATGCACATAAGTACAATAAAGAACCAATCATGGAGCGGTATACCTTGTGATCAAGTCAATACCATTTTCATCGAAGCATAGATGACCATTTGTGGGCATAGGAATTTTGACGCTTTGCAATCTTGCATGCCGAATTTCCTCAAGACATCTTTGAGGTATTTCTCCGAGATATGAATATGCCATTGCTTGCTTGAGGAATTTGAAGACCTAAGAAGAATTTCAACTCTCCCATCATAGACATTTGATATTCTTCACTCATCATATAGGCAAATTCATCACTATATCGTTGGTTAGTACAGCCAAAGATAATATCATCAACATATATTTGGCACACAAACAGTTCACCATCACATGATTTAGTAAATAAAGTAGGGTCAAGTGAACTGGTGTGAAACCATTCTTCACGAAGAATTCCTTCAAGTGGTCATACCACGCCCGAGGGGCTTGCTTGAGGCCATAGAGAGCCTTATTTAGTCTCAAGACTTTGTCGATTCTTGGGATCTTCAAAACCTGTGTGTGTAGCCTTGAGCTACTAGTCGTGTTTTATTCCTCACAACAAGGCCATTTTCATCTTGCTTGTTGCGGTAGATCCACTTTGTGCCAATGATATTATGCTTATGAGGATCTCGGGCGATTTACCAATTCCTGGACATTGTTCAGCTCGAATCGATGTAATTCTTCTTGCATAGCCTGAATCCACTCCGGCTCGAAATGCTTCATCTACCTTAGTGGGCTCTGAGATAGAGACAAAAGCATAGTGCCCACAAAAGTTAGATAAGTGTGAGGCTTTTGAGCGGGTGAGAGGACTGGTGCGCTGATGTCATCGATGATCTTTTCCACTTGCACTTCTTTTGCAACGCTGGGATGAGTTGGTTGTCGCCGAGGATTTTGATCAGCATTTTCTTCAAGACCAATTTCCTCATCACGTTCTTCGTGCATCAGCTCAACGTTCTTCACGAATAGGAATGAATTCTTCACCAGATTCTTCAAGAGGAATGACATCCTCGCTGCCTTTTGAGCTTGATAGCATCCTCAGTGCTGGTTCATCTAACACAGAAGGTAGGTGCTCTTTTGCGAGCCATTAGTTTCATCGAACCGCACATCTACAAAGGTCAACAATCTTGTGAAGAACAATGTTGAAGACTCAGAGGTGTGCGAGTCCTTTCCAGAACCAAGCATAAAACCTTCATGTGCTTTCGTGCAAATTTAGAGTTATGGTGAGGATCTCTAATCCAACATTTAGCAATCAAGACTTTGAAATAACTCACATTGGGTTTCTTGTCGTTGAGGAGTTCATAGGCGCCTTCTTGAAGAATTTGTGAAGATATACTTTGTTGATGATGTGGCAGCAAGATCAATTGCATCAATCCAAAACGCCGAGGCATTTTGTATTCATCAAGCATAGTGCGAGCCATCTCAACAAGAGTTCTGTTCTTGCGCCCACGACGCCATTCTGCCGAGGAGTATAGGAGCAGATAATTCATGAGTAATACCAAGTTCATCAAGATAGGCATCAAGACCAGAATTCTTGAACTCGGTTCATTGTCACTTCTGATATGCTTGATCTTCACACCAAAGTTGGTTGAAGCCCTCGAGGAAAATCGTTTGAAGACTTCCTGCACTTCATGTTTATAAGTAACAATGTGTACCCATGTATATCGAGAATAATCATCAACAATGACAAAACCATTTAGAGATGCATCATTAGTGACTGCTGAATAATGATTAGGTCCGAAGAGGTCCATGTGAAGCAATTCGAATGGACGGGTAGTGGTCATGATAGTCTTCGCTGGATGCTTGGCCTTGGTCATTTTTCCAGCTTCACATGCTCCGCATAGGTGATCCTTGAGGAATTTGACATTCTCAATGCCAATGACATGCTTCTTCTTTGCAAGCGTGTTCAAATTCCTCATGCCTGCATGACCAAGTCGTTGATGCCATAGCCAGCCTTCTGAAGCTTTTGCAAGTAGACACATGGCTGGTTGTGGTCCTGTAGAGAAATCAACAATATACAGATCTCCTCTCCTAAAGCCTTCGAAGACTTTGGAATTGTCAGCTTTCATAATCACAACACAGCAATATTTGCCAAAGACAACAACCATATCAAGATCACAAAGCATTGAGACTGACATGAGATTGTATCCTAAGGACTCAACAAGCATGACTTTGTCCATGTGTTTATCCTTAGAGATAGCAACCTTACCAAGACCCAATACCGACTTTTGCCTTTCTCAAAGAAATATGATATGCTTCAGAGGTGACGGTGATAAAGGAGCATCCATCAATAGATTCTTGTCACCAGTCATGTGATTTGTACATCCACTATCGAGGACCCATTTAGTAGTTTTGGGTTGATCATCTTGCAGATGAATTAGTGTAAGTTACAATCTCATATGCTTCATCAGTGAAGAATATGATATCAAGTTCATCAGATGAATTTCATCAAGCAGTAAACAGATATAGCAGTATGAGGACGTGTGAAATGAAAGTTCATTTCATCATGATTCGCCTGCCTCCTTTCAGGTAATTTGTCAGGTCCCCAACAAATTCTTCAGACGTTTGAGCACGTCTGGAGACTTGACCCTGCAGAAAAGATTAGTTCTTTTTCTTCACCACCCACATCTGGAGAGGTGGCAAAGAGTTCATCATCCTGCGAGCACCATGTGAGAGAGGTGGCAAAGATGCCAAACCATTTCGCTTAGCATGAGAGTAGTTAGGGTAAGCATATGAATAAGCAGAGTAATTCTTCGAGGACTTATGAACATAGTGGTTTGAAGAATAATGCACATATTCATAGCCCTTAGCTTTACCCTACGAGACAGATTTGTTAGCACGATGATACTCATGTGAGGACTTTGATCCAGTTGAGGAATTTGATCCTCGTGAAGAATTTGGTCCATATGAGGATTTGGATCCATATGAAGAGTTTGGTCCATATGAAGAATTTGATCTGGGGTTCCTGTTCTTCACAGGTGTGTCATGAGGACATTCACCTGAAGACTTTCAACACAGCTTTTGGGAACCCAGATTTTCTTCATAGGGGAACCGTTCCTGCAGTTAGTGCCAACATATCTAGCAAATACTTCACCATTCTGATTTTTGAACAGTTTATAGTTGGAGTCAAATGACTCATCAGAAGAATGAGGAGATTCACATGTAAAACCAGATAAGTTAGATGGATCAACTGGAGGTCCCTTTGCAAAGAACCCATGAGGTTTTGGGATACCGCTCGGGCTTCCAATATGTTCCATCGGCATTCAGTTTCCTCTCAAAGGCAATACCTCTTTCCTAGGGTTTCGTTGAGGATCTGCTTTTGAGCACATCACAAAGTGTCTCGATGCCCTTTGAGGCTTTTGTACATGCTCGTCATGTACAATTCCTTCAGCCCTGCATTGTTAGTGATACTAGCAAAGTCCTCGGATGAGGAATTAGTGATAGCATAGGCAGATGAAGAATTTGTAACATTTGAAGCATTTGAACATTCAGGTGAAGAATTAGCATATTCACGTTCAATGCACTTTAAGCATGGAGGAACAAATTCTTCCTGAGAAGCGCTGATTTGTTGAGCTAGTAATGAATCGCGCTCCTTCTGAAGATCTTCATAACATACTCTTAGCTTTTCAAGATCTGCCTTTCTTTGAATAGCTTCAAGAGAAAGCTTCTCATTTTCTTGCTTTTCTTGAAGAAATTCATAAGAAAGTTTCTCATGATCGACAAGAGAGAGTTATGATGACCTTGAAGGTTATCATACTTAGACCAAGTCTCAAGATTTTCACATGTAGGGCTTTAGTGCGATCCATTTCTTCACCCAACATATCATCACTTTTATCTAGCATGTTTTGACCTTTTCAAGAGCCCGTTGTTGTTTCACAGCAATTTTAGCAAGTTTAGAGTAGCTAGGCTTAAGATCCTCATCGATTCATTTTCACTAGAATCGAGGAGTTGTATTTGAGTACCTTAGCTGCTTTTGCCATGAAGCAATAGGTGGGAGCGTAGCCATCATTATCTTCATCGTGCTTGTTGGTGGAATCAGTTTCTTGATGTTGAAGATGGACTTGTCGACAAAAGCAAGAGTAACGCCGACTCGCCACACTGCACTCAGATTCTTCGACTCCTCCTCTTCATCATTTTCCTCAGATTCAGCTTCAGAGTCCATTTCCTTGCCAATGAATGCCCGAGCCTTCTTGGAGCTGCCCTTCTTGTGAGATGAAGACTTTGATGATTTTGAAGACGAAGATTTTGATGATTTCTTCTTCTTCTTCATATCATCAGAACTGTAGTCCTTGTATTTCTTCTTCTTCATTTCCTTTTCCCACTGAGGACAATCTTGAATATAGTGACCAGGCTTCTTGCATTTGTGGCAAAGTCTTCTCTTGTAGTCACTCGATGAAGAATAACTTCCCCTTGAGGGCTTTCCAAAGCGACCACGCCTTGTGAATTTCTGAATTTCTTCACAAGGAGAGCTAGGTCCTGGCTCGCTTCTTCAGATCACCAAGGCTACTACCGTAATCCTCACATTCAGAGTCGACACAACCTTAGCCTTCAGGCACGTGGTTTGCCATAGTTTGAGCCATAGAGATCTCTTTTCAGCAAGTCGAACTCGTGAGTGTTAAGCCTTTCGAGCATATCAGCAGGATCAAGAGACTTGTAGTCAAGACGCTCTTGTATCATCAGTCCCAGAGTATCAAATGAGGAATCAAGCGATCTTAGCGCTTTCTTCACAACTTCATAATCGTGATGTCATGGCACCGAGGGCTTGAAGCTCATTTGAGATGTCAAGAGGCGATCAAGGTTTGTTGGACATTTTCGTTGTCGAGTCTTTTGAAGTGGTTGAAGAGATTCCAAGAACATCAACTCAAGAGTCACGCTGAGTTGAGACTCCTTCATTTACTTTGGACAGCCTATCCTGCATTAGCTTGGCGCTTCCAAAGCACTCACTCTTCCATACCGTCCTTTGCTCAAATGGCCACAGATGATATTCTTCGCTTGAGAGTCGAGTTGTTTGAATCTCTTCACATCAAGAGCGGTCGTTGTTTCAAAGGATGGGGACACCATTTTCCACAACATACCGTAGATCATTATCAATTGCCTCAAGATGCATCCGCATCTTGTTCTTCCAAAGAGGGTTAGTCCGCTCCATCAAAGGTAGGACACCCACCGAGACCTTGATCATACCATGCGGTCGACATAACTAGAACTCCGTGGTTAAACTAAAATCACACGTAACAAGGGAGTACCTTGCTCGATACCAATTGAAAGTGCTATATCGACTAGAGGGGGTGAATAGGCGATTTTATGAAATTCTTCACCGAGGAATTTGCCTGTGAGGAAATTCCTTAGCTAAGAACTATTTGCAGCGGAATATGTACTCAGAGGTAAACATAACAGATTACACACATAGTCAAGATGATGAAATGAAGACTAGAACAGAGTACAGAAGCATAAACACAGGATAACAAGATGAAGACAAACAGATCAAGAAATTGAACTGAGGAATTTGTGAAAGTCTTCACCAAAGTCTTCAAGCACAGATATGAACAACATGCAACATGTAATGAGAAAATGGATGAGTTGAGGAAATAGAACCAGTCGGTTGGTGAAGACAATGATTTGGTAAACCAGTTCCAACTGCTGTCTCGGCTTGTACGCGTCTGGTTGGAGCGGCCGAGTATTTAAACTCGAGGACACACAGTCCCGACACCCAGCCTCGAGCCGCAACTCAGACACCCAGTCCTCACCGTATTCTCCTTGAACTAAGACCACGCAGGCCTCGTCCAATCACTCGTGGTAAGTCTTCAGTGACTTCCAAACCTTCACAGACTTGGTCACTCGGCGATCCACAATTCCTCTTGATGTTCTAGACCTTGACGCCTAACCGTCTCGAAGAAGCACAGTCTTCAAAGGTAATAAGCGCCGGATCCACGAAGGATCAATTTCTTCTGATGCTCAATCACTTGGGGTTTTGTGGGTTTGGTTTTGGGATTTTCCTCACTTGATGATTTTCGCCAAAGTCCTCGGAGGATGGGTTGCTCTCAAATGACAAGTGTCAAGTTCTCTCAGAGCAGCCAACCAACTAGTGGTTGTAGGGGCGGCTATTTATAGCCTAGGAGCAGCCCGACATGATAAGACATAAATGCCCTTCAATGATATGACCGTTAGGTGGATAAGATATTTTGGTCCGCCGCAAGCAAAGACAAAGAACGGTCGGAAATTTGACTCTCAAAGTCCTCATGGCTATCATGTTCATCATCGTAGGCAATTCAGACCGGCGAATTCCTAACTCTCGCCGAGCAAAGTCATCAGGACTGTAAGAACTGCGTCTCACATCAAGAATTTGACTGAATCTGTATGAGATTTCCAATGGCTTCACTCAAGGGATTGGTAGGTGTAGGATTTTGAGTTGAGCATCACATGGAAATTTTTCCTTAGTATTTCCTCAACCCCTTTAACAAAGACGGTGTTTCCTATGACTCAAGATAGAGAAAATGAAACTACGAAAACAAAAGTCTTCACGCTCATATTCCTCGAATGAATATCAAGTCTTCGTGGTCACACCAATTTCTTCACTTTCAAAGTCTTCGTAAAGTCTTCGTAATATCAAAGTCTTCACCAAAGAACTTCATTTTTAGGGGTCGACTTTCTTTGTAAATATCAAACTCCTCGTAGACTTATAGACCTATGTACACTCACAAACGCATCAGTTACTTAACCTATAAGTCTTCAATACACCAAAATCACTAAGGGGAACTAGATGCACTTACAAATCCTGCCCAGCCAGGCTTCGAGCAGGCCGAGCAAGAGGATGGGCAAGCTAGCCCTAAAGAACATGCAACTGATGGAGAATTAGAGGACGATAATTACATGCCTCTCTCCGAAGACGAAGTGAGCCTTGGCAACGAAGAATTCAACGTACCGGAGGATCCCGTCGAGCAGGAGTGCTTCAAACGCCGGCTTATAGCCACTGCAAAAAGCCTGAAGAAAAGCAGCAATAGCTCCAAGCTGATCAAGATCTGCTAATTGACAGATGGATCGAGGTCCTGGCTGCCGAAGAATACGGACTCAAACTCCCTAGCAAAAGCTACCCAACCCGCAGGCTGCTACCTCAACTCGAGGAGGAGGCTTTAAAGCCCACACTACCAGCGCATGATGCGGCTGACCGGCCGCCCCGCGGTCACGACAAAACGGCATACCAGCCCAAAGTCCAGACCGCACCCCGCCGCCAATCAAACGATAATACTAAGGCCTGGGGCTACACAAATGACCTGTGAGAAGTATTGGAAAACAAAGCAGGACCGTCAAGATCGATCTACGGATCACGGGGGCGCGCCACAAGAAGTGATGATGACCATCACGCCGGATTCAATAAACTAAAGTCCGGCCGGGTCAAATACAATAGACCAGACTCATTTGAACTACGTCGGGATGTAGCCCGGCATAGAGGCTCCGCACACCCCCTATGCTTCACTTGTGAAGTTATGGATTACGAATTCCCAAAAGGGTTTAAACCCGTAAATATTGAATCATACGATGGCACAGCAGACCCCACGGTATGGATCGAAGACTTTCTTCTCCACATCCACATGGCCCGCGGCGATGACTTATATGCCATAAAGTACCTGCCACTTAAGCTCGAAGGACCGGCTAGGCATTGGCTTAATAGCCTGCCAGCAAGCTCCATTGGCAGTTGGGAGGATCAGGAAGACGCATTCCTCGATAACTTCTAGGGCACTTACGTGCGACCACCGGATGCTGATGACTTAAGTCACATAACCCAGCAGCCCGGAGAGTCAGCCAGGAAATTCTATACTCGGTTCCTAACTAAAAAGAACCAAATTGTCGACTGTCCGGATGCCAAAGCCTTAGCGGCCTTCAAGCATAACATCCGAGACGAATGGCTTGCTCGACATCTCAGCCAAGAGAAGCCAAAGTCCATGGCAGCCCTCACGACACTCATGACCCGCTTCTGCGCGGGCGAGGACAGCTGGCTGGCTCGCAGCAACGTCACACCCAAAAACTCAGGCGATTCAGATGCCAGGGATAGAAATGGCAAGCCGCGACAGAATAGACACAAACATCACAATAATGGCTACAACGCCGAAGACACTACAGTCAATGCCGGATTCAGAGGCTTTAAATCCGGAGAGCGGAAAAAGCCATTCAAGAGAAACAGTCCAGGCTCATCCAGTTTGGACCACATACTCGATCGCTCATGTCAAATTCATGACACCCCTGATAAACCAGCCAACCACACCAACAGGGAATGTTGGGTGTTTAAACAGGCCGGCAAGTTGAATGCCGAAAACAAGGAAAAGGCCCTGCATAGTGACAACGACGAGGAGCCCCGACCGCCGAACACGGGCGGACAGAAGAAGTTCCCTCCCCGGGTGAAAACAGTGAATACGATATACGCAACCCATATCCCCAAGTGGGAACGGAAGCGTGCACTAAGGGACGTCAACGCGATGGAGCCAGTCGGCCCAAAATTGAACCCATGGTCCTCTTGTCCAATCTCTTTCAATCGCAGGGAACATCCTACCAGTATCCGTCATGGCAGTTCGGCCGCATTGGTCCTTGACCCCATCATCGACGGATTCCATCTCACACGAGTCCTCATGGACGGCGGCGGCAGCCTGAACCTGCTCTATCAGGACACAGTGCACAAAATGGGCATTGACCCCTCAAGGATCAAGCCCACAAAAACCACCTTCAAGGGTGTCATACCTGGTGTAGATGCCTCTTGTACGGGCTCAATCACACTAGAAGTGGTCTTCGGATCTCCGAAAAATTTCCGAAGCGAGGAGTTAATCTTCGACATCGTCCCCTTCCGCAGCGGCTATCATGCACTGCTCGGACGAACCGCATTTGCCAAATTCAATGCGGTACCACATTATGCATATCTCGAGCTCAAAATGCCGGGACCTAGCGGGGCTATTACAGTTAATGGAAACACAGAGCGCTCGGTTCGTATGGAGGAGCACACCGCAGCCCTCGCGGCGGAAGTACAAAACAACCTTCTTAGGCAAAAAGCCAACTCGGCGATAAAGAACCCGGATACCGCCAAGCGAGTTCGGCTGCAGGATCGTCCGGCACGACTAGCACTTCGGCCTCCGCCCTAGTCCCAGCCAAGCGGCGACATTCGTGCCGCGCGTACATAACTACGCACTTAAAATATCATGGGCATAGGCGGAGGCACGCCTATGACACGGTCCATAATGCAGCTCGACCGCCCTAGGACACGCGCATTTTTGCACCCCTTTTTTCTTTCAGGTCCCTACCTTCAGGAGGCTCTTCCGAAAGACCGGCTATCGGACACATAGCGGGACGGACACACCTTGAGGACAAGAAGCTTTGGCATACAAGGGAATCCTCAGGTGGTCTCTGATAACAATCGTTATACCTGTTTTACATAACCGCATACCGCCCGCTCCTAGTTAGGATGTGTCAAACCGTCCTATTCTGCTTATCACACTACTTGTATATGTACGCTTTGACGTATCATTTTAGAGGGAAAATAGTATACAGTGTCAGCTTGCTATTAAGTTTATTTTCCCCTTTTTCTTTACTGCTTATTTATTATACCCGTGCATTTTTGGCACGACCAGTTTGCCAGGGGCTTCAGTACCCCATAACCTGGCAAGACAAGTCCGAACACTTTCGACAGTGCGGCACCCCATACTTATAGCACTATATGCATCAGCTCTGAATCATGTCTTGGGTCAATAGTTGGGTTTGCCCGGCTCCTATGTTTTGGTACCTTACGCTCCGCTATATCGGCTAAGGTAGCGCAGGGAGAACTACTGCGATTGTGTCCCGGTTCTTCCAGACGAGCACCTCGGTAGAGAAAGCTGAAAACTGACTATCATGATAAGGCGAGAGCTGGTCGCTGTTCGAGAGGTCTCAAATCCTTAAAGATTTTTTCCGCGTCAGGCGAGGAATCGGCCTCGTACGATTTAGGCATGCATAGCGCCCCAAGCCCGGCTTTCCGTATAATAGGGGCTTCGCCAAAATTTAAAATTGTAGACTTCAATGGCTAAGTGAGGGTGATAAAGCCGTATAGTCCGATTGACTCGTTCGTGGCGCTAAACACCTCCTTAAAGGAACAAAAACTTGGATAAAGAGTGTTTATACTTATCCCGAACACCCGTGTAGTAGTTACATAGGGGCGGAAGCCGACGACTGGCCAACTCTCAAGAATTTAAAAAAACGGCGCACAGAAGGTAATATTTTAAATTAACAAGCGCTACATAGCGCACATGAAATGGTTTTCATAATACAGGATGACATGATTACATTCATTCAAATATCACATCCTTCGTACATTCATCCGCCACAAGGCGGGCACCCTTAATGACATTGTCATAGTACTGTTCGGGGTCGCGATGGTCCTTGCCCTTCGGCGGCCCCTCTGTCACCAGCTTCTCAGCGTCCATCTTCCCCCAGTGCACCTTCACACGGGCCAAAGCTCTGCGTGCACCCTCAATACAAACGGACCGCTTAACGACTTCAAGCCGCGGACAGGCATTCACCATCCGCTTGATAAAGCTGAAGTAGCTGTTGGGTAGGGGCTCGCCAGGCCACAGCCGGACTATGAAGTCCTTCATGGCCAGTTCGGCCGCCTTGTGGAGTTCGACCAATTGCTTTAGCTGGTCGCTCAAGGACATCAGGTGTTCGGCCCCAATATACTGGGACCAAAACAGCTTCTCTATCGAGCTTCCCTCCTCAGCCCGATAGAACTCTGCGGCATCAGAGATGCTGCACGGCAGATCTGTGAATGCTCCTGGAGAGCTCCGAATTCGGGTAAGTAAAATGAAAGTCTCCTCCACATGCTTACTTTGCATAATGAAAGCCTTACCCGCAGCTATCTTCTTGGCCGCCTCAATTTCCTGGAGGGCCTTCTGGGCTTCGGCCTTAGCATCTAGTGCGCTCTGACGGGCCTTCGCAAGCTCCGACTCTTACGTCTTGGAGTCACGCTCCAAGGACTCAAATTTTTTGACGAAGTCCTGGAACTCTTGATGGACCTCATCAACTCGCGCCTCTTGTTTTTCGCGCTCAATGCGCTCCTCAGCCGCTTTGTTTTCGGCCTCGGACAGCACCTTCTTAAGGGCCGCCACCTCGGTCATGGCCCCTAGCAAAATTTATCATGCTTCTATCATCATCCACGATTTTTCCTTTCTATAACATTCAGACGGGGTATTGCTTACTTTTGTTTTCCTCGAGCTGCCTCTTCACGAGGCCGAGCTCTTCTTCGGCCCGCCCCAGGCTCTGCCTCAGTCCGGAGACCTCCGAAGTGGCGGCAGCGACGGCCAGCAGCGACGCCTACTTATTCACATAGACATAATATGATTAAACTCCTGGGAATAATATTTGATCCTCTGTTCGGCTTCTCTTGCCGAACACCAAACAAAGCATCAGGGGCTACTGTCTACACCGTGATACTTTCTCATAAATTAAATTACTTACCTCAAAGCCTGTTAGGAGGCTGGCGCAGGCTTTGGTCAATCCGCTCTTGGCGGACTGAACCTTCGCAATCACCGTACTCATAAGAGTACGGTGTCCTTCACCGAGGGAAGCGCTCTGAAGCACTTCCACCAGGTTATTCGACGCCTCTGTATGGACAGAGGTCATCGGCCCAGACGGCTCGCCCCCCTTGGCGGGCGGCTACCTGCCTGCATCCGGAAACACTGGAGGTTCCGGTGCAGTATCCGGCTAGGGGCCAAGCTTGTTGTGGCCCCCCTCATCCGAATCCATGGGGATCTTCCCCCCCCCATGAGCCCGGCATCGGGAGTCTCGCCTTGAGGCATCTCCGGGACTACCTCCTCCTGGCCTGGCATCCTCTGAGATAACACCTCGGTGTCATCTGTGGGCCAGGGGGTGGAAGCCGTTGGGAGCGAATAGATATTCATCTCCGACGAGCTCAAGGACCCATCCGAGGAGGGCAAGTCGATATGGGCTTTGGGCAGACTGCACAAACAAACCTTGACATAATAAGGAGCCATAAAGCTAAAATATGCAAGAAGTATCCTGACATACGAATGCTTACAACTTCGCCAGGGGCTTGGCCCTGGGTAGCCACTCCTCCTTGCTATAGGCGGCGGTTGTGGAATGGTCCGGAGGGAGGGTTCGTCCCTTCTTGGACCCTTCGGCCTCCCCGAAAGGGGCAGCCTTCCTTTTCTTCTCCCCCTCATTTTGGGGGAGAGGGTTTTCCTCCTCCTCCTCGTTGTCGTTGGAGGAGTGCGCCTCGGTGTCATCGGACGACATGTCCGGCACCACGTTGCGCTGGACACTTTTCCTGGTCCCCACGCCTTCTTCTTGGCCTTCTTTTCAGGCACCTCATAAGGCACCGGAACCAGCATCTCCGATAGGAGAGCGGTTGCTGGATCTTCAGGCAACGGAGTCGGACAGTCGATCTGCTCCGCCGTCGCCACATATTCCTGTCAGATCAGTACGGTGGCTTAAGTTCCTCCCATGAATATACTGAGGAAAGGCACATCTTGTAAAATGTAGAATGCTTACCGCATTGGCGTGGCGCTTGGCCCTGAGACCGCGGTCTTCGGAAGTGGGAGGAGGGACTTCGCTGGAATTGAACAACACCTTCCAGACATCTTTGTGCGTCGTGTCAAAGAGCTCTTGCACTGTCTGGTGTTGGGCTGTGTCGAACTCCCACAGGTTGAATGCCCGTCTTTGACATGGGAGAATCCGATGAAATTGCATCACCTGGACCATGTTGACAAGCTTGATATTCTTGGTTATCATATTCTTGACGCAGTTCTAGTGTCCGGTCAGCTCCGCGGGTGCGCCCCAGGCTAGGCCCTTCCTCTTCCAGGAAGTGAGCCGCACAGGGATGCCGGATCAGAATTCGGGGGCCGCCACCCAGTTGGCGTCGCGCGGCTCGGTGATGTAGAACCACCCCAATTGCCACCCCTTCACAGTCTCCGCAAAGGAGCCTTCAAGCCAGGTGACGCTGGGCATCTTGCCCACCATGGCGCCACCACACTCCACCTGCTGGCTGACCACTATCTTCGGCTTCACGTTAAAGATCTTTAGCCACATGCCGAAGTGGGGCCTGATGCGGATAAAAGCCTCGCACACGATGATAAACGCTGAGATGTTGAGGATGAAGTTAGGGGCCAGACCATGAAAATCCAGCCCGTAATATAACAACAGCCCGCGGACAAACGGGTGGAGGGGGAATCCCAGTCCGCGGACGAAGTGGGCGAGGAACACAACCCTCTCATGGGGTCCTGGAGTCGGAATGATCTGCCCTGCGTCCAAGAGCCGGTGCGCAATATCTGCGGCCAAATATCTGGCTGCCCGGAGCTTCGTAATGTCCTCCTCCTTGACGGAGGAGGCCACCCACATGCCTCCCACTCCGGACATGTTTGGTTGTGCGGAGAAGGTGACAACTAGGGTGCTGGAGCTCGAGCGTGCGAGAATGGATGAGCGAGGAAGGAAGTAGGCATGGGTGAAAGAGGAGAATCCTTATCTCTTTATAAAGGCGGTAGAAACTGTGTGCCTCCCCACTTGCCCGTTAAGATCGCTTATTTCCCAAGCGCCACGATTGATGGCACGGTTGGGTTACCCATACCCATATTGATGAGAATCCTGTGTTAAGGGGACACAATCTCTGCTTTGACAAGACGTGTCAAGAAAAATGCCTCGCATTACGTGCGGTAGCAGGATGTGAAAAACGGTTCAAATAATGACCGAACCATGGCGTGATATCATAAAAAGATGTCAGCAGATTAGATTTGTGGAATATTATACTCTCTATGGTGGAATGTGGAATTTGTTTTGTAGAGCCGGACACGATCCTTGTGTTCTAAATCTCTTTGGGAGTATTCGGAGAAGGAACCCACCTTGCAATGTCGAAGACAATCTGCGCGCTGGACTCATCGTCATTGGATTAAGGGGTCCTCGGACAGCAGGACTATATACCTTAGCCGGACTGTTGGACTATGAAGATACAAGATTGAAGACTTCGTCCCGTGTCCGGATGGGACTCTCCTTTGCGTGGAAGGCAAGCTTGGATATTCGGATGTGTAGATTTCCTTCTCTGTAACCGACTCTGTGTAACCCTAGCCCCCTCCGGTGTCTATAAAAACCAAAGGGTTTAGTCCGTAGGACAACAACAATCATAATCATAGTCTAGCTTCTAGGGTTTAGCCTCTATGATCTCGTGGTAGATCAACTCTTGTAATACTCATATCATCAAGATCAATCAAGCAGGAAGTAGGGTATTACCTCCATCGAGAGGGCCCGAACTTGGGTAAAACATCGTGTCCCCTGCGTCCTGTTACCATTAGCCTTAGACGCACAGTTCGGGACCCCCTACCCGAGATCCGCCAGTTTTGACACCGACAGTAACCAGTATGAACATCGCCGCCCACAACTCCTTTGTGTTCTACTCGTGCATATCATCTACGCATAGACCTGGCTCATGATACCACTATTGGGGAATGTTGCATGGAAAACAAAAATTTTCTATGTACATGCAAGATCTATCCATGGAGATGCATAGCTACGAGAGGGGAGAGCATCTTCATACCCTTGAAGATCGCTAAGCGGAAGTGTTTATCAATGCGGTTGATGTAGTCGCACACCTTCATGATCCGTCCCAATCAAGTATTGAACGTACGGCACCTCCACGTTCAACACACGTTTAGCTCGATGACGTCCTCGCCTTCTTGATCCAGCAAGAGGGGCGAAGTAGTAGATGAGTCCTGGCATCACGACAGCATGGTGACGGTGTTGGTGAAGAACAATCTCCACAGGGCTTCGCCAAGCACAACAGAATCTATGACGGAGGATAAACTAGAGGGGCGGGGTTGCTGGCACACAGCTTGGTGAATCTTGATCTGTTTCGGGTGCTAGCCATGCCCCTCTATTTATATGTTGAGCCCTAGGGTCGTTTCTTGGAGAAAGAGCCTCCTCAAAGTCGGTATAGCTCACAAGGCAAGAGCCCTTCTCAGACTCCAGGACCAGACGCCACAGTCCTTGGCATCTGGCCTAGATGCTATGGGCATCGGCGTCTGGCCTAGAGCCAGACGCCAAGGTCCCTGGCGTCTTGTCCCTGACCTCCGCAAAACTTCCTTTTGCACCGACCTAAAGCCCCGTGTGCCTTACCCCTTGGCCTAACCATATCATCCTATATATCAATCTTTCACTCTGGACCATTCCGAAGCTCCTCGTCATGTCTGTGATCTCATGTGTGACTCCGAACAACATTTAGTCACAAACATACATAAATCATATAATACTATATCGTCAACGAAGGTTAAGCATGCGGACCCTATGGGTTCGAGAATGATGTAGACATGACCAAGACGCTTCTTCGGTCAATAGCCTATAGCGGGACCTGGATGCCCATATTGTTTCCTACATATTCTATGAAGATCTTTATCGGTCGAACCTTATGACAACATAGGTAGTTCCTTTTGTCCATCGGTATGTTACTTGCCCGAGATTCGCTCACTGGTATCTCCATACCTAGTTCAATCTCATTACTCTCAAGTCTCTTTACTCGTTCCGTAATACATCATCATGTAACTAACTCCTTAGTCACTTTGCTTGCAAGCTTCTTGTGATGTTGTATTACTGAGAGGGCCTAGAGATACCTATCCGTCATACGAAGTGACAAATCCCAGTCTCGATCAATGCCAACTCAACAGACACCTTTGGAGGTACCTGTAGAGCACCTTTATGATCACCTAGTTACATTGTGACGTTTGATGGCACACAAGGCATTCCTTTGGAGTTTGGGAGTTGCATGATCTCATGGTCGAAGAAACATGTATTTGACATCCAGAAAGTAGTAGCAATAAACTGAACGATCGTATGCTATGTTAATGGTTGGGTCTTGTCCATCACACCATTCTCCTAATGATGTGATCCCGTTATCAAATGACAACTCATGTCTATGGTTAGGAAACCTTAACCATTTTTTGATCAACGAGCTAGTCTAGTAGAGCTCACTAGGGACACAGTATTTGTTTATGTATCCACACATGTATTTAAGTTTCCGGACAATAAAATTCTAGCATAAATAATAAACCTTTATCATCAATAAGGAAATATAATAATAACAACTTTATTATTGCCTCTAGGGCATATTTCCATCACTAGATGGCAAAAGAAGAAGCGGAGGGGAGCCCCAAGGCTTTCACACGGGCCACCACATGGGCCAGGCCAGGGTCGAGCCGTCAGGCCATGTTTGGCCCAGATATATCCAATTCCCCGCCTCTGCCTCCATACCTCTATATTAATCCCTTTATCGCTACCATAACTATTGGGGATTTTTCCATCATCGACACAATGCATTCTGAGGCGACCCAATCTGTGGACCTTTTTTAGTAATCAGCCAGAGGGGGAATCACCGTCGGAACCATGTATATCAACCTCATTCCTCCGATGACTATGTGTGAGTAGTCCTCCCCGGATCATGGGTCCACAATAATATCTACGTGGAAGCGTCTCTCCCTTGTTTGTGAGACAAATATCACATGAGCTTCCCTACATGATTGTGATCAATCTATTGTAATTCTTGTTGTGTGATGAATCATGTTATGACCGTATTATGTATGGGTTTATATTTGGTTTCTATTAGTCTTTTATTGTATGTTGTATATATGTACATGCTCTGTAATCTATTAGCCTTTCACTAGCAACTATTAGATGAATGATCATTGAGAGGAGTAGTGTATGTTAGTTTGGTTTAACCTTGCAAGTAATCTATCCCAATGGAAAAATGAGAAAAACCCGTGTACTATGTGACTACCACTGAGGATAAAAAGATAGTTGCCTACTTGTGTCAGTGATGAAATGAAGGTAAAGATAATACACTATCAAAAAATGTCACTTTCCATGATGCAATCTTTGGTTTACTTAATACTTTGAGATGCATGTTGGATAGCAGTATTGAAGTGGAGTATTAGTTGTAGATGAAGTTGGGTAATGGTTTAGATGTAAGTATGTAATGACTATATACAATAATGATATGTATTATTAAACCATAAGCACTGCAATTTAATCAATACACAATTGTAATTTGTTCACCATGCCAACGCTTTTATGAAGAGATGCCACTAGTAACATTATGGATCTCTAGTGCTTTATTTGTCATAAATACAACCTCAGTCACTTTATTATAAGTTCTTTTAAAATCTGAAAATTGTCTTACGCCACATACAAAAATCAATTCCAACCGCAGGATATGTTAATTCTTGTAAGTTCCAAAGCTAGTGGGATTGAGAAGCTCTCTAGGATAAATTGGAGACCAAGAGAAATTTTCTAGTTGTATAGGTACTGATGATTGAGTGTTAAATAAATCCGTGGATTGATACATTGGTTCTCAACCGAGGGAAAGTTGCTTCGTACTACAAACACTTGCACTTCAGGGCACAACAAATATTCATCTAATAGGCACACCATATTAGTCGGGCATACTTGGCGTTGTTGCCAGAGAGCAGGTTCAAGAAGTCATAAGTGATCCATTTAATTATTTTCCTTATCACTTACTTTGCTTATTTACTTTTTATTTTTCATTAGTTTGCTTTTCTACATCCCAGAAAACTCAAAAACAACAAAAAGGTTTAAGTACTGGCAAGTAGTTACTTCTAGTATTATTTAGTTATGTGTACTTTAGCTGAAAACACCAAGGTTTGTGACTCCACAAACATCGATCTTGACAACATTGTTAGGAAGCCAATTGCTCCACCAATTAATCAGGATGATTCTTATGTCACCATGCCTCTTCTTCATAAACCAAAAACCTATATCCTGGGGCACGACAACATCATTGGGGGTGACTCCATACAACATTTATTTAATTTTTCTAGGCATGCACCTTTATCTATAAATTCTATTGATTCATGAAACAAATTTTGTCGATTCTTTTGCATGATTTATAGATGTACATCCTCCGGTCTATCCGTCTTTCACTGGCCATAATTAGATGAACGATCTCTGAGAGGGAGTGTTGTGTGTTAGTTGGGCTTAACCTTGCAAGTAACTTATCTCATTGATTGAAAGGGGAAAAGTCTTGTACCATGTTACTACCACTAAGGATAAAAATATAGTTGCTTAGTTGTATCGGCGTTAAGCTGGAGCTAAAGATAATACATGATCAACATGTCAGTTTGCTTAATGCAATGCTCTGTTTTACTTAGTACTTTGAGATGCATGCTAGATAGCGTTCTTGAAGTGGTGTATTAGCTATTGTTGCAGTTGGATAATGGTCTATAGATATAAGGACATAATCATGACATGTATGATTAAACCATAAACATTGCAATTTATTGATACGCAAGTGGAACCACACCAATGTTGTCATGGAGAGACGACACCATTGAATTTTATGGATTCTCGGTCCTTATTCCTCATAACTACAACCTCGATTGCTTTACTTTTTGGTTATTTTACAATCTGAAATTTACTTTCATCTCATACAAAAAATCTATTCTAGCCACACTATATGTTTTTTCTTTAACTAGCAAATCTAGTGGGATTGACAACCTCTCTAGTCTAAGTTGGGGACCAAGAGAAGTTTTGTATGTATTAATACCTTGGTATCAACTGAGAGAAACTTGCTTCATACTACAAACCTTTGCAGTTCAGAGCCCAACAAATATTTATCTAAGAGGCACATCATATTTGCCGGGATATCAAGCAATGTTCTACAAGCCATTAAGATGGAAGCAATAATTAGATATTTTGAATCAAGATTTGCATATTTTAGTCCAAATAACATTTATTGGTACTATGGAAATATTTTGCTATTGGATGAAAACAAATTGCACTTCAATTGGAAGTGATTTTGGCTGGCATGGAAACATTAAGAGATGTGGCCGAAGAAATGATAACTCCTTATCACTGGAAATAAGCGATCAAAATATTTTTCTGGTGTGTTGAGACCAGATTTTCTAGTTGACACAAACAAATTGTTGCTACATTGGATGCAAATAGTTGTTGTATCAGTTGCTGTTGTGTGATATTTCATATTTGTTGAATTGTATGACATTGTGTTTGCAGTAGAGAAACAAATAATTGTAAGTTAGCGGTGAAATAAGAGTAAGTTTCAAGTTTGTTAGTTTAATTGACGCTAGAAATATATCGTAGTATGGTACCATGACTAGTAGATAAATAATCAATGAATGGGCATTCTTTAGTTGTTTGTTTGGCTATAATTTTAGGCCAATTTTGCTACCACGATAGTAAACCGATGCCATGGCAGCGGTTTTGGTCAGTGTCGGTGTCAAAACCGGCGGATCTCGGGTAGGGGGTCCTGAACTGTGCGTCTAGGCGGATGGTAACAGGAGACAAGGGACACGATGTTTTTACCCAGGTTCGGGCCCTCTCGATGGAGGTAAAACCCTACTCCTGCTTGATTGATATTGATGATATGGGTAGTACAAGAGTGGATCTACCACGAGATCAAGGAGGCTAAACCCTAGAAGCTAGCCTATGGTATGATTGTTGTAATGGTTGTTCGTCCTACGGACTAAAACCCTCCGGTTTATATAGACACCGGAGAGGGCTAGGGTTACACAGAGTCGCTAACAATGGTAGGAGATCTACATATCCGTATTGCCAAGCTTGCCTTCCATGCCAAGGAAAGTCCCATCCGGACATGGGATGAAGTCTTCAATCTTGTAACTTCATAGTCTTGGAGTCCGGCCGATGATGATAGTCCGGCTATCCGGACACCCCCTAGTCCAGACTCCTCAAGAGCCTCGAACCAGGCTTCAATGACGATGAGTCCGGCGCGCATATTGTTCGGCATTGCAAGGCGGGTTCTTCCTCCGAATTAATTCATAGAAGATTGTGAACACCAGGTGTCGGTGTCAAAACCGGCGGATCTCGGGTGGGGGGTCCCGAACTGTGCGTCTAGGAGGATGGTAATAGGAGACAAGGAACAAGATGTTTTACCCAGGTTCGGGCCCTCTTGATGGAGGTAAAACCCTACGTCCTGCTTGATTAATATTGATGATATGGGTAGTACAAGAGTGGATCTACCACGAGATCAAGGAGGCTAAACCCTAAAGCTAGCCTATGGTATGATTGTTGTAATGTATGTTGTGTCCTACAGACTAAAGCACTCCAGCTTATATAGACACCGAGAAGGCTAGGGTTACACAGTAGTCGGTTACAATGGTAGGAGATCTACATATCCAGACGCCAAGCTTGCCTTCCACGCCAAGGAAAGTCCCATCCGCATACGGACGGAGTCTTCAATCTTGTATCTTCATAGTCTTGGAGTCCGCGACGATGATAGTCCAGCTGTCCGGACACCCCTAGTCCAGACTCCTCAAGAGCTCCCTAACCAGCTTCAATGACGATAAGTCCGCGCGCTTAATGTTTGGCATTGCAAGGCTGGTTCCTCCTTTGAATAATCCAGAAGATCATGAACACCAGGATAGTGTCCGCTCGCAAAATAAATTCCACATTCCACCGTAGAGAGAATAAAATGTACACAAGTCCAATCTGCGACGATTTTGCGGCATGACATCACACCGCTACCAAGCCTTTACTTGAATCGCTTTTTATTATACCACCTCAAAGACGCTTAGCGGCGCGTTTCCTTGGCACGCCTTGTCGAAGCGTAGATCGTGTTCCCTTATTCCAGGATTCTCATCTATACGAGCATGGGTAACCCAACTGCGTCTGCCGCCACGCCTCTATCGAAGGTGAATCACGAACGGTCACGAGACGGCTCTTGGTATTTTCCCTTTATAAGAGGACCAAGGCTCGCCCTTTTCTTCAATCTTCCATCGAATCTTCTTCTTGCTCCAAGTTCCAACACCCGATCCCCAGATTCGAGCGCTTTGGACCTTCAACGATGTCCGCCCGACCTTCGTGGTCGGTGGATGCCCTCCTCTCACACGGAGGAGAACGTGCTAAAGCTGCGGAGGCCAAGTACTGCCTTACGAGATCTCAAGACAGGTTGCCCGCCCAAGGGCGGGCTGCACTCCACCCCGAGCCCGGTGAGTACGCTGCCTTCAGATCCCACCTCCGCCGGGTTTAGGCTTCGACGGACCCTTTGTGAGAGGGCCCATGTTCTACTACGGGCTGGATTTTCACGACTTGGCTCCGGAGTCCATCCTCCATATTTCCACATTCATTATCGTCTGCGAAGCCTTCCTCCGCTTCACCCCCCACTTCGGCCTGTGGCTGAAGACCTTCAATGTGGAGCCGAAGATGATCGGGGGGCGTCAAGCGGAGTGTGGCGGGGCAGCCATAAGCAGGAGGGCCGATGCCCCGTGGCTCGAGGGCTCCTTCCAAGAGGAGTTCGGCTTGTGGCAGCAGGAGTGCTTCTATGTCACCGCTCCGAAGGGCAGCAAGCAAAAGCCGCCGCCTTCATTCCACCCGGGACCTCCACGCCGGTTGATGTCGTGGGTCAACCAAGGGCTCAATTGGGGGCCGTCCGAAGACGTGCCCTTATTGCAGGGCCGGATTCGAGACCTCCAAGCGAGGGAGATCAATCTGGTTGTGGTGATGCAGGTCATGCTAATCAGGCATCTTCTGCCCTACAAATGCCGTCCTCTCCGGTTATGGGAGTTCAATCCGGAGGGACCACGAATTCTCCAACACTTCATGGGTATGACGCCCATGGAGATGTACAAGTTGTTCTTCGACCGCAGTGGCGGTCCAGACTGACCGAGGACGCAGCCTAAGCTGCAATCGCCCGGATACTCAGGTAAGTAGCTCAGAGTCCGGATGTTCTGTTTGTTTGGTTTTCCGAAATTCGCCTTCTAACCCATTATTCTTCATCAGGAGTGGGTAGCGCGATCGAAGCTGATAAGGTGTCTGGCCCCCCTCCCAGAGACCCTACCAGAGCCCGTGCTGGTTAGAATGTTGGAGGTCGCGCTCGTAGAAGGAGGCGATGGGGAAAATAGAAGATCTATCACCTCGCCCAAGGGGGCGCCTGAAGAGGGAGGGATCGAAAATCCCTCCTTCCGTGGGGAGAGAGGACCGCCCAAGACTCGAGGCCAAAGCCCTAAGCGGGGAAGAAATCTTCACCGAGGTCTCAAGGTCCGGGAGAACCCGGACGCATAATCGCTCTAAAGGATCAGCCTCCAATGAGCCGTGAGTAGGAAAAGGGAGTTCATTAATAAGAAAATACCCCTGCTTGTGCTTCGTGGATAACCTTTTTACCTTACAGTTCGGATCTCGCGCCTTCTCGGATGAGTTCGCCTTCGGGGATCTTCGTCCGGAGATGATGGAGAGCGAACGCCTCGCGTCGCTGCGCCGTCGGACAGGCGCACGAGCCTCAAGTATCGCCACGAGGGTATCCCAGAGCCCGTGGAGCTGAGAGTTCGCGCCGACTAGTGTCCGCCGGGGAGCTAAAGGATCTGCTTGAGAGGGCGTCTATCTCGTAAGATCACCGTGCTTTGATGAGTATGGTGATTGAAGGATTTCGTCCACCAAAGCGGTTTCCATAATGCCGCCGAGTTTGTCATGGATTTGAGGTACACAAGAACGACGCACCTTTATGACAGTTTTGCACATAGAAGTGTGCATCGATAGATAGTAGCCCCGAGACTCGGTAGGTTGTCGAAAGCGACAGCGCGTCGAGGATCAAAATCGCAGGTATTGAATGTCGCCCTTCCTATGCAGGTGGCAGATAGTCCGGGGGCTAGCCGGACTAGTGGAGTTGTCGAGTTAATGCGGCAACTTGACGTGGCAGATGCGGACATCGCGCTTGTCAACCGGCGACTTGACAAGTCGCAAGGTAAATGAATTCTCCGCAGTCACTTATTTAAGGGACCAAAGCCCGCCTCTGACAATATATATTCTGTGATACAGACGGTGCTGTTGCTGTGGAGACCCTTCGGGCCGAGCTTGCTCAAGCCAAGGAGCAAGCCCGAAGGAGTGATGCGGCTGCCTCGAGGGCGGCCGAGGAGTTGAAAGCCGAAAAGGCTGCATACTGCCTAAGCAGGGAAAAGATGGCCGAATTGGCCGTGAAATTGAAGGATGCTACTGACCGCAATGAGGCTCTTGAAAAGGAGCGCCTATCAAAGCAAGAAGACCTGGGTAAGGCCACCGCCGAGGCCAAGGATGCCCGTTTTGCAATGCGGGCTATGAAGGAGGAGTTGCGCCAGGCTGGAGATATTGTGGCTGGCAGGCCTTTTCTGCTGCGTCGCCGGTTTACGGATCCAAAGTATGCCCAACTTGGCCAGCTGTGGGGTCTGGAGGATCCATATATGGACTTAGCGGCAAGTGCGGTGGATGTTTTTGTGCACTTCCGGAGTCAGAAGGATCACAAGACGGAAGAGCTATTTTGGTCTCAATTCCATAGTCCGGATCGTTCACTTCCGTTGACCGATCGGTTGGCCGAATGGGCTGAGCTAAAAAGGTTGTCCGGACTTGCTATGATCGATATTGTGGCTCATGTCTGGCCAGAGAGGCCCAAGGCGACGAGCTATTTTGGCTTATTGCAGCAATTTCTTGGAGCGGTGCCGCATATCAAGGAGATGAAGTGGTCGGCCTGCATAGAAGGTGCGCGGATGGCCCTTGACTGTGTGAAGACACATTGGACAGAGATGGATGCCACCGCTATTGCAGCCCAGGGTTCGGACGAAAGCCGGTTACCCGCCGAGCACTATTTTGGGGAAGTTATGCGTGGCGCCAGGTAATAGAGTCGCAGTGTTTCGAAAAATGTCACGCTCAAATGAACGCTTTATCTTGTAAAACAATGATTATGATTGAACCACCTTTATACTTGTGTGTTCCAAGTATTAAAATATCTCCTATGCGGCCGCTTATGTATACGTGTGTATAACCCGAAGATGGCAGTTCGGCTGCCCCACGCACAAGGTGCGGGGTGTTCGCAAAAAATAGCGCTTTCACACTTAACTGACGCCTCGGTCCCGTTAAGGAGGTGGTAGCGAGCAAACGAGGCAATCTGGACTATGATGCTTTATCACTTTCACTTAGCCATTGAGTTCGAGGGTGGGGCTACGATATAGCCCTGGGGCACCGCGCTTCTCGGATTCGGGCGCTGTGTGCCTCGACCGAAACGGTCCTTCACAAAGCGGGAATTCTAAACATTCCGTAGTCGATCGAGTGGTCGACCAGTCTCATCAGATCATGACATCGGCTTCGGCTTTCATCGAGGTGCTCGCCACCTGAACTGGGCACAATCGCAGAGTTCTCCGGTGCCGCTAGCCGATGATACGGAATGTAAGGCAGCAAATCACAGGAGCCGGGCAAACCCAACATTTGACCAAAGACATGATTCGGAGCTGATGCATATAAGGCCTAACTCGAGACGCCGAACACTCCCTAAGGTATTTGGTCTTTATAATAATGGGCAGAACCATGCCCTAAGCCCCTAGTGTCCAGGTAAGGGCAAGGTCCTCTAACGCGGCTGATGCCAAAACGTCAGGCTCCACTTTGGTTATAATGAGAAACCAAGCGATTATAACAACAAGAGACAGTAAAAAAGGTTTACGCAGGGTCTTAATCTGAAGAGAATCCTTGCGACGGGTCCCTACTGCACGTCTGCGCCTATGTCTCCGTTGTGCCGTTATCCTGGACGGGTGTGCATGTTGTTCACCTGTAAAAAGAGAAGAACTTAGTTTGGAAAGAAATCGTGCGAAAAAAATTATATACGAAGGAAAAAATATAAATAAATAAGTGCAGCAGAGTCTATATGAGCTCGTTGTTGCTTGTGCGTGCAGCCCCTTGTGAAAGGATGTGCGGCTAGGGAGCCCCTAGCTTATTTATGCCGGACTCGCTCGATCGTGTCCGGGTCTTTAAATGACCAAGATTGAAATGATGCCACGTGGACCGGCATCTTAAGTGTAAGAGACGCGAATGTGGTATGGCGTTAAAGCGACAAAGCTTCTTGTCCCAAGAGTGCTTGATAGCTACTTTAAATGGGACGATATGAAAGGTTAGTTTTTCGCCGAAAGTTGTTCGTGATCCAACACAACTTCTAGTAATAAGGAGCCTGTGCACTTGGCGAAGGGCTCGGCGCCACTCCTTTAAAGGAAGTGCGGCTGTGTCGAATTTTAGTAAGGTCTATCCCCAACTTGCAGATTGTGTTTGGATACAACAGTTTAAGTCATCGCCTCCGCCCATCGTGACTTGTGTAAATTGCAGTCCGTCGATTATAGGATCCAATATCATGGCAGTCCATCCTGCATTTCAACGCTCGAATAATCTAGGTGGTCGAAAGTGATTGGTTTTGATGTCCAATCTCTATGTTCCATTGGTTGGACTGCAGAGACCCATTTTAATGGGTGCCGACTGCTTTTTCCGTGATATCACATGAAGTGGATTTACTACTTTGACCTCTTGTGGGAAAGTCTTTGTTTTCCGGTGCTCACTGGTGGGGTTTATCATCATCTTTGCTTGATGCGCCGAGCCCCTTGTGTTCGGCGTTTAATCGCCGGACTGTTTGAAAACCCAACAATCTCGGTGGGTGTGGTTTGCGGCCTTCCAGGTACTGTGGATTTGACATATCCGACCCAAAATCTTGTTTGTTGGATAGCTCATCGTTGTTATCCTTAAGAGGCGGTGTTTTGTTGTTTGGCCGCTAACTTTTGAATCAAGGCGCCGACCGCCGTGCTTTTTGGGCTTTTCTTTTTATTCCGCACCGGTCTTTTCTCGCTACTGTAATTTTCCGCTTCCATCTCGATCTTGATGTACTTGGGTCGCTGGTGCTGCATCTTGCTAGCTAGTTATCCTCTCCCGCACAAAAGCGGTCATGAGGCTTGTTAGCACGGACATTGTCCTTGGCTTCTCTTGGCCAAGGTGTCAAGCGAGCCATTCGCCTCGGACGTTGTGTTTAAAAGCTGCTAAGGCTTCAGTCGTCCGGACAATGACTATTTGGTTCTTTTGGTGAGGAACCTGTTCCAGAATATGCATCGACTCTCCGGCTGTTGAGTTATATGACTTAGATCATCTGCATCCGGAGGGCGGACATAACTTCCTTGAAAAGTTGTTCTAAACGCGCCCCCGAGCTCTTCCCAACTTCCAACAAGTGTTTTCGGGAGGCTTTTGAGCCAATGACAGCTGGCCCTTTGAGCTTGAGGGTAGGTATTTTATGGCGTGAGATCATCTCCTCTAGCCATGTATATGTGTAGTATATAATCTTCTATCCGCACTGTGGTCTGTTGTTCCGTCGTAGGCCTCTATGTTTATGGGTTTAAATCCTGCCGGGAATTCATGATCCAGCACCTCGTTGGTGAAACATAGTGGGTGTGTGGCGCCCCGTATTTGGGTGTACCGCTATCTTCGGATACTTGGCGTGTTGCATTGCTTCCTGGGGCCCTCTTCTTTGGCCCGTAAATGGACCTGGATGGGCCATCTGTCTTTCCAGGGTCATTAGTCGGCTTATGTGCGGTGCCGCTTTCAGATTTTGGCCTATCATCTGGCCGTCTATCCAACCAGGCAGCCTCTTTGTTTTTTGACTATGGGGGCTCTATGGCCTCCTCGTCAAATTCTGGCAGCAGCTTGCGCTTCGGGTAGCTCTTTGATTGATTGCCATTGCCGTATTTGTTTGCGGTTTTGAGCACTTTGCTCCACCTCATTCTGAGTGTATCTTCCGCTGTTTTGAGCTTCCGTTTTTCCTTTTTCAAACTTCTTGCGGTGGCGACGAGTCTTTTCTGAAGGTTTTTATTCTCCGGCGGTGTGTCCGACGTGAGGTCGTCTGGACTGTTGTTTTCGCCGGGCCTGGACTGATTATCTGACTCGTCCTGTTTGGACGGTTGCTTGTCTGCGTGTTCGTCGTCCACCGGTTTGCCCTGCTGTATTGCTGGGTCATTAGGAGCGCTGTTGTTGTTGAGGCGGGACTTAGGGCGGCGTCTGCGTCGCCCTTTTGGTTGTTTGTCGGCGGGATTATCTTCTGCCGCACCCCGTTGGTCCTCGTTATCGCTTCCTTTTGGGGTATCCACCATGTATACGTCGTATGACGAGGTGATCTTCCCATGCCCTGTAGGCGCTGGTTCTTGTTCGTCTCCAGCATCGTCGTCCATACCGTCGATGTCTTCGGAGTCGTAGTCTAGCATGTCGGTTAGATCATCGATAGTGGCTACAAAGTGGGTGGTGGGTGGGCTTTGAATTTCTTCGTCGTCCGAATCCCAACCGTCCTGACCGTAGTCCGGCCAGGTCTCTCCGGATAGCGAGAGGTGTTTTAATGAATTTAGGATGTCGCCAAAGGGCGAGTGTCGGAAGATGTCCGCGGCGGTGAATTCCATAATCGGCGCCCAATCAGATTTGATTGGCACGGAAGCGGGAGGTCCGGATTCCGGCACCTCGGAGTCATGAGCTTCGCGAGGGACAAGGTTAGTGTTCGGCTCCATCGCCGTGGAAGTTGAAGCCCCCGAGGCGGTGTCCAACCACCGGTCCTCGATCTGGGCGATCGGCTCCGGACTAAGGGCCGAAGCGGATTCTTGTGCGGCCATCAAGGCACTGTTCGGCGGCAGAGCTAGATCATGCCCATCGTAACGGTGTGGCGCGCTTGGCTGTGGCTCGAGCCCGTCGAAGATCAAGTCCCCGCGGATGTCGGCCGTGAAGTTTAGGCTTCCGACCGACTCGACGCCGTGGGCGTAGCTTTCGATCTGCTCCAGATGGCCAATTGAATTAGTCCGCCGTGCGAAGCCGCCGAATACGAAGATCTGTCCGGGGAGAAAAATCTCACCCTGGACAGTGTTGTTGATTGAAGGCGCCATCGAGCCTATCGGTGATGACACAGAGGAACTCTCAATGAAATCACCAATGTCGGTGTCAAAACTGGCGGATCTTGGGTAGGGGGTCCCAAACTGTGCGTCTAGGCGGATGGTAACAGGAGACAAGGGACACGATGTTTTACCCAGGTTCGGGCCCTCTTGATGGAGGTAAAACCCTACGTCCTGCTTGATTAATATTGATGATATGGGTAGTACAAGAGTGGATCTACCACGAGATCAAGGAGGCTAAACCCTAAAGCTAGCCTATGGTATGATTGTTGTAATGTATGTTGTGTCCTACGGACTAAAGCCCTCCAGTTTATATAGACACCGGAGAAGGCTAGGGTTACACAGAGTCGGTTACAATGGTAGGAGATCTACATATCCGTATCGCCGAGCTTGCCTTCCACGCCAAGGAAAGTCCCATCCGGACACGGGACGGAGTCTTCAATCTTGTATCTTCGTAGTCTTGGAGTCCGGCGGATGATGATAGTCCGGCTGTCCGGACACCCCCTAGTCCAGGACTCCCTCACCAGGATAGTGTCCGGCTCTGCAAAATAATTTCCACATACCACCGTAGAGAGAATAATATGTGCACAAGCTCAATCTGCTGACGTATTTTGCGGCGTGATGTCACACCACTGCCAAGCCTTTACTTGAATTGTTTTTACTATACCACCTCAGCGCATTTAGCGAAGCGGATTCCTTGGCACGTCTTGTCGAAGCAGAGATCGTGTTCCCCTTATTCCAGGATTCCCATCAACGTGGGTAACCCAACCACGCCATTGATTGTGGCGCTTGGGAGATAGGCGAGTTTTACCAGGCCGGTGGGGACGCATAGTCTTCGTCCGCCCATATATAAGGGGATAAGGATCCACCCTTTTTACCTACGCCTTCTTCCTCCTTTGCCTATCCATCTCCGCACACTCGAGCTCCAGCGCCCAAGCCCGCACAACTCGCCTCAACCTTCTCCAGCCATGTCCGGAGCAGGAGGCAAGTGGATGGCCTCCTCCGTTACGGAGGGGCACATCGAAAAACAGCGCGGCGCCGGATACTTGTCCAGCGACATCGCAAGACCGGCTGCCCGACAAGGCAGCTCATCCCCACCCCCTGTGCCTCATGAGAAGGTCGATTTCTTCCCCACTTCCTCCGCTGGATCGGGCTTCCCACTTCATCCATTCGTCCGGGAATCATGTACTACTACGGCCGGACTTCCACGATCCGGTGCCAAACTTCATCCTCAACATCTCGGCGCTTATCGTCAGTGTGCGAGGCCTTCCTTCAGATCCAGCCCCACTTCGCTTGTGGCTAAAGACCTTCAATGTCAAGTCAAGGTTGTGAAGGGCAACCAAGCCGGAGTGCGGAGGTGCTATGGTGGGCAAAATGCCCAACGTCACTTGGCTCGAGGGCGCCTTCGTGGAAACCATCAAAGGGTGGCAATCGGGTTGGTTCTACATCACCGTGCCGCGTGACCCTAAATGGGCAGCGGCCCCCGAGTTCAGATCTGGTACCCCCATGTAGCTCACCTCCTGGGAAGAGAAGGGCTTGCTATGGGGCAGTTCGGAGGAGCTGAACGGACTCCATCCCGCTCTGCAGACCCTAGTGAACAAGAAGCTTAAGCTTGTCAACGTGATCCAGGTCATGCTCGTCCGCCGGATTCTCCCCTGCCAACAACGGGCCTTCAATCTGTGGGAGTTTGATCCGGCACAGCACCGGACCCTTAGCGGGCTCTTCGACACAACTTACAAAGCTGCCTGGAGGGTGCTGTTCAAGGGGGGAGAAGCCCCCGTATCCGCAACTGAAGATCGCGGATTCAGCATGCAGCGCTTGGCCGGCGCGGTAAGATATGTTACCCTTTACGGGACATTCATTTCTTTCATAGTTTGACTCTATGTGGGATTTAAAATTCCCCATGCCTTTAACAGGACTGGCAGAGGACGTCCCGACAGGTTAACTGTCTGGCTCCCCTCCCCAAAGACCCAGCGGACACCCGTTTGACGGGGCTGCTAGTCCCGACACTTTATGTGGTGCCGGAGAAGAAGGCCAAGAAGAAGGCCATGGGAACCCGAAGAAGTTCCCGGCGCCAGGTGGTATCGGACTCATCGTCCGATGGCTCCGAGGCGGACTCCTCCCCCGAAGACGAGGAGGAGAAAGAGGCCTCTCCAAGAGGGGGAGAGAAGAAAGGAAGGCTTCCCAATGGGGAGGCCAAGGGTCCAAGAAGGAAGGACCTTCCTCCGATCGTTTCCGCTAACGCCGGGCGACGGCGACAGGGAGTGGCCCTCAAGGGCCAAGCCCCCGGCAAGATCGTAAGTATTCGGATTCCTGAATGATTTATAATTTCTCTTTCTGCCACATAGTGTCCTTCTAATGCCGCATACTACCTGTAGTCCGGCCGAGGATGATCTTCCCGCTTCATCGAGCGGGTCCTTGGCTCCGTCGGATGTGGATTCCCTTCTGACCACCTCAACTCCCCATGGCGCAGACGATGCCGAGGTGGGATCCCAGGAGGGGACCCATCAGGAGGAGGCTTCGGAGGTGCCGCAAGGCAGCCTCCCGGACTTTGCGCCGATTCGCACCGAACCAGCAGGGTTCCGAGTCCGGCAGCGCCCTTCGTAAGAAGGGCAAGATTGGACACCGGCGGCCTCCGCCCAACCGGAGGCGCCGGACAACTTGTTGGAGGCGCTCAATGGCGCTTCCATCAAGGAAGAACACCGCACTATAATGAGCGCGGTGATTCAGAAGGTTCAGCTCGCCAAGAGCGGGCTGACCGAAGCCTGCAGCAGCCTTCTAACGGGCTTTGAGGTAAGAAATTTAAAATATGTAATGTAATACCGCATAGACAGTAGACCCTGATGCTCGGTTCGGTGTTCGGAAAGAAAAGCCGGATCTAAAAAGATATACGCAGGAGGTCTAAAAATTATGTCAATATGGGATTGCAGGTTGATCGCCGACCTCCACCGTGACCGATCAAGGAGGTCGATGCTTTGAAGCAGAACCTCGAGCGGTTCGAGAGTGAGCTCGGTCGTGCCAAGAAGCAGCTCGAGGACAGGGAAGGTGAGTAACACCGTGTTAAATTTGTACCTTACAGAAAAGGATTTTGGTTGCAAGAAAAATAACAAGGATAACGTGGGTACTCCAGGGGCCACGAACGAGGGGGCGACCTTAAGGAGGCCGTGTCCGCGGCCGAGCGTAATGCGGCCGAGGAACGAGCTGAGAGAGAGAAGCAGGAGGCGCGGGTGGCGGAGGTGCAGCAAGAGCTCCAGGTTCTTGTGGAAAATCACAAGAGTTTGGAGCGCGACTTGAGGACTCGAGAGTCCGAGCTTGCCTCGGCTCTTGAGAGTGCCAAAGCAGCTAAGGCCGAAGCCCACAAGACTCTCCAGGAGGTGGAAGATTTGAAGAAAATAGCAGCGGGTAAGGCTTTTTTCATGCAAAGCAAGCATGTGAAAGTGAATTACTTGTTACTTACCCGAATTCGGAGCTCTCCAGGAGCGTTTGCAGATCTGCCTCGCAGCATGTCCGATGCCGCCGTGTTCTACCGGGCCGAGGAGGGGAGCTCGACGGAGAAGGTCTTCTGGTCTCAGTATGCTGAGGCCGGACATCCGGTGCCCCTTAGCGACCAGCTAAAGCAGCTGGTCGAGCTCCACAAGGTAGCCGAACAGGCCATGAAGGGCCTCATAGTTCGGCCAGGGCCGGGAGGCCATGCCCGGGAGCTACTTCGCTTAGTGCGGCGGCTGGTGGATGCGTGTCCTCGGTGGAAGTCGCAAGCGCTCCGCCGCATTGAAGGTGCCCATCGGCCCTTGCCCGCAAAAGTGCACCGGGCAGGCTGATGTCGAGAAGCTTCTAACGGACGCGCCGTTGGCGGGCAAGGAGTATCGCACGCCCGAAATGTACTATAAGAGTGTCCTGAAGGGTGCCCGCAAGATTGCGGACGAGTGCTCCAAAGATGTAATATTTGAGTAGACTCGCAATGTGTTATCCTGTGCGCTGAAAACTTTGTTCATATGCGCTAAGCAACACTTATTAATTTAAAATATTACCTTCTGTGCGGCCATTTATGAAATCTGAGAGATGGCAAGTCGTCGGCTTCAGCCTTCATGCCACGAGTGCTGGGGTGTTCGGTATAAACTTGAGCGCTCTTGTTCCCATTTTTGGGTCCATCTAGGGAGGCGCTCAACACGACGAACAAGGCAACCGGACTTATAATGCTTGAACACTCTCACTTAGCCATAGAATTCTATAATTTTAAATTTCAGCGAAGCCCCTAGTATTCGGAAGACCGAGTTCGGGGCGCTATCCACGCCTGGGCCGGACAAAGCCGGTTCCTCGCTCTAAGAGGCATAAGTCTTTAGGGACTCGAAAAGACCTCTCGAACAGCAACCAGCTCTCGCCTTATCATGACGGTCAGTTTTAGCTTTCCACCGAGGCGCCGCCCAGCTCAACCGGGCGCAATCGCAGTGAGTTCTCCCAAGGCTACCTTAGCCGATAAAACGGAACATAAGGTACCAAAAATGGGAGCCGCAAACCCAACTATTGACCCAAGACATGATTCGAGCCGATGCATATAATGCTATAAGTTCGGGTGCCGACTTGGGAAAGTGTTCGACTTATCACACCATAATGCGAGGAACATAAGCCCCTGGTGTATTCGGCCGTACCAAAGTGTACGGATGTAGAATGTCGTAAATGAACATATATATATATATAAAAGAAATGCAGCTATAAGCAAAAAAGCGATGCATTGTTTATTCAGAAAGACTGCTATGAATGCAGAGTGATACAAATAGTGCGGTAAGCAAGGGATTGGACTATTTAAACACGTCCCCATCCAGGGCTAGGCTGCGGAATGTTGTATTAAACAGATTTAATGCTCGTAATGGAGACCACCTTAGTTTTCGTCGTAGCCTTTCTCCTTCCATGGTTGTTGTATCGTGAGTTCGGCAGGTCTACTGCCGGACAAGGCCTCTGGTGAACGGAGTCCTGTGGATAAGAAAAAAGAAAAAAGAAAAAGAGCGACACACTTGGGAGCCCCGGTGTTGTTGAGCCGCACTGGCCTGTCGTGGTCGTGCCCTCCCCTATGCCCATGGTATCTCCAGAGCGTAATGATGTACGCTGAAGGACTAGTCTTGCAATCATGCAAGGGCTGGGGTTAGCCGCATTGCTACGCGCGTTTCGAACCGCCAGCGGTCTTGTTGTACGTTATCGGCGCGTTTGGCGTGTCCGGCCGCTTAACGGCCGGACTCGAAAATTGCCTTAAGAGGCTGCTCAGATTTCGCCGCGAGAGCCGCCGTGTGTTCCTTCGCTCGGAGGAGCGCTCAGTGTTTCCATTGACCGTGATGACTCGAGGGCCCGCATCTTGAGATTGAGGTATGCATAATGCGGCACCGCTGAACTTTGTAAACGCGTCCGTCCGAAAGCAGAGCATGATAGCCGCCATGAACGGGACTATATCAAGATTAACTCTCGCTTCGAAGTTATCCGGGATCTAAAGACCACTTCTAGTGTGACCGAGCCTGTATAATTGGCCTCTACACTGGTATGACGCCTTTGAAGGTCGCTTTGTAGGTTTAACTCGAGGGTCTATGCCCATCTTGCGACCGATCCCGATAAAGCAGGTTCAGTTGCCGCCGCCGCCCATCGACTCGGTAAGGTGAAATCCATCGACGATTGGGTCTAAAACCAATGCGCGAATCTGCCATGGCGGATATCGTGGGTGGTCCTTCGATCAAAAGTGATCGGGCAAGAGGACCATGGATTGAACTTCGGGCGACCGCTCCATCGCATATACATCCTTAAGCGCACGCTCGCCCCTCTTGGGTATATGGGTTGCGTATATCATGTTTACCGTCCGCACTTGTGGGGGGAAACCCTTCTGTCCTCTACTATTCGGCGGCCGGGTTTCTTCCTCGTCATTTCTATGCAGCCCCTTGTCGTTGTTTTCGGCAATTAACTTGCCTGCCTGCTTGAATATCCAACAATCCCTGTTAGTGTGATTAGCTGGCTTTTCAGGGGTGCCATGTATCTAGCAAGAGCGGTCGAGTATTCGGTCCAAATTGGACAGACCCGGAGTGGTTCTTTTGAATGGCTTCTTCCGCTGACCGGGTTTAAAGCCTCTGAATTCGTGTCGACCGCCGATCTCGCAGTTATCGCCATTAATGCGGCGCTTTGTTTTGTTTCGACGCGACCGCCATTGCGGTCCTTAGTATCCGGACTGCCAGATTTTTGCCGAGGTTGTTATCGCTGGCTAGCTAGCTGTCCTCCCCGCACGTAAGCGGGCCATGAGTGATGTGAGGGCTGCCATGGATTTTGGCTTTTCCGCCCTAGGTGCCGGGCCAGCCACTCGTCATGGATGTTATGTTTGAAGGCTGTGAGGGCCTCTGATCCGGACAATGACGATTTGATTTTTCTTTGTTAGGAACCGTGTCCAGAATCGTCGGCTGATTCGTCTGGCTGCTGAATTATGTGGCTTAGGTCATCGGCGCTCGTGGTCGCACGATGTGCCCCGGAAGTTGTCAAGGAATGTGGCTTCCGTGTCCTCCCAAAGACCCAATTGACTCTGCTGGCAAGCTGTTAAGCCAATGTCAAGCTGCTCCTTTAAGCTTGAGTGGGAGATATTTGATGGCGTGGAGATCGTCACCACGGGCCATATGGATGTGAAGGAGATAGTCTTCGATCCAAACCGCAGTGTCTGTTGTGCCATCGTAGGATTCAATGTTCACGGGTTTAAACCCTTCAGGGATTTGATGATCCATTACTTCATCTATGAAGCATAGTGGGTGTGCGGCGCCTCTATACTGGGCAATATCGTGACGTAGCTCAAGAGAGCTTTGTCTACTATGTTCAACCCGGCCGGAGTTGCTGTATCTGGCGCGACGGTAGTCGTGTCGCATCGTGGGGCACCCATGTGATCCGTAGATCGATCTTGATTGTCTTGCCTTGTCCTCCAATATGTCTTGCAAATCCGGCACATTCCCCCGTGGCTTCGTACTTTTCGAGCGATGCCGGGGTACGGTCCTGATGGAGGGCCTAGAGGCCTCTCTGTCGCGGCCACGAGGTGGTCGGTCTGCCGTATTGTGCGCTGGTGATGAGGGTTTATACTCCTCCTCCTCTAATTGGGGGAGCAACTTGCGTTTTGGATAGCTTTTGGAGGGGCGTTCGAGTTCATGCTCTTCGGCCGCGAGGACTTCGGTCCATCTGTCGGCCAGCAGGTCTTGGTCAGCTCTAAGATGTTGCTGCTTTTTCTTTAGGCTGTTTGCCATGGCCATAAGCCTGCGTTTAAAATGCTCTTGTTCGACGGGATCCTCAGGCACGACGAATTCGTCGTCGTTGAGGCTTGCCTCGTCTCCGGAGGGGGGTATGTAATTATCATCCTCGACCTCTTCGTCTGCCGCTCTCTCATGAGGGCTGGCTTTTGCGTCCTCCTGCGCTAAATCTTGCTGGAGGGGGTTGTCTTCGGCACTCTCTGGGGTGTCATTATCTCCGGTGCCGGAATCTCCATTCTTGCTGTGGCGGGATTTAGAGCGGCACCGCTGATGTCGGCGCTTGGGCTGTTTCTTAGGGGAATCTGCCTCCGCTGCTTCTTCGCCGTTCCCATCCTTTGGGATGTCCACCATGTATATGTCGTATGATGAGGTGGTCTTCTAGTGCCCCGTAGGCGCTTAGTTCTGGTCGCTCTCGCATCGCCGCCCATACCGTCGATGTCTTCGGAGTCGTAGTCTAGCATGTCGGTTAGATCATCGACAGTGGCTACAAAGTGGGTGGTGGGTGGGTTTTGAATTTATTCGTCGTCCGCATCCCAACCGTCCTAACCACAATCCGGCCCGGGCTCTCCTGATAACGAGAGATGCTTTAGCGAATTCAGGATGTCGCCAAAGGGTGAGTGCTGAAAGATGTCCTCGGCGGTGAACTCCATGATCGGCGCCCAATCGGATTCGATTGGCAGGGGCGCAGGAGGTTCGGAGTCCGGCGAGGACTCCGGCACCTCAGAGTCACGAGCTTTACAAGGAGAAGGTCAGATTCGCCCATCGCCAGAGAGATTGCGGCTCCCGAGGCGGTGTCCAGCCACATGTCCTCGATCCGCTACTGCCGGCTCAACTAAGGGTCGGAGCGACTCATGTGCGGCCTCGAGGCACCGTCCGCGGCAGAGCTAAATCATGCCCATCGTGACAAAGGCGGCGCGCCGGTTGTGCTCAATCCATCAAGATCAAGTCTCCGCGAATGTCACCGTGAAGTTTAGGTTTCCAAATCTGACCGACGGCCAGGGCGAAGCTTCGATCTGCTCTAGATGGCTGCGAATTGGCCCGCAGCAGCAAAGCCACCGAACACGAAGATCTGTCCGGGAGAAAAATCTCACCGGACTGCGTGGTTGTTGATGATTGAAGGAGCCATCAAGTTTATCGGTGATGACACGAGGAACTCTCAATGAAAGCACCAATGTCGTGTCAAAACCGCGGATCTCGGTAGGGGTCCCGAATCGCGCCTAGGCGGATGGTAACAGGAGACAAGGGACACGATGTTTTTACCTGTGTTCGGGCCCTCTCGATGGAGGTAAAACCCTACTCCCGCTTGATTGATATTGACGATATGGGTAGTACAAGAGTGGATCTACCATGAGATCAAGGAGGCTAAACCCTAGAAGCTAGCCTATGGTATGATTGTTGTAATGGTTGTTCGTCCCCACGGACTAAAACCCTCCGGTTTATATAGACACCGGAGAGGGCTAGGGTTACACAGAGCCGTTACAATGGTAGGAGATCTACATATCCAGATTGCAAGCTTGCCTTCCACGCCAAGGAAAGTCCCATCCGGACACGGGACGAAGTCTTCAATCTTGTATCTTCATAGTCTTGGAGTCCGGCCAATGATGATAGTCCGGCTATCCGGACACCCCCTAATCCAGGACTCCCTCAGTCAGTTTTAGGCCAAAACACTGCCATCATAGTAGTTTCGGATTGCCATGACAACATTTTTCCTAGGCTAGGTAGAGATGCTAGCGCTGTGCTCTCGTAGGCACATGCCACAAGTGTGTAAGTTAGAACAAGCTAGTTACCAGCTGCATGCTCTTCGTGGGCCCTCATAGCCCTTGTGGGCACGCCATTGGTGAATATTTTCATAGCAGATTTTGGACATATTTTAAACTAGAAAACCCATTTTGGCCGTATCATCTATTGAGATCAAATGAGAGGGCATAAGATAAAAGTAAAAATATATATTAAAATGAAATATATAAGCATGCATCCTAAATGCTAGCATATTTATACGATAACATATGGCAACTATGACATTCAAATAAACACATTGTCATTCCTCGTGAGCTATTAAGCCTGTTGTCAACCCTAATCTCTCTTTCATGGAAGCCCCCTTTTCCAAGGAAGAGATTGGTACCATTGTGAAGGTTTTACCCTCAAATCAATCTCTAGGCCGGGATGGTTTTAATTATCGGAAAATGTTGGCCAATTATCAAACAAGACTTTTATGATCTTTGTCATCAATTTCACATAGGGGATATTTGTCTTCAGAGCATTAATAATTAAGTTATCACAGTCACCCCAAGGAAAAATGGTTCTTCGTGTGTTAATGACTACACTCCCGTCTCTTTTCTTAGTTGTGCCATCAAATTGCTCACCAAACTTCTTGCCAATAGATTTCAACCAATCATCATGGAACTAATTCATGTCAAATAGTATGGGTTCCTTAAATCAAGACTAGTCAGGATTACAAACATGGGATTATGAATATTTGTTTCAATGTCATAAGAGCAAAAAATCATCAATGGTGCTATAACTAGACTTTGAATAGGTCTTTTGACAAATTTGAACATGACATGATTATGGCTATCTCAAATCAAAATGACTTTGGTTAAAACACTACTAGGGAAAACCCTACAGCAGTAGCACCTGTTTAGAGCCTATCAGTAGCGCGGTGAACCGCGCTACTAGTAAGGCGCTACAGCTAAAGGTTAGCAGTAGCGTGGGCTGGACCGCGCTACTGCTATATCGACTTAGTACCAACGCTTTCTTAAACGAGCCTTACCAGTAATTAGTAGTAGTGCTTCTCCTAGCACGCGCTACTACTACTATTATGTATTTCTTTTTTACTTCATGTTGTATTCATACACCTTTATACAAGTTTTCATACCACAGCAATTTAGAGAATGATTTTACATCACAATGAGTTATTACATCAGTGGGAGAAAGAACCGTGGACTAGTTTCAAGTGGATGGACATCCACTTGAAACTAATCCATGGTTCTTTCACCCAATGATATAATAAGTCTCATCATCATATCATTAACAACTTATCATCATCATACATCATTGTCATATAACACCTCCTCAAGATCATCGTTTTCATCAATGAGACATCACATACACGTTGGTCACTAGACATAATCACAACTACTCATCATCATCAACTCTCATAAATATATTGTACCACATAGGACCTACTACATTGATGTCTACTACACAACCTTCTTCTTGTAGACGTTGTTGGGCCTGCAAGTGCACAGGTTTGTAGGACAGTAGCAAATATCCCTCAAGTGGACGACCTAAGGTTTATCAATCCGTGGGAGGCGTAGGATGAAGATGGTCTCTCTCAAACAACCCTGTAACCATATAACAAAGAGTCTCTTGTGTCCCCAGCACACCCAATACAATGGTAAATTGTATAGGTGCACTAGTTCGGCGAAGAGATGGTGATACAAGTGCAATATGGATAGTAGATATAGGTTTTTGTAATCTGAAAATATATAAACAGCAAGGTAACTAATGATAAAAGTGAGTGTAAACGGTATTGCAATGATAGGAAACAAGGCATAGGGTTCATACTTTCACTACTGCAAGTTCTCTCAACAATAATAACATAGATAGATCATATAACTATCCCTCAACATGCAACAAAGAGTCACTCCAAAGCCACTAATAGTGGAGAACAAACGTAGAGATTATGGTAGGGTACGAAACCACCTCAAAGTTATCCTTTTTTATCGATCTATTCAAGAGTTCGTAGTAAAATAGCATAGAGCTATTATTTCCGCTCGATCCATCATAGAGTTCATACTAGAATAACAACTTAAGACACAAATCAACCAAAACCCTAATGTCACCTAGATACTCCATTGTCACCTCAAGTATCCGTGGGCATGATTATACGATATGCGTCACACAGTCTCAAATTCATCCAATCAACACAAAGTACTTCAAAGAGTGCCCAAAAGTTTCTACCGGAGAGTCAAGAAAACATGTGCCAACCCCTATGCATAGGTTCATGAGCGGAACCCGCAAGTTGGTCACCAAAACATACATCAAGTGGCACGTGATATCCCATTGTCACCACAGATAAACACGGCAAGACATACATCAAGCGTTCTCAAATAAGGACTCAATCCAATAAGATAATTCAAAGGGGAAACTCAATTCATCACAAGAGAGTAGAAGGGGGAGAAACATCATCAGATCCAACTATAATAACAAAGCTCGCGATACATCAAGAACGTGCCATAGAGAGAACACGAGAGAGAGAGAGAGAGAGAGAGAGAGAGAGAGAGAGATCAAACACATAGCTACTGGTACATACCCTCAGCCCCGAGGGTGAACTACTCCCTCCTCGTCATGGAGAGCGCCGGGATGATGAAGATGGCCACCGGTGATGGGTTCCCCCTCCGACAGGGTGCCAAAACAGGCTCCCGAGAGGTTTTTGGTGGCTACAGAGGCTTGCGGCGGCGGAACTCCCGATCTATCTTCTTCGTCGATGTTTTTAGTGTACGTAGGCTTATATAGGTGAAAGAAGTCAGTCGGAGGAGCCTCGAGGGGCCCACGAGAGGGTAGGGCGCGCCCAGGGGGTGGGCGCGCCCCCTGTCTCGTGGCTCCCTTGATACTCCCCTGGCTTGCACTCCAAGTCTCCTGGATCATAATGTTTCCAAAAATAACGCTGCCGAAGGTTTCATTCCGTTTAGACTCCATTTGATATTCCTTTTCTTCGAAATACTGAAACAGGCAATAAAACAGCAATATGGGCTAGGCCTCCGGTTAGTAGGTCAGTCCCAAAAATGATATAAATGTGTAAAACAAAGCCCATAAACATCCAAAAGGGGTAACATAATAGCATGGAACAATCAAAAATTATTTATCAAGCATCCCCAAGCTTAATTCCTGCTCGTCCTTGAGTAGGTAAATGACAAAAATAGAATTTTTGATGTGGAATGCTACCTAGCATAATTCTCAATGTAATTTTCTTTATTGGGTCATGAATGTTCAGATCCAAATGATTCAAAATAAAAGTTCATATTGACATAAGAAATAGTGATACTTCAAGCATACTTATCAAAGTAATCATGTCTTCTCAAAATAACATGGCCAAAGAAAGTTATCCCTACAAAATCATATAGTCTGGCTATTGCTCTATCCTCATTACACAAAGTATTTAATCATGCACAAACCCGATGACAAGCCAAGCAATTGTTTCATACTTTAGTAATCTCAAACTTTTTCAACTTTCACGTAATACATGAGCGTGAGCCATGGACATAGCACTATATGTGGAATAGAATGGTGGTTGTGGAGAACACAAAAAGGAGAAGATAGTCTCACATCAGCTAGGCGTATCAACAGGCTATGGAGATGCCCATTAATAGATATCAATGTGAGTGAGTAGGGATTACCATGCAACGGATGCACTAGAGCTATAAATATATGAAAGCTCAACAAAAGAAACTAAGTGGGTGTGCATCCAACTTGCTTGCTCACGAAGACCTAGGGCATTTTGAGGAAGCCCATCATTGGAATATACAAGCCAAGTTCTATAATGAAAAATTCCCACTAGTATATGAAAGTGACAACATAAGAGACTCTCTATCATGAAGATCATGGTGCTACTTTGAAGCACAACTGTGGAATAAGAGATAGTAGCACTGTCCCTTCTCTCTTTTTCTCTCATTTTATTTTTTCCCCTTTTTTTCCTTTTCTCCTTTTTTTTCTTTTTTTTCTTTTGGTCTGCCTTTTTTTGGACTTTCTTCTTTTTTTCTTTTCTTTTTTTTTCTTTTTGTAAAGTTCGAAGTCTCATCCTGACTTGTGGGGGAATCACAGTCTCCATCATCCTTTCCTCACTGGGACAATGCTCTAATAATGAAGATCATCACACTTTTATGGATTTACAACTCAAGAATTACAACTCAAAGCTAGAACAAGATATGACTCTATATGAATGCCTCCGTGGTGTATCGGATATGCAATGAATCAAGAGCGACATGTATGAAAATTATGAAGGTGGCCTTGCCACAAATACGATGTCAACTACATGATCATGCAAAAAGCAATATGAAAAAAGTAATGCGTGTCATATGAACGGAACGGTGGAAAGTTGCATGGCAATATATCTCAGAATGGCTATGGAAATGCCATAATATGTAGGTATGGTAGCTGTTTTGAGGAAGGTATATGGTGGGTGTATGGTACCGGCGAAAGTTGCGCGGCACAAAAGAGGCTAGCAATGGTGGAAGGGTGAGTGTGCGTATAATCCATGGACTCAACATTAGTCAAAAGAATTCATATACTTATTGCAAAAATCTACAAGTCATCAAAAACAAAGTACTACGCGCATGCTCCTAGGGGGGGGTAGATTGGTAGGAAAAGACCATCGCTCGTCCCCGACCGCCACTCATAAGGAAGACAATCAACAAATAAAATTGTGCTCCAACTTCATCACAAAGCGGTTCACCATACGTGCATGCTACGGGAATCACAAACCCCAACACAAGTATTTTTCATAATCACCTCAACTAGCATGACTTTAATATCACTACCTCCATATCTCAAAACAATTATCAAGTATCAAATTGATCATAGCATCCAATTCACTTTCTATGATAGTTTGTATTATACCCAACTTGGATGCTCATCATTCTAGGACCAAATTTGTAACCAAAGCAAATACCACGCTGTTCTAAAAGAATCTCAAAATAATATAAGTGAAGCATGAGAGACTAGCAATTTCTACAAAATATAACCACCGCCGTGCTCTAAAAGATATAAGTGAAGCACTAGAGAAAACGACAAACTACTCCGAAAGATATAAGTGAAGATCAATGAGTAGTCGAATAATTGTGCAACTATGTGAAGACTCTCTAACATTAAAGAATTTCAGATCTTGGTATTGTATTCAAACAGAAAGCAAAACAAAATAAAATGACGTTGCAAGGATAGCACAACTCATGTGAAGAAGCAAAAACTTAGGCTCAACTGATACTAACCGATAGTTGTTGAAGAAAGGTTGGATGCCTACCGGGGCATCCCCAAACTTATATGCTTGAGACTTCTTGAAATATTATCTTTGGGTGCCTTGGGCATCCCCAAGCTTGAGATTTTGTGTCTCCTTAATTCCTCTCATATCATGGTTTCTCTTTTTTTATCAAAAGCTTCATCCACACCAAACTCAATAAGAACTCATGAGCTGGGTTAGTATAAACCAATGCAAAACCTTATCATTTTATACTATAACAAATCACTAA